>OY728120.1:249789244-250389244 GCA_963277665.1 Viscum album | reverse complement strand
AAGATACCACATGAAGTAGGTAACACTGAGTTAAAGGTTGAAATTCAAAAACTTAAATCTGAAAAATTAGAAAACATAGAGAATGTAATTGAGAAAAATTTAAATGATAAAAAATATACTAGTATTATCAAAATATTTACTAATATAGAAAAAGAGTGATTCAATCATAACGAAGAACTTCAGGAGGAAGTTTTCAACCAATGAAAAAATATATAAGAGTAGTATAAACTCTTGAATCATTGTATGATATCAAGAAAAAAGGTCATAAAGTTGATAAAAATGGAAATTTTCAGTATGGAGGACTAAACATTGTGAAAAAAATATCAAGAGAATAAAATGACACATCATAATGACACAACTAGTATAGGGATTCAACACAAATATAAGGAAGTGATGATTGTAGTTAGAACAAATTCACCCACTATGAGGTTGAAGATTGATTTGGGTATGAATCAGAATTAGAATATTTAGAGAAACCAAGGGACAACTAGTACTACATAAATGACAAATATTAATTCACCTTGTATCATATGTTTTTTTTTGTAAAGACAATACATTTTCAAAATGCTTCTTCCATAGCTAAGAGGCATGGAAGGGAATAGTAGAAACACAAAAAACCAAACACAATTCAATATTCCATTAATTATTTTCATAGTAACTATTTTTGGTGGGGAGGATTTATGAACATGATCAGATATTTCTCATAAAATATTTGGAATAATGCTATAGAGTATGCCCAAAGTGGTTGTATATAAAAACCTAATTTATTATCAATTGATATGTGAATGAAAATTTTATTTTCATATTTATAATAAAAAATTGTTCGTTATACTTTGGTAAAGATCAATAATATTAGTCGGCACCATGTAAAAAGTCAAATGCATGGATTAGAAAGAAAATATTAGATTATGAAGTGGTTTTCAGAGATATCATTCAAAAAATTAGATCCTACAAGAATATAGATCATTAATAGTAGATGTACCTCCTATATGATAGAAAATAAGGATTTGGTGATAGTAATCATGTACAAAAATAAGGTGTCATGATATTTAGAAATTATGAAGGCCTAAAAACTATTTTCTTGGGAAAATACAAGTATGGGGTAAAAGACATGGGATGTGAAGATGTATTGGATTTTGATTGAATCAATAATGACTTGTTAAGTTTCAATCATTTGTGCGACTTAGGAAACCCTATAATAATTACCAAAAAACTATGTATCATCAAGGGAAAACATGGTGCAGTTATTTTTCAAAGAAATATCATAAAGTGGAATCTCAACCTTGTGATTGTAGAAATAGATATATGCTTTCTATCTAAGGAATAATAAAATAGGTTGTGGCATAAATATCATGGTTATCTAATCCAAACCTCCTTGGAAGATATTCTTAAATTTTATGCTTCCTCGTATCTCTGTATATTCTCATGTGATTTTATTTATATTGGTGATTCATTCCAAAAAGGGGAGATTACTTGAAATACATATAAGGTGAAAGATCAAAGGTCAATAAGAGTGCTTGATTTAGTGTATATTAATATGTGTTGACCTATTTCACCCAGATATATTGATGTAAATGGATATTATAACCTTTTCATTTATAATTTTTCCATAATGGAATGGGTTTTAATTATCACACACAAGCTTTAGGTGTTCAGTTCCATAACCCATTATTGGAGGAAGTTGAAAAGTTGCATGGTCAAACAATCCAAAAGTTATGAACTAATAATGGAACCGAGTTCACAGACATCGATTGTAATGCCCCAACCTCAGTTACCCAGAGTGAGTGCATTATTATATAACATTGGAATTATACAAGAATCCATGTCTTGAAAGACCGCTCATTTTATATCCTTGGAAGTAATAGATACAAACATAAGTTTTACATTACATCATGAGATAAAAACAACAACAACATTTTCCCCTCTAAACACACTTATATCCTTTATCCTATACTTGTAGGTCAACCATAAAATATTTCTTCACATACTGGGAAAAAATAAATCATAGAATGTGGTGATCTTAGATACTCAGTAAGGATAACAATATAGTAGAAACTTCATAAATAAGCATAAACATTTAAGGCAATGTATAAAACTAAAACAAAAGCTTTTTTAAATTAAACTTCTGCATAATATAGAAAAGATAAATCAAATAATTCCCTTTACTTATTCAAAAATATATTCTAATAGTTGAATAATCACATGTAATACAAATATCTATTTTCATAATGAAGGAATGCATAATAGCGGATATCATAACCACATAATCAAGGCCTCGTGACAAGACAACAAATAATATTTTGTCAAAAACTTGTTCCGAGACACTAGTTTTTCTCATGAGACCTACCGATGCATTGAGGAGGTATAGCAGGCTACACCCGTCACTTACTGAGTCCAATTCATTCCTCATATAATAAGGTTGAATCATAACATTAATATTTGTATTAAAACTCTCTTACAAAATGTTAATACATTATCCATAAACCATGAATGGAATAAAAATAACACATCCATGGTAAAATATTTTCCAAAACCATAAATATAATATTAAAGATTAGTATCATAATAAATTAACTTCAAACAAGTTTAAAATTAATTATAGTATGTTGACATAGTTGAAATCAAAATTATTTGTGAGAAATATCTCTTTCTATTTAGAAATATTTTAAAAGTCATGTAATTATAAAAGAAAACATTTATTTTGAATATATTCTTATGAGATTTTATGGTACGCTTAAAAGTTCTTATAACGGTGGAGAATAAAAACACCCACCATGTAAGTTAAAAAAAATATTTACCTTAATTGGTCCAAAAGGTCATAATGTACCTTGTTTGAAAAACAATGAAAATATTCCTTTAAAACCATTTTATAAAAATTCAAAAATGGTATAAATGACTTTAACTGATAGTCTAGTAAATTTTTTTAAAAAATTAAATATATTTTTAAGAAAAACATATGTGGTTTATAAAGAGGTTCCAGTAGACATTTAAGTAAAAACAACCTCTGATAAAAAATAGGTTATGAAAATAACCCTTACCTTGTACTTTTCCTCGGATGAGGGTACGTTAAACTATTTTATGATAGTTAAATCATTGTTATTAAATTATAAATCAACCATATAAATAAATATAAGATCATATATGATCTTTTAATATTGCTTTGTCAATAATATTTTATTTGTATCATTGTTTCAGGTGTTAATTGCTTAGTTTTCCATTATATGTTTTGTTTTGTAATCGTGTTTGTTATGGATAGGATGTATTTGATTCATATAAAAAATGATACAATGTTCTTAAATAGTATTTTTAATCATAAAATTAAAATTATTCTTTAATGGTTATTATAGGGAATGAATCTCATCGCATTCGTGGAGACGGTAATCCCTACGTACACAGGAACACTACTTTAATTTTTTATTTAAATATGTATGAAGAAAAAATGATATATAGGTATATTATTATTCCAGTATTATATAATAGTTTGTAAAAATTACATAATTTAATTAACAACATCCTTTATACATTCCATATATGGTATGAATGAGTCATATCACTTCGATAGGGTAGTAGTCCGCACTTCCTCAAATGAAATTATTGTTTATATACAACATGAAAAGAATAAATTTATTCTATGAAAGATAATTAAAGAAGATTATAGAAAAAATAAATTTCATAAATATCATATATAATTATAGTTCAATCGAAATGGTTTCCATAAGAGGTGGTAGTATAATATTGAACAATCATTTTTTTTGTGAGGCAGCAATTCACCGTCCACAGAAACATTATGTTCTATACCCATTAGATGGAGGTGTGTGAAAGTGTATTTAAAATAGATCACATTTAAATAACATAGTATATTTATAATACTTTTTTTGTTATAAAATAATGGAATAAAGAGAGTTTAGGGGGTTTGAAATGTTAAATAAAAGAAAAGAACTTAAGAGGATATGTTACCTTTAAATCAGGTAACTCTCTATGGTTTGAACCAAAAGGCTTCCTTGAAGTATCTTCTGCATATGATAAGTCTTATAAGAGGAAGAAAGGGATGTATTAAGATTAATTGGGAAGATTTTGGACGAGACAAGGGGCTTGATAGGAGTGAGAAATGGGTTATAGGTGAGGTATTTTTATAAGGGGAGGAGGGGCTCTTTTGAAATGTTTGATAATATTATTTTATTATATAATTATTTTCGAATTATAGAGATCAAAAACCCCTTAAAGTAGAATATAGGATGACTCATGTTCGAAATAAAATCATCCAATAATAATTGGATAGGTTTTGGATTTTGTTTTTATTTTTATAATCTCATTAATTTAAATCATTCCTTATTTAGGTAAACACTGCATCATTATTGTGTCATAAATAATTTTATTTATTTTATTTATAAAAAATTATAAAAAAACCTAAGAAATAGTAAATCTTTTTAGATTTAAAATAAATATTAATAGTAGGAATGAAAACTAACATAACCCCTTGAAATAATTATTTTACTAAATGAAATATGTTTATGTCATTCTGTGTTTATATTAAATTAATTAATATAAAGTTTCATTATCACTCTGAAGTGGCTCCATGGGGTCCCAAAATCAGCCCAAGGATGCCCATGGTCGGACATGTATCAAACAATAAGAATAGGACACATGTTAGGGTAATTTAATATTAATATAATAATACTTGATAACCCTTATTTTCCAGATTTTCCTTTTAGCCATGGTAAATACAATATTTACTGAAGTAAATATTCATAATGCCTAAAAATAAAAGTTATCTATTTATATAATTATGAAATATTAATTTAAAATATGTAATCCATTTTTCTAAATTAAAAACATAAAAGTGTCAGAAATTAATTTAAAATTAATTCCTGTTTTCAAAAGAAAAAGTATATTTTTATGAAATAATAACTATCAAAATATTAACATTTGTTTGTGTCTAGTTTAAATGTGAAATTACATACAATGAACTAAATTATATTAAAAAATAAAAATAAAATATAATGATACTTTAAAACCACTCAAGATTAAAATTTAAAACTATAAATTATTTTGATTAAAAAGTTGTTTTAATTAAAATTTAGTATTTTTCATGATTCATCAAAAATTGAATGTTTTCATAAGAGTACCAAAAATTCACCCTAGGCTAATTTTGATGTTCCAAATTAAAAAAATGAAGTCCATTTTGATATATATATATATATATATAATTTCTAAATGTGGGTATTATTATTGATAATAGCTAGTTTGACTGGTCATTGTGTGTCAGAATCTCAAAGTTGCATACATCAGAAGCTATTGCATTATTCAAAGGGAAATATACCATTGAATCTTGGGGTGTAAATCCATGCAGAGGACTTTATAAAGAATCATTTGATAAGACAATAAACTTTAATATTAAGGACTCCATTGAAAAATGGATTTGTTGAGATAAGAAACTAGATTATCAACAACATGGCCAAAACAATGCTTATTGAGAAAGATGTTCCAGTGATGTTTTTAAAATAATAAGTTTTGTCATCAGTATAAATTTGTAATAAAACCTTATTTTTTCCAAATTAATATAAGGCTCAATATGAATTATGGAATTAAAATAATCTAACATTTAATTACTATTGATTCTTTTAAAGTAAGTGTTTCATTCACAATATGTATAGATTAAAGAAGTTTTAATCTTATGGAGATAAAGGGATATTTACTGGATACTCAAGAAAAATCAATTCATATAATTGCCTTAATTAGTTTCATGGAAAATTTTAAGAGATAAATGATGTCGCTGTGGTGAAAAATTAGTATAATCTTTAGAAAATCCATGAATAGTCTCAAGAGGATAGCAATGAAGACATTAGAAGCTCAAGGGGAGTTAAAGTGCGTACTAAAAATTTAAAAGAGTGTTCAAATTATGATAAGGATAAAATTTTAACTATAAAAACATAAAAACAAAATAATAAATATATTATTTATTGGAAAAACATAATTAGTTATCATAAATTAATCGTGTATATAAATAGGATGAAAAAATTCCTCAAAAATCACTCATATCATAGGTAGTGCCAAATTATTTTGAATAATATACAAGATATGTTAATTGGGTCTATGTGATGAATGAATAGATTGAAAAAATTGAAAATAAACCAACATGGGAGATTGTTTTGATGTCGATAGACAAGAATATTATCAGGACTAAATGGGTCTTCTATAAAAATATGAATTAAAACAATAAAATATGTCTAAAAAATAATAATAGGTCTGAAAAAGATACACCTTGATAGTGAGTACTAAGGTTGATGAAACATTCACACCTATTTTATGTCTATAGATAAATAGATTACTATATTCCATGACAGTGAAAGGAAATAAAAATTTTCTAAATGGATGTCTAGTCATCATTTCTGAATGGGGTTCTAGAAGAAGTGGTTCATCTTGAAAAAAATAGATGGTTTTCTCATTCAGCAATATGAGAACAATGTTTCTTTTAAATAAAGTTCTATACATGTTGAAGTAGGCATGAAAATCATGGTATTCATGAAAGGATCAGTATTCAAAGAATCATAGTTTTTAACATGGTGGAGTTTATTACAATATGTACATCAATAAAAAGGCTAATTAAAGTATGATAATTTTGGTATATATTCGTGACATAATATTTTTTGGATTGAATGAATCATAGTACAAACAATTTTCAAAATTCCTGAAATGCAAGTATAAAATTTCAATGATTGGCAAGATACAACTTTTCATTGGATTATAGGGAATGTAAAGAAGGCATGGAATATTATGCTATCAATACTAAAATTCTAAAGTGTTTTTAAGAATATATTGAAGGGAAATACCAATGAGATGAAAACATCAGTTTCTAAACAAATGAAATTATTGTGGGATAATAAGGAAAAAGTAATTAATATCACAAAATACAGAGAGATCATTGGAATCCTAATTTACCTAATGGCAATACAGATCAATATTGTATTTACCACAGGTCTGGTGGAATAATATAAAATTAATCCCAAATAAATTCATGTACATATGGTGAAAAAAATACTTTGATATATCAAATTCATGGTGGATTTTGGTATACATTATAATGAAAAATAATATAAAGAGTTTTTTTGGTTTTATAAATACAGATTGGGAGGGTTCAATTGATGATCTAAAGTATACATTAGGTGGTTTATTATATCAAAGATGACTATTTATTTCTTTCATAGGAATTAAAAAATAATGTAATTATTTGATCATTAGAGTAGCTAAATATATTGCATCTATAGAGGCATGAATCTAGATAACTAGAAGCTGATGTTTTCTATCAACTACATTGATATGATTACAAGGAATCAAATCCTTAAGGGTAGAAGAGTTTAGTAGTCTTGGTAAACCAAATATATACATGATTTTTGTATCTCAAATTAATACACAAATAAAAACATAATATTTTTTTTTCTATACAACTTTTAGTATAAATTTATTATATATATTTTATCCCTGCATTAATATCATATTATGATTATTAGATTAATGTGAAAAAACAAAATAATGGTGAGCTAAAATGATTAGTATGGGAAAAATATAGTTGAATAAATAATGATAACAATAGTTATGGAATTTTAAATAACATAACATGCACCATTAAATCGAAAAACTAAGAAGGAAGTGCATAAATAATATGGAAAGGTAATAACTGGAAACACATGTCATTAAAATGACATGATAAGGGAAAATTAATATGGCATGGTAAGAAAATAAAACCCATTCCATTTAATCAATGAATTGAAATGAAAATTTTCCATATATACATTGATGAAAAATATCATGGATGAAAAATAATTGAAAATAAATGAGGAAAATGCTTAATTATTGGATTTAATGTACAAAGAACATGAAAACCTCTACTTAAATATCCATCCTCTAGATAGTTTAAAACTATGGGGAGAAACTCATCTATACTGCTTTTAAAAAAACATGAAGGGGTTTTCACCAACTAATTGCATGTCATGAGACTACCTATGCATTGAGGGTCGTTCATTAACAAGTATCCAACCTGTAGGGCTTACCGTAAATTTTTCCAAATACATGTATTTCATGTCCAATGAATTTAAATAAACAAAATGCCTTATCAAATATTCATATTGAGTAAAGGATACAAATTTATTAATATTTCATCCTTCAATGAAATAATTTCAAAAGTGAACACCATATAAAAAATGGTATACCATTTAGGAAATAATCATATCCAGAAAAAAGGATATAGATATTTAGAGGAAATTTAATATCAATTGAAAATATGAAATTGAATATTTCAAGGGGACTAAAAGGAATCAATGTATTGTATGTGAATAATATTCTTGGTAAAATAAATCATAAACCATCCAGTGAAGTAAACAGGATGATATAAATATAAAATATCACAATTATAGTAAACTGAATGTTTTTTGTTGTTGATGAATAGAAATACTATAAAAATATCATTTAAAAACATTCTTGAAGAAAATAACCTTTCGCTTTGAAAAAACATTTGGAAAAACATCTCTTTGAAAATCAATTTTGAAAACAATTTCTTTAAAAAGTAACCTTTTAAACATGGAAAATAATTTTTAAAGAAATGATGGTGGGTAATTCATTAAATTCCATATCATGTAAAAACATTCCTTTTACAATGTAAAAGGTTAGAAAAAATCGTTGTTTGTAAAATGATATGAAAATCACATTGAAAACATTTTTAAATGATAAAATATTAAAAAAAAAATTAACAAATATTTTTAAAAGCATTTTTGAAAACGTTTTAATAAAACATTGCTTTTTTTTGAAGAAAACAGGATCTCTCACTAAAGATAGAAATATAGTCGGGTTTTTTGAAAAACATTTTCTATGACATTATGAGTACCAAAGAGTGGGAAAATTGTACAAATACCTGATAAATGTCATCAATATCCATTGGAGAGAAAAATGAAATTATTTATTTAACAATGGTCAAATAATTTCAATTAATTTAAATACTATTGTTAGATCATTAAAGATATTGTTGAGGAAAATAATCTTTAAACATTCGAAAGTGTCTCATGACACTTTAAAATATTTTAAATCAAAATTATAATAAAGGAAAAATATTAAATCAAAATTTTTAGATATCAAGGAGATAAATTAATTTATTATATAATATATAAAAATGGTTAGTAGATACACAATAGAAAATATGTTATTGGTGAACACAATATTTATCATAGAGAAGTAAAAAAGTTAGAGGAAAAATCCATTACCCTGTGTTTCCATATAGGTGAATGTCCTTTAAATTCGTATATAATAAAATTATGGTAATTTTATATTTGATTCATAATATTTTTCTTGTTTATAATTACATTTTATAAAATTATTAATATTTTGTATACAACTACATAAACAAAAAATTTTTTATCAGTTCTTTTGACTATATTCAGTTTGTGTGTCAAAAACAACTTCAGTAGGTCAATTATTATCAAAGGGGTCATTATATGTCCTCTCTAGAATAATAATCCAGATATATTTATCATATTTATCCATTAATAATACTTTTAAAATCAGTCATTAAATATGGTTAGGAGAAATGAACCATCATTATAATCATGGAGATGATAGGTTGTACGTACGCATAAGTAACATTCCCATTTTTCAATAGTCATTATGGTTAAAGGTAAGTTACAATAATATTTCTAGAATGATAATTAAATGATTAATACCAAATTATTTATTCATATATACATATATATAAATCTTTTTATGTAAATGGAATCACATCATGTCAAAGAGGCAGTAGTCCACACATCCACGAACAAAATTATCTCATTTTAAGTGTGTGAAAAGGTAATAAAAAATGATATGTAATATTTACAGAAATTTGATTATGTCCTGAATATATTATTATTTTTATATATAATTTTTTTAATTAAATCCATCCTTTACACTTTGAATTTATGATGTGATCAAATCACATCGCATTGCAGAGGCGGTAGTCCACACTACCACAAACGATGTTATCGTATTTACCAAAAATGGAAAGTATATGGGTATGCGTTATAAAGTAAATTAAAAAGAATAAATAAGAAATAAATTTCATATATAACACACACATATATATATAATATACATTATAATTCTCAATCATTAAATGTGGTGAAGGAAAAATGAACAATAATCATTTTGTGAGGTGGTAGTTCTCCGTACACAGAAACAACAAGTTCATTACCGATTATATGGAGGTGTGTGTAAGTGTAGGTATAACCCTTATAAAAAAATATAATTATATTTATTATACTATTTTTGTTACCTAATCATGTAATAAGGATAATTTAATGGGTGGGTAAAGGAAATAAAACTAATGAGCCTAAGGAATTATG
Organism: Viscum album; assembly: GCA_963277665.1. NCBI lineage: Eukaryota > Viridiplantae > Streptophyta > Magnoliopsida > Santalales > Viscaceae > Viscum > Viscum album. The sequence goes on along the minus strand of OY728120.1, from coordinate 250,378,880 downwards.
TTACCACTTAATCAGGTAATTCCTTGGATTTCATAGATAACAAGGGGAGGATTAAAGTATGTGTGGATGGATTTTGAGGGTATATTTGGTTAGGTATTGGTTGAGACAAATAGGCTTGATAGGTGTGAGTAATTGGGAGATGATGTGTCCTTTTATAAGGGAGGAAAAAGACTGAAATGGTATTTTTGAAAAAAAGTTAGGGGTTCCCACGATTTACCTAATAAATGTCATAAAAACCCAAAAATAAATAATATTTGATGGTTAAGGGACTATATATATCCATAAAATGGATTTTTCAGAGGTTTATAGCTCATTTTTCAGATTAATTGTTTGGTTTATTCCATTGTTAAGCTTAAGTTTTCCTTGATAATTGTAATAAAGTTTAATTAATTACATTAATATATTTGGTCAAAACCCATGTTGAACATATTAGTAAATATAAATTATTATTATTCAAAATATTAAATCTATATTTCCAAATTCCAATAATATAAGTGGTGTAAAAAATTTATGTTTAATATCTTAGACAGGATGACCATGCAGGTTTTTAAAGTTAAATCGTTCAAAAGTTTGGTATATTTTATATCCAATTTCAATTTTAAATTTATTCCACTCACCTTTATTAGATTTATTAATAAATAATTTATATTATTTAACTTTAAAATAAAATCAAAATATAATTATATGTCATAAATAAATTTGGCAAAAAATCAAATTTGAATTAAAATTCAGTATTTTTTAAGATTTATTAAAAAATGAAAGTTAACACAAAAATACCCAAAATTCAGAATAACCTGATTTTTATGTTTCTAATTCAAATAAAAAGTTTATATTGACATATATAATTTTTATAAGTTCCTAAATGTGGATTTAAAATAGGTTATCCATTAAAAAGTAGTAAAAGTGTCTTAATAAAAATATCGGTTTTTATGTGTAATATTGAGTTTCTTCTTATCTTATTCTTATCAGATATAATCAATCAGGGTCAAAAATATTTTATTGAATATATGTTATGTATATATATATATTACCTTAATATTAATCACTAATTTTAATTAATTTAATTTATTACGATAAAAAATTGTTGTGATCATCAAAATAGTTTCTTATAAAAATCTTCCCTTTATATTCAATTGGTTAGTATATTCATTTCTAATTAATTTGTAGCTAATTAATTATTTTTATATTTTTTTAAAATATAAATTTTCATATGTTTTTAAATATAATTAATAAACATTAACTTAACAATAATGTAAATTCTTGTTGTATTAGGAAATAATATTTTAATAACATATTATTGTTCGATAACACTTGATCTTGTGAAAAACTCGATCCGTTGAAGAAACTCATGGTTGAGTGTGTCTCACACTAACTAGATAAGACATTCATTATAATCTATAAATTATATTAAAATTCTTTAAAATATTAAATATATTATAATATCTTAGGATATCATATTCCCTTAAGCACTTAGTGTTGCATGTTATGCATGCTATCAAAAATAGTGTTTTTTGTTATTTTAGATTACCTCATGGAAATCCCACATATACCAACACAATGTTCCCAATGGTTTAAAAAACCGTTGGTAAAATGCTATTATAACAACAGTTATGGAAAACTGTTGGTATATTTTTATGGATTTTTTATTTTCCCAGCGTTTTAAGGAAACTGTTGGGTATAGTGTTGATTAAAAGGTTTTTCCCAATGTTTGTAAACCATTAGGATAACATTATGTTCCCAATAGTTTTTTAAAACCTTTGGGAATAAAAATACTAAAATATCGATGCCTATATAGATCTATAACTCTAGAGATCTCAAAATTATTGAATTAAATTAGAGCTCGATGCACTATCTCGAATAGTATTCCTTAAATTTTGACCATATCAAAAAATTTTCCTTCAATCTTGAAGAGATCCCTACTTCCTAGCACAACAGGTCTAGTTTTCCAATAGCTTGTTCTTCCCCTTTAAATCGGTAAGTGTGAGTTCATGTATTTTAGTTTTTTTGTTCCATTTTTCTACAATGTAGTGTGTATTATGATCACATTATGAACAGAAGGCATATATTATTTTAGGTTTTGGGTTGAACCTTGCTTCCCAGCCTTCTCTAGATGGTGCTAACTCTAATTTTCAATTGGAAATCTTTCTTTGATTCAAGTAATTTTTGTTCTCCCATTTTAAATTGGTACACGTGACATCATTTAGTTTAGATTTTTTCATCCATTTCACTGTAATATACTGTGTATTATGATCCCCTTATGAATAAAAGCAATATATCATTTTATGTTGCAGTTTTGTTGTGATTTGTCTTTATAGAATAATTTTGATTGATATAGAGGGGATCCATATGATCTTTAGTTATCTTATCCTTTGTTTATTTTAAATTTAGGGTCTATTGACTTGATTTCTTTGGTTAGACATAAATACAGTTATAGAATTTTTTATCATAAGAGGAATGATAAGATACTCTTATATTATGAATGTACCTCTTAATGTTGTCTTTGAAATATCACACTCTATCTTTAAGATGATGATACCCACACAATAAGTCTTTCAATGAAGTAGCGCTTCCACCTGAACCACTAGAGTGGGTTTGGGGTCATTTTCATGTGTGAATGGTGATAGAACCTAAATTTTCTCTATTACTGATAATTTATTCCCACTCCATCAAGCCTTTCCGTCATACACTTGTACTATTTTTTTTAAAATTAAAAATGAGTGTGTGGAATTCTTTATACAATTTTATTACGTAGTTATAAAGAATTATTAAGGTATTTATATCATTTTCTATCCTAGGAAGGCACCCATAATAAAGGAGTATAACCATCATAGAACTCACCATTGTTGTTCATGCCTAAGCATTATTTACTCTCTGATATATATGTCATGAAACAAAATATCACGGTCATGTGCACTTAATTATTCACCACTAGTTGATAGTATTGGAAGTATGTGGAGGTGCAGCTGAGGTGTTGTTGTGATGTTTCTTGGATTATATTTTTTTTCTTTTATTTTGGTTATCAGGAATCAATAATATAGTGGTTTATTTTTCATAATATTAGTGGATAATTATATGGTGATAGGTTTGTGTTGGACATGTGAGTCCTGAACCCATTTACAGTTGTAATTATTGGTTTATGGGGGTTTGAAATTGTGCTTCATGATTATCAATGTTATGCGGACACCCCCCCCCACCCCAACCCCCATGGACACCCCTCCCCCCTTGTACCACACCCAACACCCTGAATAGCCCCCACCCCCCTGTACAGCCTCCCAACCCCCTGGACACCACCCACCCTGAACATCCCCCACCCCCTAGACAACCCCTTCCCCCTTGGAATGCCACCTCAACCCCCTAGACAGCCCCCAAGCCCCCAGACACCCCCACCCCCTGAACACTACCCCACCCTCATAGACATCCCCCAACCCCTCAGATATCCCCCACCCCTAGACACCACCCCACCCCTGGACACCCCTACCCCTGGAAAGCCATGCCACCACCATGGAAATCCCCACCACCCCCATTGACACCCCCCCTGTGGACAGTCCGCCCACCCCTTGGACACCCCCAACCACCCTGGACAGCCCCGCCACTAGTGTGGACAACATGCCCACCCAGTGGACACTCATACCCCCTAGACACCCCCACCCCCATGGATAGCCCACCCACCCCTAAGACACCCCTACCCCCTGGATAGCCCCGCCACCCCATTGACACCCCCAACTCCAATGGACAAGCCCTCCACCCCTATGGACAGCTTGTGCACTCCCTGGACACCCGCTACCACCTGGATAGCCTCCCCACCCCTGTGGACAGCCCACCCACACCTAGATGCCCCTACACCATGGACAGCTCCACCACCCCCGTGGACAGCTCGCCCACATACCTGGACACCCCCTACCCCCTGGACAGCTCCACCACCCCTATGGATAGCCCGCCCACCACCTGGACACATTGTACCCCACTGGACAACACTACCATCCCTGTGGACATCCCGCCCACCCCCTGACACCTCGTACACCCCTGGATATCCCCCACCCCCTGAATACCCCCCCACCCCCGGGAAACCCATGATCTCCTAGATAGCCTTGAGGCCTTGTGGATTTATCTCCCACCCCCTTGGACACCTCGTACCCCTAAGAGAGCCCCCATCCCCATGGACAACTTTCCCACCCCCTGGACACCCACCCGCCACTCACAAACACCCCCAACCCCATGCACACCCCACCCCCTGGACACCCCCTACCCCTAGATACCCCCACCCCCGTGGACAACCCCCACCCCCTAGGACAACCCCTACCCCTGGACACCCCCACCCCCTGGACACCCTCACCCCCTTGGGCAGTGGATGTGCTAACTCAAATAATCTACTAAAATATAAAATATATTCGATCTAAAATTTACTCAAATCGTAAATAATTCTCCTCCACATGTTTACTTGATCTTGTATAATCATGTATAGTTCTTCAAAGATATTTTGTTATAAATAGAGTATTTTTTTTGTCTTTTATATTATGTTTCGCATATAGACTAGTGTGTTAGTTATGGTTTCATATAAAGTAAAAAAAATTCTCGTTTTCTTAAATATATTTTCGGTGAAACATCTATCAAATAGAATTTTTTTGACGAATTTACTTATATAAATATTTTACCGAATGGATAGAAGTTCAATCTATGAAACCAATCGGATCTCATGCGATTTTGAAAAAAATTCAGTGATTTTTAGATTTTTCATTTCACAGTGCTTTAGATAGTGGTCACATACACTTCCCCTATTACAATTATGTTGGAAGACCTTGGTTGAGCCATGAATAAGTCAGCTACAACATAACCAAATATGGATTTCTAGAAAACTACTCTATGTTGTATCACAATGGGGAGAAAATGAAATCTCAAATTGATGATGATCTAAATGAGTGGACTGGATTGGAGAATTTGTTATATGACTGGTTTCCATTTATTCTCTATCATGAAAAAGAAAAGATTTCGACCTAAGAAGATTTCAAAATGAGCAAACATGATGTGTCTAATGAAAATTATGATGTTGTCCGGGTGAAAAATTTAATGACTCTTCCATGACTCACGTATATTAACAATACGGTACAATGAAAAAGCTATAATTTTTAATCCGATTGATTCATGGGAAAACTATGAATGGGATTTCTAATATTTCCATCGATTAAATTCTTAAATTCTTATAGGATACACTTCCATATGATATAGATATTCCCTCAATCCACTATATGGCATGAAATTTAGTTGATGAACTTGGATTTTCAAGAATCAAAATTCCTGATTTCCTAAAATATTGTATTTTATTATGTGAGGAATCTGTCGAATAGAATGATTGTAAAAAATGTGGCACATACTAGAGTAAGAAAAAAGCTAATAGAGCACCATCCCATGTTCCACAGAATGTAAAGTGGAACTTTTTTTGATCCCCAGACTTAAGAATATTTTTATGTCTGAAGAAATATCAATAAAAATGTGATGGAATGATACCGAGAGAAAGAAGACTATTGTTGAGTTGGTTCACCCAGTAGATGGATTTGCATGGAAGAGATTTTATGCTTGATATCTTGATTTTTCAACTAACGTGCATAATGTGAGGTTGGGTATTTCATGTGATGGTTTTAATCATTTTGGGAAGATTCTTACGTTTCACAACACATGGCAAGTTTTTATAAACATTTATAATCTTCTCCATGGTTGTGTATGAAAAAACCTTTCACTTTCATGAGTACACTGCTATCGGACCCTTCTAATCCTATAAATAATATATAAATACACGTGAAACCTTTAATAAAATATTTTAAACGTATTTGGGATGTGGGTGTGCACACATACGATGCATGTTCGAAATATATATTTTAGATGCGTGTTGTGCTTATGTGGACAATAAATGATTTTCATCTTTATTCAATGATGTCTGGATAGAGAACGAAATGAAAAATATCATGTCCTATTTTTATGAAGAATACACGATCCAGAAGACTAAAACCTCATGGTAGTTTCAGTTTTAGGGGACATCGACAATTCTTTCCAACATACCATCCATATAGAAATAATCATCGAAGATTGGACAATGCCATGGAGACTGATGATCCACCTCAATGTATGTTTGGTACTGATGTGCTTAAAGAATTTAAGGATTTTGGATTTTCATTTGGGAAGGGTCAAATGAAATCTAGAAAGAGAAATAATGTTTCCACTAAAACCCATTACAATTGGAATAAGATAAGTATCTTCTTTTATTTTCCTTATTGGTCAACCAATTTGTTACATCATTGCATAGACGTAATGCACATTGAAAAAAATTTATGCAAAATGATTCTTTCAATTCATATAAATATTAAGTAAATAAAAATAGATGATTTATGATCTCAGCATGAATTGGTGGATTGGGGCATCAGACCAGAATTGCATCCTATGTATATCAGTGAAAATAAATATCAAGTTTCACGTGTTTCTTATGTGATGACACCTAAAAAAAAGAAATTTCTTGATTTACTAGAGGCTATTAATGTTACTGATGGATATTCAAGAAACCTACTTAAATAGGTCAACAGAAGAGATTTGAAGCGAAAATCTTTGAAGATTGATGATTATCAAATCCTTTTGCATGATTTGATTCCAATAATAATTCATCATATTTTGTCCAATAATGAAAGGGTGGCTATTATTCGGTTGTTCCTTTTTATTAGATATTTTTGTGCTAAGAAGTTCTCCATGTATTTTTTTTCAAACAAATAAGGATGATTTCCCCATTAATTTTGTCAGAGTTACAAAAAATATTTCCTTTATCATTTTTACATCCATGTTGTATATGACTATCCATATTCCAACTAAAATACTTCTCGAAGGACCTATTTCAATTCGTTGGATGTATCCAACTAAAAGAAATAAGTACACATTAAATTCTCATGTCCATAATAGGTATCATCCCGATGGTCCTATCGTGAATGGTTACATGGATCAAGAAAGTATGGATTTTTACTCTATGTATTTGTCTGATCTTACTACAAGAATTAAAATACCAATCCAAAATGAAGAATAATAGTATGATAAAATTGAACCCAGTTTTCCATCACTTCCTCAAATAGGAGGAATTCTAGGATCATATACATTGTTTACATTACGCCTTGAAGAGTGGGTGATGGAACATGGCACAATTTTGTTCAACTGTGATTTGATCGATGACTACATATTGTATGTAAATTGAATATGTATATCTTATATATATCTGTTAAAATATTCCTATTTTTATCTACATGGAATATAAAGTGATGATAAATAGAAAGCATCATTATTTATCTTTGAGAAGGAGGGGGAATTTGCATATAAACGAGTTTTCTACATGGTTGAAATTTAAGGTAAAAATATTATTGTTTAAAATAATTAAAACAATATTTAATTAAGTTCAATATTCATTTATATTTCAGGTACTAAGTTTTACAGTAAACTCTATCACTGTGGAAATAAGATCTTTGGATTTTGGTCCTAACATCATGGTTCATGACTCTAAATCAATTGTTATCTATGGGTACTGATTTATTTTCACTGAACGAGTAAAGAACATGAGAACAGAACATGACGGTGTTACGGTTACTACCACAATAGATTATTAAGATAGTTTATAAGAAACTAGAACAAGATTTGAAAATGTAAGTTATTATGTTGTCGTTGAAAAAAAATAATATTGGATTATTTTTCTTAGGGATGAGTCACAGTGATGAAATTCTAGTGTTTTGATTCAATGATGAGGCCTGGAACATTTATTGATGATTTTGGATTTCGAGCAATTGATATGACTTGCACTCTTGCTAACAATGAACCATATGTGTTGGCATCAATGGGGAAACAAGTTTTTTATGTCAAAGACCCTATTCAACCAGAATTTGGTGTCATTATTGAAATAATTCCAAGACATATTTTTGATTATGGTGATGATGGAATTGACACAATTCCTATTTCCATTGGAAATGATCCATTTATTACGTTTGATGACTCCAATAGGTCAATTTTTAGAGTTGACAGTGAATTTGAATTTATGGTGGAAAATATATAAAATCAGCCATTCATGTTCTCAATTCTTTTGGTTCACCTCAAATTGGGTTGTTGAGGTTCTTACTATTCATGTTGATTTAATATTGATTACAAATATGTTGTATCTGACATTACTGTTATGTGAATTTTCAATGATTATTGGTTGAATTTTTATTGTAATTGCATTTTTAATTTCGAATTGAACTGTATTCCAACCTACAAATCCAAAATTTCAAATATGGTGAACATTTCAATGATTCAAGAATGATTTTTTTTAAAATTAGTATAAATCTATGACCTCCATTTAAAATTTCACAAGGTAATGAACATGATGTTTTGAATTCTTTTGAAAAACATGTAATGAAACCCAAATCATCTACCTAGGCTAAAGAAATTAAAATTTTCTTGAATTTCTACAAGTGCTTTACACCTTATGAATATGGAAAAATCAATGATCAATGATAATAATACACTAATGACAGTAAGTAAATAACCATCCTACAAAAAATTATATATCCTTATTACATCTTGTACGATTTATTGACATCATTATATATCTGTTCAATCTCATTTAATTTGTATTTTGGGTTACACATTTGTTATCCTTTTCTAATTACTTCCATATTTATTTTCAAATGAATGAAATGTAACCAATTGAAGAGAGGTGACATAAACCAATGATAGAAAACAATCACCTCATTAATGAGATGGGAATTCTACCACTAGTGCCTATTCTGATCATTTTATTTCAAATATATATTTTTAAATAATATATAATGTCATCTGATTAATTTTGTTTTAAATTTTTTTGTAGGATCCTTCTATTAGGAAGTAGTTATTTGATGAGAATCCTAGTAGTGGACCTAGTACTCAGGGTGTTCATATGAGAGCTCGATGATATGGTCAGCGTAGCCAATTAGACCCTGCCCCTCCCACTGACATACCTGCCATCCCACATTCTGATCTCTATGTCTCATTAGGGAGACATAGGATATTTAGGCCTCCAATGATTTCACCAACCTTTACATCTGAGCCTCCTCACCCATCTATACCATATCTGATGAGGATTCCCACTCTCCATCCATCATTCGGTCAACCATCCCTATCATCTTTATTTACTTCTTCTTCCTTCCTTCTTGGATTTTTAGATTCCATCTTCTTCGACTACTGATCCACCAGAGCCTATCCCTAAAAAGAATATATTGGGACCCACTCCACCTGTATAAGGTGTTCCTTCAGTTTTTCAGGTCCAACATCGCCCATTGATCAGACTACCACAAGTATACTTATACAGCCCTGACAAATCTTTACACCATTATTTTTTTTATTCGAACATGTATTGATAAAATATTTGTTTTTCTTTTATAACAGATACATCTATTGATTGAAAGTGGGTGGATAGGGCTTTGCATTCATGTGTGATGTGTGGAACTACCACACACAATTGATAGTAGACTATAATAAATATAGTCAAATGATTGAAAATTTTGGGCAACAATGTCAGAGTTTTTTGGTGATGCTTTCCAAATACTCTGAAATCATTCCTATCAACCGGATCTCAAGGAGACAGTTTCTAAATGAAGTCCAGGATAAATCATGGGAAAATACATGGGTAAAAAATCATGTTTTATTTAATGGGATATATTATTATTCTTATTTATATGAATTTATATTTTGGTCTCACCTTCAGTTTAATTTCCCCGATGATGAGTGTGCACGACCAACACATCTAAAGGATTTAGTTGAGATTTTGGGATATTATAAGCTTGAGTTTTATATTTCTTAGAATTCTAGAGTTGGAATATAGTTAGAGGTGGTCCTTGTCAGGTACGATTTTCCATTAGAATAGTATCGACAGATGATTACTCATTGGATGACTATCTAATTTTAGTTATTAATCACAATAGAGGTATTTATATGAAAATTTTCATGTTTTTCCATAATAATAATTATTAAATTTTGTTTAGGAATCATCTGGAAGAAATAAAATAAAAAATTGATGCTTGAAAATTCCTCCACACATTGGGATGTTCTATGATGCCATATCTTGAGAGGCAGTAGGTATGACAATTTTTAATTTTCCTTTATGACTTACACTTTCTATTTCTTCCTCCATAATTTATTTGATTTCTAAAGTTGTTATATAATTTAATTTATGAAATTAATTATTTCTATCCTATTTTTAATTATGGTTTCCTACATTTAATGTCATTATAGAGGCATAAATTCAATATAGAAAGATGTGTGCCTCAAGAAAAACTGTTTTGCTTGAGTAGGAGGAAGAAAGATGGAAGTGCTGTTAATGAACCGACTCAGCAGAAAATTGTAAATTTAACATTGATGATTTAAAATTTTATCCTCCATTTTGTAACATAATAATATATTTATATTTGTGACATGATGATTTAGAGGCCCTTGATGCCCAGGAACCAAACAATTTAGGGCCCAATGTTCACTTACACCAGGTGTTGGATATCCTTAGGTAACAGATTTAGTGCTACTAAGTTATATTAGGTTAAGGCACATACATAATAGGATGAAAAAGGTTCACATAGATGGAGAAACAGTCTGCTAGGGAAAACACTACATTTATGAAACTGATGGATGTTTTATGTCCAATACTTCCACCAAGGGCATTCCCTTATTGTGATGAATATATATCGTTGATGAGGTATATATATGGTACCCCAGGTGGATGTTCTAGTGGTGTTTGAGATGATGGCGGGGATGAGGATGAGGCAGATGAGGAGGAGGGTGAGGATGGGGCGGAGGGGGAGGAGGAGGGCGAGGAGGTTGCCTAGGCGGAGGAGTATGGAGATGAGGAAGCAAAAGATGAGTCTGAGGGAAAGGAGGTGGGAATTGAGGAGGGTGGGGATGATGATGGGGAAGATGATGGGGATGATGGTGAGGCTGATGATGATTATGATCATAGTGATGGTGGTGAGGGACAGATTGATCCGTAAGATTTTTTACTGATATTAATGACCTTTGATGTTTATTGATTTGTTGTGCCTGAACATATGTGTGATTAGGCTGGTCACGTTGTCTATATTTTTTTTATTTATAAATAAAAAAACATGACTTGATGATTTTCTATGACCAATACACCCCTCCCCTGGATAGCCCTGCCACCCCTGTGGACAGCCAGCTCACCCCTGGAAACCCCTACCCCCAGGAAAAACCCGCCACTCCTGTGGATAGCCCGCCCACCCCCCTTGGACACCCAGTACCCCCTGAATAGCCCCTCCCACCCCCATGGAAACCAAATACCACCATGATATCCCCCACCCCTATGGATAGACTACTCAAACCCTGGACACCCTGGACCCCCTAGACAGCCCTGCCACCCCCGTGGACAACCCGCCCATAACCCTGGATAGCCTCTCCCCCTGTGGACAACCCCTCCCCATGTGGACACCCTCACCCCTGTGGATGACCTGAACACCCCCCTGGACACCCCTACCCCCTTGAACAGGACTTCCAGCCCAGTGGGCAGCCTGCCCACCCCCCTGGACACCACGTACCTGTAGACAGCCCCACTCATCCCCCTGAAACCCCATACCCCCTTGACAGTATGCACCCCCGTGGACAGCCCACCCACCACCTGGACACCCTGTACCACCATGACAGCCATTCCACAACTAGGGACAACCCTCCCACCCCTGGATAGCCATCCCCATGTGGAAAACACCCTACCCCTTTCCCTCCCCCATGGATACCCAGCCCACCCCAACTGGACACACCTACCCCCTGGATAGCCCGCCCCCCTCCCCCCCCCCCCCCCCGTGGACAACATGCCCACCCCTTGGGCACCCCTTACCCCCTGAAAGCCCTTCCCAAACCACTGGACCCCCCATAACCCCTTGGAAAACCCCCACCCCCATGGATAGCCTTCCCACCCCCGACTACCCACCCACCCTCATGGGAAACCCTCCCACCCCCTGGACACCCTGTAACCCCTGAACAACCCCAGCACCCACGTGGACAACACACCCAACCCCTTGGAAACCTTGTACCACCTGGAGATCCCCCACCCCCGTGGACTTCAAGCCCACCCCAGCGGACAGCCCACCCACCCTCTAGATCCCCAACCCTCCTCGACAGCCCCACCACCCATGTGCCTAGCCCACCCACCCCCTGGACATCCCCTCCCCCTGTGGATTTCCCCCACCTCCCTTGATTTCCCCCCAGATAGCCCTTCCAATGCCGTGGATAGCCCTTACACCCCCTAGATACCCCATACCCCATGGACAACCCCCCCTAGACACCTCGTACACCCTGGCCAGCCCCCACCTCTGTGGACAGCCTGCTCACCCATGTGGACAGCCTTCCCACACCATGGACACCTCATACCCCCTTGGACAGCCTCGGCACCTCCGTGGATATCCCACCCATCCCCTGGACACCTTGTACACACCAGACAGCCCCCACCCCCGTTGACATCCCACCCACCATCATGGATAGCCCGCCCAACCACCTCGACACCCCCTACCCCCCGTGACAGCCCCTCTATCACCGTGCATAGGCCAACCACCCCCTAAATACCCCTCCCCCCATGGATTTTAACCACCCCCATGGAGAGCCCACCCACCCCCTCGGCACCCCCTACCCTCTGGACAGCCCTGCAACCCCCGTAGAAATCCTGCCCACCCCATGGATAGCCTCACCCACCCCTAGACACCACGTACACCCCTGGATAGTCCCCACCCCTGTGGATAGCCCACCCACCCCCTGTACACCCCTACCCCCTTGAAAGCCCTGCCACCCCGGTGGATAGCCCTCCCACCCCCTGGACAGCCCCACCCCCTGTGGACAGCCCCCCCCCCCCCCCCCCCCCCCGCCCACCCCCTGGACTGCCCTTCCACCCCCATGGACATCCCACCGACCCCCCGGACTCCCTACACCCCATGTACACCCCATACCCATGGCCAGCCCACCCATCCATGTGGACAACACACCCACCGCCTGGACACCTCGTACCCACTAGATAGTCCCCCACCCACGTGGATAGCCCACCCACCACTGTGGACAGCCTTCCCACCCCCTGGACCCCTCCCCCTATGGATAACCCCCACCCCATAGATAGACCACCAACCCTCTGGAAACCCCCTACCACATGGACTATCTCTCCACCCCTGTAGACAGCCCAGTCACTCCCTCGACAACCCCACCCACTTACCTGGACACCCAGTACCACTAGAAATCCCCCCCACTTTCGTTGATAGAATTCCCACCCCCTGGAAACCCCCTACCTCCTGGACACACCCCCACCCCCTGTACACCCCCACCCCCATGGACATGCCACCCACCCCAACCCCTATGGACACCCCCAACCCTCTAGTGGACATCCCGCCCACCCCCGTGGACAACCCTCCCACCATCCTAGACACCCCTACCCATGGATAGCCCCCACCACCATGGAAAATCCTCCCACACCCTTAGATACCCCGTACACCCCTTGACATCCCCGACCCACCGGACATCCTGCCCACCCCCTCGACACCCCCACCCCCCAGACACCCCCATCCCCCAAACACAACCCTAGACACCCGACCCCCTTAGACAACCCACAACCCCCTGAACTACCACCCATCCCCTGGATCCACCATCCCCGTGGACACCCCCACCACCGTGGACACCCCACCAACCCTCGTGGACAGCCCCCAACACCCTAAATGGACCCCACCCCTATGGACACCACCCCACCACCTGGGCACCCCCACCCCATAAACACCTGCACCCCTTGACACCCCCACCAACATGGACAACCCCCACCCATTGACACCACCCCAACACCTAGACACCCCTACCCCCACCCACATGGATAGCCCCCTGACCCCCTAGACAGCCCGAACCCACTAGACGGCCCACACCCCTCCAAGACACCACCCGACCACGTGGACACCCCAAACCCCATGACACTCCACCCCCATGGAGAGCCCCCACCCCCTGAACAACCCCCACCCCCTTGGACACCACCACACCCCACATGGACAGCCCCCAACCCCTAGATCGCCCAAACCCCTAGACTCCACCATCCCCATCGACCCCCCCCCCCAACCCCCTGGACAACACCCCACTCCCCCTAGACACCACCCCACCCCCTGGACTCCCCCACCCCCATGGAAAACCTGCTTAGACACCCCAACCAATAGGACACCCCCACCCCCTGGACACCCCTACCCCCTTGGATAGCCACCCAACCCACTAAATTCTAAATTGAATTCATTATATATTTAATTAACTTATGAATTATGTGATAATGGTGTATGGGTATACTTGTTGTATGGATATACTTGTTGTATGTGTATACTTACTGTAATTAACTTATGAATAATGTTTTAATTATGTATGTGTGTATAGGGTAATTAAATATAGAATTGGAGGTATTCTGAATTTTGTTTCAATTACGTGTTGTACGAATTTTATATGCATTCACATAGAATTATATATGTATTCTATATGTATTGAGACTTGTATATGAATTATGCACAGGGGAGGCATGCCTTCTAGTGGAATTTGGTGGAAGTGTTGGAGATGCATAGGGGGAGGTTGGCCCGCTGCTACAGGTATGTAAAGGATATTCCAACGGTTTACAACCATTTTAATATCTATAAAAAAATAACTTATACCAATGGTTTTATGTAAACCATTGTTAAAAGTATATACTGACAATTTACAAACCATTGTTATAATTTTTTTACTTGATATTTTCCAATGGCTTATGGGGAACCATTGGTAAAATTCTATACCAACAGTTTGAAAACTGTTGGTATAGAAATGATTTTTGATATTAGAAATGGTTTTAAACTATTGGTAAACCTTTATACAAGTAGTTTCAATGAACTATTGGTATATACTCAATTTTTTCGACATATCCCAATGGTTCTCATAGAACTGTTGGGATATGTCTATCCTCATTACTCAAGATCAAACAATTTGTAAAAATTTTGGTATAGTTTATACCAATGGTTGTCCATCCATTAGCAACAGTTTTAAAGCATTGGTAATGATGAAGTTTCTTGTAGATATTTATAAGGAGTTACATTCTTCCAACCTTACTTAAATTGCTTCCTCACAATTTAAACTCAATCTTACTAATATATTGTTTGATACATCTTATGTTTTAAATCCCATATCATGGGAAGGGTTCAAAAAATATCTTCTATTAAAGAAAGAATGGGATGTACAAAAGTCACATGGAGTAACATCTAACTAGGTCTCCGAGTATGAGAACATTTTTAGAAAGTAGTGATACACTCTTAGAGGAAAAGTGTAAATATTTATAGGCAGTGATGGTGGTTATTAATAAAAAAACATGTGAATTATCAATGGAGAGTTGAGGGCCACAAATCTATAAATCTGTTATGATTTAGAAAACTACCAGTTCAAAAAAAAAACAATGGTATTAAGACGATATTTTATTTCATTATCATATTCATAATGTTGGGTATTTATTTTACTGCCTTAGAATTTAAGTAAATATACTTACATGATATATTTATTTAAATAAAATTACATCATTTGTTTTTTATTTGATTAGTTTTTCTATTCATCAGAAAATTAATTTTTATTCTTGAAGCACTAAAATACATTTATAAAGGATCTTAAGGCCCATAAAAGAGTTACAAATCTAACAATTTGTATCTTATTATTTTCCAAAAAATAAAATGGTTAGAAATTAATCTATATATCTAAAAATTAATACTACTCAACAATAATTGATATTTATTCATTAAATCATTCAATTCAAAACAATGACATATTAATTCAGACATTGTGTAGTTCAGTGGTTGCTGTAAACCCCTTATTATCCTTCGGTCAGTGATTCAAAAACCTATGGACTTACCGGACATGATTGGTTTTCACTAGGCATATATTTTTTCCTTTTCTAAAAACATATTAATATAATATAAAAAATAATATGATTTACATCCATAAAAAGGTTCTTCACTGAATATACTTTTAACTACGGTTTTCCAAAAAACCCTAATACACAAATACTTTATCCATTTACTTTTAAATAGGTCCTTCATTGGTCTAGGATTTATCTATAATATTATTTGTAGTTTTTATCCAAAAAATATCATTTTTAGGATTTCTAATCACAACACCTTATATTCAATCCTAAAAACCTAAAGTATAACATAGGTTATTCATTATCATTACTTATTCAAATTCTTCATAATGTTTAGTAATTAAATTGGGATGTATCCTAACCATATCCCCTAGGAGTGTCAAATTAGGTGCAATTTAAGGCCCATTGTCATGTAACAAGTTACACCGAGGCAGGCCCAACATGCCTTTTAGAGTTGTTACTCCTAAGTAAATTTGTGATAAAACCACATCCACTTATTGTATCTTTACAAGGATGTATTTATAGAAATACCCACATAATATCTACCATACAAAAATTTCAAGGTGTTGTTCTATACTTATCCTTAAATACTACCTTATGAGTATGTTCTCTAATCTATGTTTTCAAAAAAATAGATCCCAATATTGCTAATAAATATCCTTGGATACTAACAATAGAGAGTCAACCCGAGATAGCCTAGAGTCAGTGTCTGCAATCAATTACATTAAAATAATTACAAGAAATAAAATTACGAAGGACCTAAGTGTTTATTAGGGTTGGTAAACCAGATACATACATGAGTTTTTTTATTACTAATGAATACAATAATTAAAGCATAATTATTTTTTATAAATAAATTATAGGATAACTTTATTCTATGTAGTATATCCCTACATATTTTTCATAGTACTCTTCTTCAATTCCCAAGGAAAGAAACATAATAAGATTGAGATCAAATGCTCAGTAAGGAAAAAATATAGAAAAATAAATAATGAGAATAATAATTATGGAATATTAAATAATTGAACACACAAAGCATGTAATAAAAAAATTGAGAAGTAAATAAACAATATGGAAAGGTAAGACCTAGAAATGAATTCCATTCAAATAATAAAATAAGGAAAATAAATATTGCAATGTAAGATACTGAAACACATACCATTTAATCAATGAACTAAAATGAAATGTATACATAGAAACGTTGAAACAAAATCTCAAGGATGAATAATAAATGAAATTAAATGAAGGAAATGATTAATTATTGGAATCCATGTCTAAGGAACACTAAAACATCTACTATCATGATATATCCTCTACACAGTTTAAAACTATGGGAAGAAACCCATATATAATTCTTGGAAACAAACTCAAAGTGTTTTTCTCTAATTAATTTCATCTCATGAGACTACCGACTCATTAAGGGAATTTCATTAACTGGTCCCAAAACCTATTAGGCTTATCATAAATGGTCCCCAACCCATATATTGTATGTCCAAAGCATTTAAATAATCAATGTTCCTTATCAAATATTATTATTGAGTAAATGACACAAATTTTTTAAAGTCCCAAAAAATACATGTATTTTTTAAAATTATTTGGGATTTTTACCAGTCTATAAAAATTAATGGTGCGTGATTCCAAGTCCCGGTGTGACCGGATTGAATTTCTGAACATTTTTTAAGGTACATTCAGTAAATGCGCGGGTGATGTTTTCTATCTTTTGAACCAGTGCTCTGAATGGAAATCCAAGAGCACTGTGGAATTTGCATTGCCGGGATCCTCTTAAGGGAAGGATCACTTCGACCGCAATTTTTCGGGAGAAAAATATTGTTTTTGGAATTTTTAAATAAAAATAAAATAATAATTATATTGTTATTTTAAATTTCTTTTCTCTAACAAATGAGCAGCGTTGGCGATACCAATGACATGTCAATCTATTAAGTGTCTTGACTCATCAATTGCATAACTGCACCATTGTGAATTAAATAAGGTTCATTAATAACTCATTTAATGAACCTCTTTAAATTATTTTGTGCATTACTCACCCTTACCCACTCATATATATATGAGTCTTTGGGATGAGTTTTGACATGGCTTCACCAAGCAGGGAAACTCTAGCAAAGTACCACAACACCATCCACCGATGGAGGATAGAAACTTGGGTAGCAATGATCTGGGATTGAAAAACATCGACGACTCCATCCAACGAGGTCACTAACAATATATGAGGTAGGGGTTTATTTTGAATTTGTCTTTGATGAATTAAATTCTCTCCCTCTTATTATCATGTAACACATAGGGTGCGGGCCAAACGAACAAGGCTCAGACCCTCCAATACTTTGTTCCTGATGTGAACATTGGGGTACAATTCCCAACTTGACGAAAATGTGAAATAGCATGTCACACTAAGATTTAGGCATTCCAAAAGAGCCTTAAGAGCTGGTGACACCAAGAAGGGACCACCAGAGAATTTCTGATGGCATGCCATTTTCGCAGTCGCTGACAGTGGCAAGAGGATGCCCATGGAAACTGGTCGTGGGTGATGAAGTAAAGGTGCACCGTCACATGTCGTAGTGTCCATAGGTGGCCGACCTGAGCTGACCACAAGGGAAAGGGGAGGCTCCTGAAGGCACTGTTGGCAGTAGTAGCCATAACCAATCGGCCGTGGAAGGAGGGGGTGATGTGGCCCATCATCGTGTCGTGGCAGCAGGGTGAAGTGGTCCGCCTTATGGCCGATGTGGCAGGATGTGGGTCGGGCTGGACCCAGAGCTCAGCGGGCCAACTCATATCGGTCAAGCCACACCTTCCATGCCTGGCCAACTTCAGACTGGGCCCGCATACTTGTCGGGCTGACCCTGATGGGCTGGACCCAGTGAACCGGGACAACCCTTAACATGCCGAACCCATGCGGGGTTAGGTAGACCCTGTGACCCATTGTGTCGGGCTAGCCTGACCATGTCGGATAGGCCCCAGACCCAACTAGCCCCCAAATAAACGAACACCCGTAACTGATGAATTGGGTGTCCATTTGACATGACGTTAGAGGCATTGGGACCCCTATTGGAAAGTGATCCCTTAGGAATATTCTGGTGGTCCCGACTGAGCCGGGCCAGCCTGAGGTGTAATCACCCTCATTTCACATAAAGTGGTGTAACTAATAGACTGAGCATCCGATCAACGCACTGTATGCGGAATAAGGACACTTGGATGATGTCATCCTTTAGAGATACTCTATGTGAGTTTTGACGGAGTTTGATGTGGGACATGTGTTGGATCATATAGGAATCCAACGAGGCACTTTTTACAAAAGTGCCCATATCTCACAGGTTGGGCATCCAATCGACACTCCTTTTGTCATGTTGGGACCCCTATGAAGGGGTTGTCCCTTAGGTATATTTTTTTGGGACTTCATATCGGTTTGAATATTACTGATGGCCTGAGTAGGATAGTATTTTGGAGATTAGGCGAGATTTGTGTGGGAATCCCATAGCTAACAGTGCATGAGGAAGAATAGTGACCAATGCAGATCAACATCAAAAACTACAAAGAGGGATGATCTAGCTGTATGACTAATCAGCCCAAGATTTGCATTAGTGAACAATGTGGGTCAGCACCATCGATCAATATGGGTTAGCACTCGCGACCAATATGGGTCAGCACCAGTGACCAGTACATGTCAGCATCTTGTGACGAATATAGGTCACCACCAGTGACCAATACGGGTCAATATCTAGCGACCAATACAAGTTAGCATGAAGTGCCCTATATGGGTCAACAGTAGAGTTACTATGGATTGGATGATCTGGCTTTACAACTAGTCGTCACTATATTAGAAACCTTGAAGTTATACCATTAGAGTGACCTGTCTCTTTTCATTGTGCTTCATGATTTAGATCATGCTTGAAATATTAACTTTGAGGTATTTATTGGGATGTTTTCTTTTGTGGATTGCAGAGAGACCTTCAAGGGTCTCAGGGTCCTTACTAAGTATTGTTATACTAACCCCTGCATGGGTTTCGCCTGCACCTTTTTGTGTCTGGTGCAGACTACTGATGCTCCAAGGAATAATTGGGAGGTTCGGGATTTGGTGGAGCTTTGTGGGATGAGGGCAGTCGAGACCCTCTTTTTCGACATCAGACGTACAACTACTACCCTCCAGGTAGAGATCTAGAGAATAAGTGATAGTTTTTTTGCTTTCATTTAGATTATAGGGCTTTTATTCCATCCCCCTATTTTCAGATTATAGTTGTACAGGTGTTTGTACATTACTCTCATAATTGTACCTTAATTTTGTGTGTTGTTTACATTAGTTTCCTTTTTTTAGTGTGTACAGATCTCCAAGGCAATCCCTTCCCTGTCTGAGAAAATCCTACAGATGCAAGTCACTAACCCCTGGCCTCTGGAAGGCGGTCTTGGGGTAGTCACATTCGGGCCCCATGGGATGGGTCGTGAGAAAGTGATATCAGAGGGAGGTTTGTTATACCATATGAACTAAGAGTCTACTTTTAATGAGGCAATGGTGTGAAGTTTCATTAGTTTGGGTTTCAATACAGGGAGCCCAGTGTTGGTGTGATGACTGCTATATCCATACACAAGGACACTAATTTTTATTTTCCAACTCGGTACATGAAAACACCAGATGCTAGGATATTGAAAACATTTCATGATCTTTCTAGAGTCATCTTACCAGGTAAAACACATTGGTCATTTTGAATCTGTTTCTTATAGGATTCCTCCATGAACACAACCAACTAGGATTATAATTAGAGATCATGACAGTGGCCCACTAAGCGATAATGCGTCGATACATGGACCACTCAGAGAGATGGAACCTTTGGGTGGTGTACCAGCACCACCACCACCCACTGTGCTACCTATACTACAAGTGGATCATGCCTGGAAGATGAGAACATTTCATGAGTTCCAAATACATAGGCCTCTTAGGTTTCGAGTTGAGATGAACCCCCTGGGAGCAAAGGGATAGGTTGAGGTGGTTTTGAGGGTCTTTTTCTTAGTAGAGTCACCCGTCATGAATATGATGATCATGGATGCTAGCATTCTTCAGGGCTTGGTAGGACAATGGTTGATCATGATGATCCAGGTGCAAGAGGAGATGACCCTCACCTGTCTAGACATTAAGAGACTTTTCAGGGCAGAGTTCATGACAGAGACACTATGCTCTGTGCGTATTGAGGAGTTGCTGCTTTGGAAGTAGGGAAACTAGAATACGGCTCAGTACTCGGTGAGATTTACTGACCTCCTCTGATACACCGTCAACATGGAACAAGAACCTTACTTCAGGGCCCGATCCTTTGATATGGGGCTCTGATGAGAGGTCAGAGCTTTGAATGTTTCTCTCAACATCCCGACACAGGGTGGGGTGTGAGAGGGAGCTTTTCTAATGGAGAGATTCCATGCCTATAAGACACCAATAGTGAGAGACCCTATCGAACAATAGGTAGCAGAGTCATCTACAGGAGGGAGTAGGTAGAAGATGCCAATGCCCAAGCGAGCTAGACATTCGGAAGGACGACCTGGGGACAGCGGGTCAGAGGTGCGAGGCTCAAGAGGTTGACAGAGCCACCAGCATTGCATGATTTTTTATTCATATGGGGGACTGGGTCACAGAGCTTTTGATTGTCTGACCCCCTATGTGGGTGATCGGTAGACGGTGGAGGGGCCACCGAGACGGCAACATCAGTAGGATCATGAGTGTCAGCTAGGTAGTGGGTGAGGTAGGGGAGCAATATGTGCACCAGGAGGTCGTCAGGGCCACTAGACACTACCGCCACCACCCCCATGTGGTCCACCACGAGCACAGGGAGATGTTGGATGGAGACATGCCCCACTACAGGCCATATAGGCTCACGATCCTGACGTCCCTAAGATGATACGAGGTACGATCTTTATCATCACTACTTTATATGTAGTGCTTATTGACCCCAGTTATATTAATTATTTCCTTGTCACATACTTAGTTTGGGACTCAGATATTCAGGCTGTGCTTTTAGCTCGACCTTTACATTTTCATACTCTTATAGGAGGAGATTCAACGGTCACACACTGGTTCCTATAGTGTGATATTACAAATGGTGGAGAGAGTTTCTACAGATCTTTTATTAGTGGCATTGAATCTCTACAATGTCATTCTAGGCATGGACTAGCTATAATCAATTCATGCACATATACATTTCTTGAGACCTATAGTGTGATGTACGCATAGATATGGAAGACACATTTCATTTGTTGGTGATAAGGAAAATAGAGCAGCACGGGAGGGACTTGCACTCCGGAGGGTATAGCCCATTACATATCAACTAGCTTGCATGACCTTCAACAAGGTGGATGGGGTGAGTAGATAGATTCCAATAGTGGTTGATGATTATGAGGGCATATTTCCCGAAGATGTCCCAGGACTACCTCCATGTATAAAGGTAGACTTCTATATTGACTTTTATTCAGTAAAAACACCAATATCTAAACCAGCATATCGGATGGCCCCTACGGAGCACTAGGAGGTGAGGGTACAGTTGGGGGACTTATAGGGGAATGGATTCGTAAGGCCTAATGTTTCTCCATGGGCATCCCCAGTGTTGGTTTCGAAAAAGGTAGAGGTATGTTTGAGGCTATGCATGGAATCTCAGTGCCTATACTAGGTGACTATGAAAAACAAGTATCCTCTACCAAGGATTGATGATCGGTTTGACCAGCTGAAGGGAGATCATTGATTTTCAAATATAGACGTCAAATCAGGCTATCACTAGCTCAGGGTATGATATGAGGATATACCTAAGACAACATTCAGATACCGGTATGGCCATTACGAGATCTTGGTAAAGCATTTCTGTGTGACCAAGGATACAATAATGTTTAAGGGGCTCATGAACATGATCATTAACCCATACCTCAAAAGCTTTGTAGTGGTTTACATCAACACCATCTTGGTGTACTCAGTATCTGTGGAAGATCATGTTGTTCCTTTTAGGAAAGTTATAGACACACATTCGGAGCACCATTTAGATGTGATTCTCTCAAAGTGTTAGTTCTAGATATGAAAAATACACTTCTTTGGACACATCATCGCAAGGGCTGGAGTTATAGTGGATCCAATGAATATTGAGGTTGTACTTTCATGGGAACCACCCAGGAGTGTTACTGAGGTGCCAAGCTTCCATGCATTAGAAGGCTACTACCAGAGGTTCCTACTCAATTTTTGTAATGTAGAAGCACCTATGAACGCCTTGATAAAGAAGGGAAAACCCATCATACGGTCAGATACATGCCAACATAGCTTTCAATAGTTGAGGAAGAGCTTGACAAGAACTACCATCCTGATGTTGCTGGAACAGGGCACTAACTACATGGTTTACTATGACGCATCATGGAACAGACTCAGTTGCATCCTAATGAAATATGATGTAGTGATAGATTATGGCTCAAAATAGATGGTTCCTCATGAGAAGAACTATGTGACTCACAACTTTGATTTGGCAGTAGTTTTCTTGGCACATAAAATGTGGTGACACTACTTGAGAGGAGTGCAGTTCTCTGTTTACTCAGACCACAAGAGTGTCAAATATATATCCACATAGAAATATCTGAATCCGAGGCAATGAAATTTTCTAGAGTTCCTCCAGGACTATGACTTTGAGATAGTATATAAATTTTGGAAGGGGAATGTAGTGGAAGATTTACATAGCCGAAGAACGAGTTCCTAGCTAATGAATGATGCTTTAGAGTAGTTAGCCTCTCTTTATATATCCAACTTGGATAGAGATGGGATAGTCTACCTCTAGTAGATGGTAGTTTCCCCTCCAATCCTTTAGTGAGTTAAGGAGGCAAAACTCAGAAACAGTAGTTGTGAGACTACACAAGGTCAAATATCCTCAGGCTATGCAACTAACATATATTTTGAAGGTGGGGAGCACACTATCATTTTTAGAGAACGTACCGTTGTACCAGTGGCTCTACGAGAGGATTTGGTGACGAAGTTACACTAATCCCCCATTGCATTACATCTAGGCATGATAAATATGTATCAATATCTCCAAAATCAGTAATGGTGGACAGGGATGAATAAATCTATGGTGGAGTTTGTTTCCAGATGCCTCACTTGCCAACACGTGAAGACTGAGCACCGGGTTCTAGTAGGACTAACCCAACCCCTCAAGATACTGGAGTGGAAGTGGTAAGGGATATTGATGGATAGAGTGAATTGTTTATGAAATACATCAAGAGGGAATGATTCCATCTGTGTGATCATTGACCGACTCATCTAGTCGGCCCAATTCCATGATATTCGAGAGAAGGGTTCAGTGGAGAGCATGGGATGTCTCTATATTCATGATATCGAGAGACATCACATGGTTCCATTGACGATAATCTCAGACCAGGACACATGCTTCACATCCCGACTGTGGAAGGTATTGCAGAACACTTTTGGAACTCAACATCGCTTGAGCATAGCTTTTCACCCACAGACAGATGGTCAGCCTGAGCAAACCATATTGACCATGGAGGACATACTTCATCCATGTGTCCTAGATTTTGGTCGCAGTTGGGAGGACCACCTACCCTTAGTGGAGTTCGCGTACAACAACAGCTATCAATCCACCATTGATATGGCCCCTTTTGAGGTGTTGTGTGGATGACCATACAGATTTTCCTTCTACCGGACGGATTGGGAGAGCCATCAGTCATGGGCCTAGGGATGGTACAGGCTACCACTGAGAAGGTGCATGCCATCCGAGAGAAGATGAAGAATGCACAAAACTAACAGAAGATCTATGATGATAGGCGACAAAAACCACAGGAGGTCCAGGAGAGGAACTATGTATTCTTCTGAGTATCCCCTCGACGATGACTTTTAAGATTGGGCTGAGGCAGAAAACTCTCACCAAGAATTATCAGACCATTCCTTATACATTGGAGGATTGGTGAGGTGGTGTACCACTTTGAACTACCGCCTCAGTTGGATAGAGTACACGATGTATTCCATGTATCCCAGCTGAGGAGATATGTGCATGACACATCTCACATCATCGACCATGGTGAGCTGGGGATTGAGGATGGGTCGACTTTTGTGGAGTACCCAGTGAAAATAGAGGATCATTAGGAGTGGATCCTTCATGGTTGGTTGATACATCTGGTGTGAATTCTGTGGAGGCACATGAATCTCTAGGAGAAAACATGGGAGCGAAAAGCTCATATAGGTGACTTTTACTTCTCTTTGTTTGTATAACCTTGTTTGGATTTTAGGGACGTAAAGTCCTATGGTAGGGATAATGTAAAACCCAAAAATTCAATTTATTTTTTTTAATTATTTTGTATTTATATGAGTCTTTGAAAATTGAAGGTATGACATTGTGAGGCCCGGTGTGCCCAGAATGAATTTTTGAACTTTTTTTAATGTACGTTCAGAAAATACATTGGTGGAATTTTCTATGTTTTGAACCGGTGCTCGGAATGTGAAATCCGAGTGCACCGTTGAATATGCAGCGTCACGATTCGCTTAAGGTAATCTTCACTTCAATCATAGTTGGTTGGAAGAAAAGGATAGTTTTTGGTCTATATAAAGAATAATTAAATAACAATTTTATTGTTATTTTATCTTTATTTTCTCAAATGGATTATATGCATTGGAAGGACCGATGACATGTCAATCCATTAAGTGGATTGGCTCATGAATTGTGAAATCACACCCTTGTGAATTAAATGAGTTTCATTAATCACTACTTTAATGAACCTCATTAAATTATTTCATGTGTTACTCACCATTTCCACCTCCTATATATATGAGTCTTGGGGATGAGTTTTGGCATAGCTTCATCAAGCAGGGGAACTCTGGAAAAGTAATGTGATGCCATCCACTGATAGAGGATGGAAGGTCGAGCAACAACATTCCAGGATCATTGAACATCGACAACTCCATCCAACGAGGATGCACCTCCAACCGCATACCCTTGAATGTGGATATAACCCCGTTCGCAGTGGTCACCAACCATATTCAAGAATGGAGGTTTATATTATAGTTGTATTTGATTAATTAAATTCTCTCTCTCTTGTTATCAGGTATCACAGAGGGAGCAAGAAAAAGTATCAAGGCCTAGACCCTCAGTCACTTTGTTCTTGATGTGAAATTCAGGGGATAATTTCCAACTTGATGGCAACACGATATAGCATGTCACTCTTTGAAGGAGGCATCCAGGAAGAGACATAGGTGCAAACGACACCAAGAACAGACTACCAGAGCACATTTGGTTTCCCATGGACGAAATCGCTGGCACGCCATGCCGGAAGTGGCCGGCGGTGGCTGGAGGAGGCCTATAGAAGCCAGTCTTAGGTAGTGAAGTGGCAGTGCACTATCACGTGCCACATTGGGAAGAGGTAGCTGACATGAGCTGACAGTGTGGGAATAGGGTGGCGCCCGCAGGCACCGTCAGTGGAAACATCTGTGGCCAACGGTCTATGGCAGGATGGGGCGATGTGGCCCCGCACCGCGTCGGGCCAGCTGGGTGTAGTGGTCGACCATCAAGAGGACCGAGTCAGACATAGGCTGGATGAACAGGCTGAATCCGCTAAATGGGATGAGTTGGACCCACGAACCAGTGGGCCAGTGCAGGTAGGCCAAGCCCCATCCCACAGGTCGTGCCAACCATGCCCCGAGCCCACGAACTAGTCAGGCTGACCACGATTGGCGAGACCTAGTGAACTGGGCCAACCCTTAAGGGGTAGGACCCGGGCGAGGTCAGTTAGACCCTGGAACCCATTGCATTGGGCCACCTGACTGAGTCAGACTAGGCCCAGATCCAACCGACCCCCAAATAATGGGACACCCGTAACTGATGAACCGAGTGTCCGTTTGACACACCGTCATATATATTGGGACCTATATTGGGATGTGGTCCCTTTGGAATATTCTAGTAGACCCAATCGATCCTGGCCAGATTAAGGTGTGATCACCCCCATTTCATGGAAAGTGGTGTAACTATCAGACCGGGCGTTTGGTCGATGCGTCTATTGTGGCATAAGGACCCTTGTAACAAGGTCATCCTTCGGAGATACTCTAAGTGAGTTTCTAAGGTGTTTGTCATTCTAAATGGGTTGTATTAGACTTGAATCCAACCGGTAACTTTTTCCAAAAGTGCCCACATCTCATAGGTGGGGCGTCCAATCGACACACCATCTATCACACTAGGACCCCTACATGGGGTGGTTCCATGGGTATAATTTTTGAGGGACTTTGTAATGGTTGAAATATGACTAATGGATTGAGGAATAGAGTCTTACAGAGATTAATCTTGCTTCGTGCATGAATCTAGTAGTTGGCTATGATATGACAAAGAAGAGTGGCCAATGAGGGTCAACATCAGAAACTCCAGAGTGGGATGGTCTTGTTGTACGACTAATCATCCCTACATCTGCATCAACAACCAAGATGGGTAATCACCAGCGGCCAATATGGGTCCACTCTAGTGACCAATAATGTTCATCACCAACGACCAATATGTGTCAGCATCAAGTGACCAATACGGGTCAACACCAGTGACCAATATGGGTCAACATCTAGAAACCAATATGGGTCAACAAATAGTTACCTATACGGGCCAACAATAGAGTTAATACAGATCAGATGATCGTGCTTTACGACAAGTCTTCTCTATCATAGTAACCTTGAATTTATACCATTAGAGTAAGTTGTCTCTTTTTCTTTGTGCATTATGATTTACATCCTGCTTATGATATTACCTTTGGGTTATTTATTGTGATGTTTTCCTTCGCGGATTACGGAGAGACCTTCGAGGGTCTCGGTTTACTTACATGGTATTGTTATACTCACCCATGCATGGGCTTTTCCCTCACCATGTTGTGTATAGTGAAAACTATTGAGGCTTCAAGGTAGACTTTGCAGGTTTGGGACATGGTGGAACATGGTGCGTTGGGAGAATTATAGACTCTCTTCTTTGAATTCAGACATACAGCTACTAACCTCCAGGTAGAGATCCAGGGCGTATGCAACAAATGTTAACATTATTTTAGTTTCTAGGTCTTGTATTCCGACCCTTTATTTTTAGCTTACATTTATACTTGTGGTTGTACACTAGTATTGTGGTTTTACATTACTCTTGTGGTTGTACCTTACCTTTTTGGGTTGTTCACTTTAGTTTCCCTATTTGAGTGTGTAAAATCTATAATGAATTTCATTCCTTATTTGTGAAAAGGCTTCAGGTTGTAGTCACAAACCTCTGGCCTATGGAAGGCAGGCTTGGGGTAGTCGCGTCTGGGCCCCGTGGGACGGATCGTGACAAGTTTAACGATATTTCCTCATTCAATCAATATCATCAAAAGTATACCCCATATTAAAAATGGTATATAGTTTAGGTAACAATCATATCCATGAACAATTATATGGATATTTTATAAAAATTTAATGTAAAATCATTATAGTAAATTGACTATTTCAATGGGACTAAAAGGAATCAATCCAGTGAATGTGAATACTATACTTTGTTAAATCAATCATATACCATCGAGAGAAGAAAATAGGATCATTTAAATTCAACATATCCCAATTAGATTTAAAAAAATGATTTTTATTTAATTTAAATACTATAAAAATATCTTTTAAAAACATTCTAGAGGAAAATATCATATTATTTTGGAAAAAAAATTATTTGAACATAAATTTTGATGACATTTTTTTTGAAAATTAACATTTTTAACATGAAAAATAATCATCAAATAAATGACCTCAAGTAATTTGTTACAAGCTGTATGAGGTAAAAATAACATCCATTTTCTATGGTAAAAGGTTAAAAATTACATGTTCTGAATTTGACAGTAATATTCATTTGAAAACATTGGTAAAAGACAAAATAGCTAAAAATTTATTTATGAAATCATTTTCAAAACATTTTTGAATTTTTTTAATCAAACATTGATTTTAGTAGAAAACAACTTCTCTGACTAAAGATAAAAATAAAGTCAGGTTTTCTAAAAAACATTTGGTATACAATTTTGAGAACCAAAGTGTGGAAAATGGTAGTAATACCTAGAAAAGGTCCTGAATATACATATGATTGAAAATTTATATGTTTTATTGAATAATTTTCATATAGTTTACTCTAATGGAAATACTATTTAAATATCATTCAAGATATTTTTGAGGAATATAATCTTCTAACGTTCCAAAGTGTCCCATAACACTTTGAAAAATTTTATATCATAAACTTCATGAATGAATAATATTGAATGTTAGTTTTAAATACCACCAAGATAATGTAATTAATGATAAAAAATAAAAAAAAATTATAGATGACACTAAATAAGTAAGTGGTGAATAATAAATTTATCTCACAGAACTAAAAAACTGTGATGAAAAATCCCTTACCTTATGTTTCCTTCTGAGAGAATGTCTTTAACATCATGTATAATAAAAAAATGTTAATTATCTACTTTATTCAGAACCTTTTTCATGTATTTCGTTAATTTTATTTCATTTATTATTATATTTTATACAACTTCTTAAACAATCATTATTATATATGGTGATTTGACCATATTCAGTTTATCTATCAAAAACGACTTCAGTAGGTCATATATGGTCAAAGGGGTCACTATATAACATATAAATAATAATAATAATGAAATAATAATCATATTTATAATTTAATTATTCTTTTAAAATCAATCATTAAATATTTTTGTGAAAAATTATCCAATGTTACAATCATAGAGATGGTGGGTCATACATACGCATGAGTAACATTATCATTTTTCATTGATCATTATAGAAAGAATGTAAGTAACAATAAAATTTATATAATTATAATTATATAATAAATACCATATTATTTAATCATATATTCTTATATATATAGTTCTTGTAATGTGAATGTAATCACATCGTGTCGAGGAGGAAGTAGTCCACACGTGCACAAATGACGTTATCACATTTTAAGTGTGTAAAAGAGTAATAAAGAAAGAGATATTTTAAATTTATAAAAATATAATTATGTAATTAATATCATATAGATTTTTTATTTCACGTATTATTAATTAAAGCCATCATTTATATGTTCCATGTGTCATGTAAATGAATCACATCGCTTTGGGGAGGTGGTTGTCCATACTTCCACAAACGACGTTATTGTAATCATAGAAAATGGATAGTATAAGGGTACGTGTTAAAAAATAATTAAATAAGAATAAATAAATAATGAATATCATATATAACATATATAAACCTATTTTTCCTCAAAATTACCATCCTTGAAAGGTGGTAATGTAAAAACAAAAAATAATTGTTTTTTGAGGCAGTAGTTCACCGTACACATAAATAGTATGTTTGTTACCCATTAGATGGAGGTGTGAGTAAGTGTAGGTAAAAACCTTATAATAAAAACAAATAGTTAAATTTACCATATTTTTTTGTTTCATAATCATGTAATAAGGATAATTTAATGAGTGGAGAAAGTAAATAAAACTAAAGATTTGAATGAATGATGATGCCTCTTAATCAGTTAACTCTTTTTTGTTTGTACCGAAAGGATTATTTGGAATGATTAACTAGAATTAGAGGATTAAAATATTATTGGAGGGATTATAAGGGTATATTATGGAAAATAATGTTCATGAATAAGTGGTGTGATAGGTCGGAGGACGTGAGAGAGTTGGTGGCATTTTATAATAGGGGAAAAGGACTCACATGGTATTGTTCTAAACTTGTGGGATGTACCCACGTTTTTACAGAATCAAAAGTAAAAAAAATTGTAATTTTATATTAATTGAATAAATATTTCCATAAAATTGGGTTTTGACAAGTGGATAGATTATTTGGGCCCTTAATATTAAGTTTTACTCCTTTATTAAGCTTATTTTTTCCATAATAATTATAATTAATTTTAATTGATTTCAAAAATTGTTTTGTTAAAAAACTGATTTTCCTTTTTATAAATTATATATAATGTTTATTTCAGATATTTAATAGATTTTTTGAAATTCCAATAATAAAAGTTGTCGAAATTATTTGAATTTAATCCCATGGACGAGACGACAATGCAGGTTTTTAAAGTAAAAACATCCAAAAGTATGCTACGTTTTTATACCCAATTTCAAAGTGAAATTGAATCCAATGAAATAAATTGGATTGATTGATAAATTCTTCATATAATTTTAATTTTAAATTAAATCAAAATATAATTTATCAATATAAATAAATGTGACCAAAAAGCAGTTTGAATTAAAATTCAGTATTTTTCTCTGTTCATTAAAAAGTAAAACTGCACATAAAAATACCAAACATTCACCCTAATGTAATTTTTTGTCCATATTATAAATATTTAGTTTATTTTGACTTAAAAATTTTATAAAATTTCAATGAAATTTATTTAAAATAACTTCA
Organism: Viscum album; assembly: GCA_963277665.1. NCBI lineage: Eukaryota > Viridiplantae > Streptophyta > Magnoliopsida > Santalales > Viscaceae > Viscum > Viscum album. The sequence continues at coordinate 250,347,573 of OY728120.1, read as the reverse complement.
CCATTAAAATGCAGTAAATATGACTTAATAAAAATAATCATTTTTGTGTTTAACATTGAGTTAATTCTTATATTATAATTATAAAAAATATTTTATCGGCCTAAAAAATAATTTATTTAAAATTATATTTATATATATATTATAGTAATATTAATCAATAATTTTAATTAGTTTAATTTATTAGGATTAAAAGAGCATTGTGAGCATAAAAATAGATTTATACAAAAATATTCAATTTTTATTCAATTGGTTATTATATTAACTTATAATTAATTTCAATCAGATGAATTAATTTTATATTTTTTCAAACAATATATTTTCATAATTTAGTAAATATTATTCATAAATTTTTACATAATGGTTAGGTTAATTATTTTTATATTAATTAATAATATTTTAACAAAATATTATTGTTCGATAATTGTTGGTCTTATGTGTATCATAAAAAATTTAAGAGACTAATTATTGCGTATTTCACACACTAGCCCGATATCATGTGAATTTGAAACTAAAAACTATATTTAATTTATTTAAAGTAGTAAATATATTATAAATTCTTGGGATATCATATTACCTTATGAGCATGGTGTTTGTGTCATACATGCTATCAAGAACAATTTTATTATTATTTTCTAGGTGCTATAGTATCTTATCATCCTTTCAAGAAGTTATTATTTCCGATGTATCAACGTGAAGATATGAAAGTTCAAGAAAAGTCTCTAATCCAAATCCATTGTGATAATTCAAGTGCTATAAATCATATAAACAAAATGTAGCCCATCCTAAAAAGATGAAGAACATTGAAATAAAATATCACTATATCAATGGGAAAGTGGATCATGGGCTTGTGTTGCTAAAGTATGTTCCTACTGAACTATAGGTTACATATATTTGGATGAAGTCCTTTCCCAAAGTAGCAATTGAATGAAATTTAAATGATATTAGAGTTTAATCGACTCCCTATGCATAAATATTGTTGATGTGAGACCCACTCTACCTGAGGTAGGGTGTGTTTTCCCCTATGTAATGATATTTTATCTTTTCCATGTTGTAGACCAAAAAGGAGTAACCTTTGGGTTCATTGACATAGTGAGAGAATATTAATTGATCAAGAATTGGGGGATAAGCTAATTGTTAGAGTAATAAAAATGTTGGAGTTCCAAAATATTAAAATAATATATCTAGTCTATCAACACCAAAGAATCATGAAAATGTGTTTTCTTTGTGTTAATGATGCAAGAAGGTTAAAAATATAGGTTAATAAGTGATCTTGTGTGCTAAGATTGTTTTATTTTTCTGTGTCTATAAGATTTCAAAAGATAGGATCTAGAATGAAATGATTCATTAATGAACCTTTAATAATTATTTTTTTTATAGCAAAAATATTGAATCATGTGGGCTTAGAGTACATGTTGAGAACGTCCTTCATCACAATTTGGGGTTGTAAAAGGAAATGGTGTTTCATCTTCATGAATTTCTAGCCAGTTAGTTCTTAATGTTTAAATGTGTTGTCAGTAAACTCAAAGGTGGAGAATATTGGAAAAAATACTCATGGATGTTGTTTTAAGGTTGATTTTTTTGTTGACATGTTTTGATATTATTGAAAAAGGATGTTTTTTAGAGGATCAGGTGGAGAATGAAAGTTCCAAAGGATCACGTGGAGTGTGTAATTCCAAATGATCAAGTCGAGTACATAAGTGCTAATGTATCATGTGAGAATGTGAGTTCCAATGGTTTATGTGAAAACATGTAATTCCTAAATGATCACATGGAGTGTAAAAGTACTATGGGATCACAAAGAGTGTGTAAGTCAGGCTAAAGGGGACAAGTCTCATGGTTGTTCAGAATCAAGTGTAAACTGGATATCCGGGGATTGCAAGATCTATAGGAGATTACATAATCACATGAGGAAAATCTAATTACATGATCAAAAATTGGAAAATAATGAAAATTATACAAGTTTCTCAAAATCACATGATCACATAAGTAGTAATGGTTTACACAAAGGGTTCCTACAAAGCATATGAATGAAGATAAGTTCTAAATGATTAATACATATTATAGGTTCTTGAAATAACACTATCTCATGACTATTAATGGATAACAATATGAATTCATGTGAAATTAATTAATAAATTAACACTAAAAAAGGTTGAAGGGCTTGCAACATGTAACATTCCCTAGAGGTCAATTAAAAAAAGTAAAATCAGTCACATAAATTGTGTAACTATGATGATGTTGTGGTCGAATGGATAGATGATCTAGATTTTAAAAGTTAATTCAGTGTATTTATGCCTATAAATACATATCAAACATTAATTAAGTGAAATTGATGTTTTCTTGAGAGGTTTGATCAAAAGAAAAGTACAAAGGATGGGTTTCATGTTATGTTAAGGGAGTTACACTATAGCATAAGTCATGTAAGATGGAACACATAATAAGTCTCACATAAACCAAAGGGGAAACATGAGATTGCATATATGTGAAGGGTATTTATGTTTTTATGAATAGTCATACCCAATAGAGTCATGTGATCCATGAAATAATAACAAGATATCATGATAAAGTCATGTGTTCTGGGTAAACAGAATAAGGTCTCACACTAGAGTCGCAAGATCTATATATGTTGAAGATGGTCTTGTAAAGGGGTATTGTGAAGTGATCTTGTATAGTTGTTAAATGATCTAAGATGAAAAGTCTCACAAAAATATGGTTGTCATATCTTTGATAAAACATGAGAATAAAGACACAAAGAAGTGCGAATAATCTCAGAAGTGATCATCAAATTATTATAATAGCAGTGAATTTCATTTACTTAAATAGAGAAAGAGTAGTGTGTTTTCAAATTATGAATGGTTGTAAACTAGTATAGATAATGATTCTTCTCCAAAAATTGTGAAATCAATTCATATTAGTGGATTGGTACCTCATCACAATGCCATTGTATACTCCTTGGACATATCCATGTGAGGGTGAACCAAGTAAAAATTGTTCTATCTATTGTATTTATTAATTTTAATATATTATTTCTTATGGGAAAGAGAGAGATGCTAGTTTTGTTTAATGAGAAAACATAATCCAAAGTGATTTTTTTAAATCTATATTACCCAAATTCACCCCCACTAAGGGTATTTAACTTGGATAGGATAAGATTATTCAATGTTTGTAGAGCATGTTCATTTTAAAAGAATGATTTATTATTTAAAATATTCCACTGATTGATGTTTGGAATATATTCCTTTATATTTAAATAAATATTTTTAAAATCACTCTAACCTAGATATTTTTTATACTGATATCATTTTAAAAAACATGATATAGAATCCAATGAATTATAAACTATGTGTACATAATTAGTCATCTCATTTTATTCCCAGAAACATTTTTTGAATAAATTTTCTTATCAGATAAGAGAAATAATTTTAAGATACACATCGTTTGATTATATCCATATAATAACGATAAATTACTTTATATTCAAATCATTGATATAATAACTCTTTTTTTTAAATATCTGAATGATAACTATAGGCTTTATAAATTCATACTTTTATTTTGAGATATTATCCATTTGAAAAAATTGTAAAGTATATATTTGGTAAAAAATACATTTAAAATCAAATAACTGATTTCTATAATAGAGTAACCTAAAATGGACATTCCATGTTGTTTGCAATATCTATTTAGGAAGCTCATGAAATTCCATATTATAGAATCATTAGTCCTTCCATTATTATTTTACCTTTAGGTTTCACTAGACTTGATTAGATACTTAATGAAACTATATTGGACACTCTAACTATCATTTCTTCTTTAGGTTTGAAGTTTTACCCACTTTTATTATCAACATTACACTTAAACCTGAACAACACTTGGGTAGTCAATATATCCTTATCACTTGATAATATGGAGTCAAATTTTATTTTACTCATTTATCTTGTTATAATATTTTCATCAATTAAAGTAAAATTAATTCCTTAAATATAATAAATGTTAAATAAACTTCTAGTCTCCCAAATTCATTAACACACCCAATCATAAAGATTATATTAGTTAAGACTGAATTTATTTTGTTCATTTTTCACATAATTAATCTAAAACCTTAAGTGAATATTTTTTTCTTCTCACAATCATCTAGATTAAATTTTTAAAAAAATTAATCACTTTGTTACTTAGGAATGGACTACTCTAACACATATAATTTATTTAACTTTAGAAACTTTCATATGTGACCATCCATAAGAGCTATTACATGATAATTATCCTGTAAAGGATCAATCTCACATCCACGTTTAATGATGCTGATGATATTTATATTAATAAAAATCTTTTATCATATGTGTATAATGTCTTCATAAAATTTAATAATGAATTTTATTAAATATGATTTCACTAAAATTATTACCCCCTTTATATTCATCGTATCCATTAGTAGCCAAAGATCAATATTTAATCTTGACTTACACTGGGTATCACTTAAATAATCGATGATTATATTTGGTTGAAAACTATTTACAATCATATCATATATTAATCATGTATAATATAGTGGATAAGTATTTATCCAAATAAATCATATAGATAAAATCTCAACTATATTTTTATGATATCTAAATAGTTAGTGTTTTAAAACTATGTTTAAACCAAACCAGATGTTAAGACCAGGTCACATAACAATTAGAGACTACTCGTTAAATTATTTCTTTATAGAAGAAAATATATGGGCTCCTAATAGTTATAGTCAACTATACTAAATGATTAGTGTCTTGAAAAGTGTCTATTTAGATGGAATATAAAAAATTTTATTTTGAAGAGGTTTTAATCTCACCATATTATTTTATGTTATTCCCTTTATGTAGGTTTCTTGTAAAAATTTATTTTGGAATCATATTACATCCAATAAATAAAAATGATCAAACCATATTGATTTGTAACTCTCTATATAACCCCATAATTGCATCACTCAACCACAAATAAAAGTAAAATATATTTACACATATCCAAATTAATCTCATGCATAAGGTACCTAAAATATTCATATAAAGGTTTAGAGTTTTATTAAATTTAAAATCCCTACATGAGTAATCTGTGATCAATTGATAGCCATCCCCCACATTTCTAAAACAAGGCATAAACATACAAGATCATGGGAAGTTTGACATAAATTCCCTCTACCAAGTGATACATTACTCAAGAGAGAATCCAATTCATCATAACTCTAAAAAATATGTATAAACTATATTAAACCACTAAATTTGTGTTAATAGCTTTAATTACAAACCGAGGTTAATATAGATGAAAATAAAATATTATTTAATCATACCAAGACTGTACTACAAGGCTTGGAAATTTATAAGAAGCAGTTCGGAAATAAAAAAGAAAGAACACTATTATTCATTATATATAAATAATTTATATCGATTATTAATAATCTTTGGAACAAATTTTAAATGAAAAGTTAAAAAATTAAAAAATGAAATAATAATTTGTAAAAATTAATATATATAATATAATTATAAATACATTATAATTTTAGTTTATCTTATGGACACTACATAATCTAACAGAAAAACTATTCCTATTCATTTCGTAATATGAACTCCTCCTACTAATCATTGAATGGAATTTCTATTAAATATTTGATATTTTATTAATTATAAACATTTTATAGTCTAATTTCTATTTTGTAAACATTTTACATAATCTAAATATCACATACATAACGTTTTTTAAACCGTGATCAAATCAGTCATCAAATATCTTTTGATATGGTCCAAATGTTTTTCCAAATATGGATTTTTAATTTGAAAATATTAAATTAATCAATTATGATCAATTCATAATTAAAATATAAAAACATTATATTTTGTAATTATTTTGTAATTCCTAAACACTTAATAAATCATCCTTTATGATTTCTAACTAAAACAATTATTTGTAATTCATAAGGCATTCCATATAATTTATTAAAAGTTATTTTAAATATTAACACTTGATATTCAATAATAAATAATAATAATTTTTTCATAAAAATATATGAATTAATTATATACTCATAATAATTAAATAATTTAAAAACACTTTATAAATGAATAAATATCACTAAAACAAATTTCATTATTATTTATAAAGAATTTATAAATAATCCAATGAAATTCATAGATTATTTGAAATAATTATTATCTATCATATTTTATAATCTCAAGGGAGTCGTAGGATATGACTAGCAGGTTGCAACGTAATTCCCAATCATTTAGACATTATGACTGATACTCATATCATCAAATGCAATTGGCCAACATCACACAATTAGTCATATTTTATGATAGATATCCCTATTGTCCCTTACATTATCATATATCATATTTTGTGATTTTCGAATATACTGTATTAACTCTATGATAAGTTATTTTTTTTATAAAACTCATCATAGAAATAATAGTCTCTCAAAAAGGGATATTATATACTTTAATGTGCTCAAATCTATGGATTTTCACTAAATCATTGGTTATGGAATATTAATATAGTTAGTAGTGATTTTATTGGTTAAAATAAATCTCCCTATCATATTTTATTATTTGCAATATTATATAAAATATAATAACAATTTCATTTAATCTTCTAATAGTGTGCCTTATAAATCCCTTTAATACACTCCTTGTGTGATCTCTCATTTACTCATATATTATAACGCATGAGTAAATACCACTACTAACTCATGGAAGGATTGTATGAAGGGTTGTACCTTATGTCACATCTTATGCAATGACTCTAAAATTATGGATTAGGTGGAAGATCGCATCTAAAAATTAACTCTTAATGATCATCATCCAAATTTATTACATTCAGTAGCATGTTTATGCCTTATGATATGGGAATATAAGATTATACAATCGTATGTAAATAGATCCTTATGATGAGGACTATTATACATTACCGTTGGACAATCCTATAGAATAGAATATTATTATATATATTACTATTACCCCAAAATCATATAATAAAATATTCCTCATATATATGAGGAAAACTATTTTATAGCATATAATTCATATTGTTTTATTGGTTATATCAAACCATACGATATACCTCATATATATATACATAATTCATATGTATATAAAGTATTTTGGGAATAATTTTTTTCACCTAATTCCCCAAAACATTCCTTTTGAGAATCCTACCTCCAAACTATATACCTAGTACATACGCTCTCAAATACCACTATAACACAAAGCAGCCCACCTGAACCCTTCAGTGTATGGTGGTAAGTTTAGTGTTCCACCCTAGGACCACCTCTAAAAGGCCAGGGGAAATGACTGTTACCAAGAACGTATAAAATATATTGGTTATCATATATCAACATGTAATAAGAATATATCTACAATATGAAATAATAAGAAATTCGTAACAATATATATACATAAAAAAATATATACCCAATTATTGTATTAGATATCAAATGAAAATTACAATTCCACAAAGGCTCATGTGAACAAAACATCTGGAAAGGTCACTAAACATGGTATACATAAAACAATGGTATGATCCTCCTCAATATAAGGACTCCTATATTAACCCCCAAGTGTAGTGGAAAATACCATAGACCACTGCAGGACACTATTAATTACTTCTACCAGCCCCTCCATCTCTAAATCCACCTAGGTCACCTCTAAATTTTTCATTATCTATACAAACATATGGTGTGTGGACACATAACTTTTAGTGGGGTAAGTATAAACATACATAGTTGGATGCCTTGAAAAAATAAGGATAAAACTACAAATTAGCTCAAACTCAAGACATATAGATATATAAAATGAACCCAAAGATTGTATATGTGATCTAATGTCTTAACAACCATGTATAAACTAAAGATTTTAATCATCCATGCTCATATTTATAAGATTTGGTTTCCTAGACCTACTGAATTTGTTAAATTTTGTTACTTTTATATTAATAAATATATTATAACATGATGAGTGTTTTTTATGAATAACATTAATACCAATGTATTCTAAATTTATTTTCAACATCAAAAGGGTATAATAGTTCTCCAATATAATGAGAACCTAGAATTATTGTGGAAATATTCTTAAACATACCACCTATGGTCTACATAACATCTATATAATAGGGAACTGATGATGTCTTGCTATTATGTGTAGCAGGGTCATAAGACTTAATACTTTTTCTTTTGAATTTTATATTTGGTAATCTTATAGATGTGATATTATGGGGAATGACCCACCAATATAAATTCATGATGTAATTTGTGACATTGGATATTCCTATAGGTGTATGTGGGCATTGGACCATATAATTGATATTATTATTAATGTATATATTGAATTTATTACATTAATTTGTTGAAAAAATCATGATGTCATACAATCATGATTACGTTTAACATTTTGGTTATTTTATATGAGAAATGAAATTAATTAAATAAGCTAAAAATGATATGACCATTTTAATTTAATGGAAGAGGAAATATATGACCCCTTTAGTGATCTATAACTATCTAATAAAATTAATTTCCATGTTAGTTAATCAAACAATTTATTTTAGTGATTCAATGAAAGGTAATCAATAATATAAGTTTATGATACAAGTATTAAACATTCTTGATGGTATATCTATAAAAATTAGTATACTATACATTAAGCATTCATATGATGTTTTTTTCAATGAAAAATTTAATTATTTCTATATGGGTCACCTGACATGTTGTTAGATTTTGATATATAGAATTAGTTATGTTCTCTTAATTCCAACAAGAATGTGTCTCAGATGATTTCACAAAATGTGAATCCAAAATCGTAGTCAAATTTTATTAAAATTTAATGTTTAGTGTAAATATTATTCTTATCATGTGGTTTAATAATTTCTGTTGTTATGTCGATAGCATAAATTCAATCACTAGTTATAAATTCTGGGAATATATATGAGATATATATTAATTAAATATATATTCTTGAGTATGTGAATATAATGATTGTTTATCTATTTATTATTATCCAAAATGTAGTTATTAAATATTTATTTATTCATCAGTTTAGTGAATATGTTCTTAAAAATATTTATTTAATTATGTGAATAATATAATAAATATTTACTCATGATTTTAGTTAATTTAAAATTTATTTAATGAATAATATTTATTTATTTAACTATTTATTATTCAAAGGTTTGATAAATTCATACAAGGATTGATGATTTGGTTTAACGTCCTGATGAAGATGGTATATTAATACATGAGATTACAGCATGTTATGTGTTTAATAATAATACTATTATTATTATTTGAAATGGGATTTACATAGAATAAACAACTAAATAAAGAGAAGATGCGAAATTATAATTTAACTAACCCTATATATAAATTCTATATTAGAACATTTTGTGAGATTTTATGTGCACAATGAATTCTCTCCAGAGTGAGAGAACATCCCAAGTACTCTCTCAAGAATATAGAGAGAATAATACACCACATTTTCAAGAATGAGAGAGAAAGAGAGTGATCGTCCAATAATAAAATATTACTTTTAATGATTAACTAAGAATGATTCATTGCACTTAGTTCTTTTTTCCTAGAAATCATAATACCAATAAATATATTATTAGTTAAGGTTCACAACCAATACCATCTTAGTAGACGAAGTCCTTTTCTAAACCATGTTCACTCCCCATTCTATTATTTTCTATCTCATGTGATATAAATATCTAATCAATGCATTAGAGGTATATATTAATCCCAACCATCACATAATGATACAATATTTATTTGGGATACAAGATCATAAAAATTCATCATATCATAACCCAAAAAATTATATGGGTATCATAAATATGTCATCATATCATAACTTGTATAAAAGAGATATTTTTCATAATAATAGCACAAATCATGAAAAAAGTGGGTTTCATAAGTGTAAAACCCCCATGATGAGAAATGTGTTTCATAAAAATCATACCATCAAAACATCAACCGTTTAGATAAATAATATGAATGGTTATTTTGGATCATATCCCTACTCAAGAATATGTAACTCCATCATATGTCTTATTAGATGGAAAAGAGTTTTGAAATTTTATTTAAAACATTTCCTAGGGAAAATATCCATTGCACATTGAAAATAACTTTTGAAACTTATAATGAATATTTTTAAAATTTTGAAAATATATTTCTTTTAAAATATAATTGAAAAAATATAATTCAAGCATGAAAAAGTTTTGAACATATTTGTAATTTTAAAAAAAATTTCATTGAAAATGACTTGGAAATTTTTTAAAGGATGATTGAAAATATTTGAAAATATTTTTTTTGAAATTATGCTTTAAAATTTATAAAGGACGATTTGAAACAATGCTTAGTCATGAAGATGGAGAATTTCATCCTTACTTTACATGTTAAAACAAATATTCCTTTTTATATTTTCGAAAAATTTTACAAGCTCGTTGATTTGAAAAATACAAGAAGATTGCATTTTAATAATATTTTCTAAAAATGTAAAAAAATGGTAAAAAATGATTTTAAAAATCATAAGATAATAGTAAAATATTTCGGAAAATATTTCTATAAAACATGGTTTTGGGAGAAAAAAATTATATGACTGAAGAGAGAAATAATATTGAATTTTTATTAAAAACATTTCTTAATTATATTAACTACCAAATAGGGAAAACTGGAACCATTACAATAATATATCATGAATAAACAAAGGATAATAAAATTAATGAGAATTATTGATACATGGATCATAAGATTTCATGAATGGAATCATAATCGTAAACAATCCCAATAACCACTGATATTGTAGAAATAAACTCTTACTAATTTCGAAACATTGAATCAAAAGAACCATAAAATAAAAACATTAAATAATGCTTAATATATCACGAAAATAATTATATTTATGATATCTAATGTCAATGGGGATTTATATACACCATGTAGAAGAATATTGGTGCATAACATGACTTGTGTCTCTAAGAATGCAAATTGAGACAACATTCCCTTAATGGTTTGGTAAATTTTGAACAGTAAACCCCAATAAAGTCATTTCCTCAACTTTATTTTTAAATGAAAATAATTTGTAGTATAATAATAATAAAATAAATCCATTTACACTATACACACCAAATATAATAAACAGGTGGTGAACATATATCATATCTCATGAAAAATAAAAGTCAGATGCAAATCCATTACCTTAAGTCTTGACTCTCATCATACTCATTAAATCAGCATATATAATAAATATAAGTTTTATCATAAATCTATTAGGGAACCATATTCACTTATATAATACCATTATGAGTTTCTTATGATCTTTTATTACCTATTTATTAACAATTCGAGGTTAAATTTATGTTTTGGGTAATAACCACATTATTTTTTGTATATGATTTGATTGGTAATATTTTTGGACCCCTTACATTAATAATAATATAAATATATAAATAATTATAAATTTTATATAAATATAATATATTTTCTGTATATATGTATTCATAATAATCTATAAAATATGAAAGTATGAGTTGTAAAACATCATTCATGGAGACGATAGGTCATATGTACACATGAGCATTGTTTTCATTTTCTTGTCAAATTAAAATAAGGAAAAATATATTATATATTATCATTAATGAATAATTTTTATTTAATATATATCAATTTTTTTAATTAAATACATTTTTAATACATTCCATGTAAATCATGAATGAATAACATCGCTTCGCGAGGCGGCAATCCACCATACACACGAAGGACATTATCATATTTCCACAAAATCGATGCATGAAGGTATGTGTGATATAAAAACAAAAAAATAAGAATATAATCATAAATATAATAAATATCATATATAATCTTTAAATATATCATTATTACTAACCACTAAATGCGGTAATAGAAGAAATAATGACATCTGTTCGCAAGGTGGTAGTTCGTCGTACAGATGGACAATGATTGTGTATCCCATTTGATGGAAGTTAGTGAATTTCTAGCTCATGAACATAACAAAAATATATATATGATTACTGAAGATACTAGGTTTATTATATAATAATTATATAAAAATAATTTATGGGGTTAAAGAAGAAATAAAATAAACAGAATTCATAGATGAATGCTATATATTCTTTTGGTATCTTTTTTTGGTTCGAACCAAAGGAATTTTTTTGTTGGCATGGTATACCGAACACTCTTATTTGTATTGTATTTTTGTTATACACTTCATAGGTAATGATTGTGGGAATCACCTTTATTTGAAGTCTTCATACCCACTCCTTCTGTGTAGAGTTCATGAACCAAATGAACTAATGGGTGCTGGTGAGATGTATCCCCACTCATAGATGTTAAAGTGTAATGGATATAAGGATGGTCCCTGAGAAGGGATTGGGGATGGTTGTGGTAGTGTTGTAGGTGGTTTTCCATTTTTTAGTTGGGTGAGATGATTGTTTCTATGGACTTTATTTTAGTTGAAAATTGGATTTGGATTTGGTATTTTTAGTTTTTGTTCTAGGAATAATGGGAAGGTTAGTGATATTGAGGATGAATTGGCTGTTGGCTGGGTGATGGATATGAATTGTGATATTGTTTAGATTTTTTATAGGTATTTTTCATGATATTATATGGGTATTATATCCCCTGAACACCCCCACCCCCACCCCTCAGACTCCCCCACCCCCTGTACCCCACCCCCCTTGGACAACCCTCACCCCCTGTACACCCCCACCCCCTTGGACAACCCTCACCCCCTGTACACCCCCACCCCCTTAGACACACCCCTACACATTTGACACCCCAACCCCCTGGTCACCCCGCACCCCCATGGACATACCCCTCTCCCACCCCACAAGAAACCCCACCCCTAGACACCCCCACCCTCTGAACACCCCCACCCCCTTGGACACCACAACCCCTTGGACAACCCCCACCCCCGAGACACCCCCACCACCTGGACACCCCCACCCCAAGGACTCCCATGACCCCCATGGACACCCTCCACCTCCTTGAACACCCCCCAATACACCACCCCACCTCCTATGTTTATATCCCAGTTTTTTAATTATAATTAGCAATATATGCAATTTCCCCTTCCCCCAATGACATTTCCCCAGTGGCCAATATGGCCTTTTAAATTGAATTTTCATGTTTGGAAAATATGAATTGGTTGTTTTGAATGAAATGTCTAATGCATGATGCTTTCAATTATTAATTAACGAAATGGTTTTAATTAAAATTACCCTAGGAGGTATTGTAGGGGGTAGGGGGATTTCCAAGTTGGTAGTGGGTGGGCGGGGGGGGGGGGGGGGTGTACAAGTTGGGGTGGGGGGGGGGGGTTCTAGGGGGGCAGGGGCTATAGGGGGTAGGGGGCTGTAGAGGTGTGGAGGAGGGGGTGTCGGCTGTACAAGGAGGGGTGTGGGTTGTCAAGGGGGTTAGAGTGGGCTGTCTAGGGGGTGGGGTGGGCTTTCCAGGGGTGGGTTGTCCAGGGAGGGGGTGTGGGCAGTCCAGGGGGTGGGCTCTCCAGGGGGTGGGGGTGGGATGTCCAAGTGTGGGAGTGGGGTGTGGGCTATCTAGGGAGGGGGTGGGGTGTCCAGGTGGGGGGGGGGTGTCCACTCCCATGGGCACCCCCACCCCCTGGAAACCCACCCCTGGAACAGCCCCCAACCCATAGACAAACCCACCCCCTAGACACCCCCACCCCAGTGGGCAGTGTATGTGATCAGTTAGATAATCTACTAAAATATAAAACTTCTTCGATTTAAAATTTACTCAACTCTTGAATAATTCTCCTCCAAAAGTGTACATGATCTTTTAATATAATGTATACTTCTTCAAAGATATTTTGTTATAAATATAGTTTTTTTTATTTTATATGATTATTCTTTTATATAGTAGTGTGTCCGTTAGGGTTTCATATAAATTGATAATTTGTCATTTACTTAAATATATTTTCGATGAATCTTCAAACATATTGAATTGAATTTGAAAAAATGAATTATAATATTTTTTACTGAATGGATTAACATTTGATTTATGAAATTGATCAGATCTCAATCGACTTTCAATAAAATTTGGAGAGATTTATAGACTTTTCATTTCACAATGCTTTAGATAGTCATCACATAAACAACCCATGTTACAATTGTTTTGGAAGACCTTGGTTGAGAATGACAGAAGTCAACTAGCACATAAAAAAATATGGTGTTCAAGAAAACTACTATGTATGGAATCACAATGGGGAGAAAATTAGATCTCAAATTTTTGATGATCCAAATGAGGGGACTAGATTTGAGAATTTGATATATGACTAGTTTCCATTTATTTTTCATCACAAAAAAATGGTTTCTGACCCAGAAGACATTGATATGAGAACACATGATGTATCTAATGAGAATGATGATGTGGTCAGGGTGAACAAATCGAATGATGCTTCTATGTCTCTTGTATATCCATAATGCTGTAAAATAAAAAAGTAAGAATTTTTAATCCGATTGTTTCAGGGAAAAACAATGTATAGGATTTCTAATAATTCCAATGATTACATTCTTACCTTCTTGAGAGTCTTACTTATAGATGATGCAGAAATTCCCTCAAAACCACTAAATGGAATGGATATTAGTAGAGGAACATGGATTTTAATGAAATAAATTTTATTCTTTCCTGAATGATTGCAGTTTATTATGGGAGGAAACTGCTGTTTGAAATGTTTTTATAAAATGTGGCACATCTCGCTAGAAGCTAAATACTGATGGAACACCACCCCATGTTCCAAATAAAGAGATGTGTCACTTTCCATTGCTCCCCAAACTCCATAATATTTTTATGTCTGATGAAATATCAATAAAAATTCTATGGCACGATATCGAGAGAAAGAAGACTAATGATGAGTTGGTTCACCATGCAGATGGATTTGCATGGTAGAGATTTGATGCTCGATATCCTGATTTTTTATAGGACGTGCGAAATGTGATGTTGGGTCTTTCATGTTATGGTTTTAATCCTTTTGGAAAGATTTTTAATTCTTCCAACACGTGGCTAGGTTTTATACACATATATAACCTTCCCCCATGGTGGTGTATGTAAAAACCATTCAAATTCATGATTATACTCATATTTGGACCTTATGATCTCAGAAATGATATATACGTTTACATTCAAACATTAATAAAAGTATCGAAACTTCATAGGGATGTGGGTGGTCACACATACGATGGATGTTCGAAAGAAATATTTCAGATGTGGGTTGTGCTTATGTGGACGATCAATGATTTTCCTTCTTATGCATTGATGTATGGATGGAGCACGAAGGAAAAACTATCATGTCCAATTTTTTTTAAGAATACATGTTCTAGAAGACTAAAACATCGTTGTAGTTTTAGTTCGATGGGGCATCAGCAATTCTGGCCAATGGACCATCCATATAGAAATAATCTTCCAAGATTTAACAATACCTTAGAGATTGATGATACACCTCAGCATATGTCTGGAACAGATGTGATTAGTGAGTTGAAATAATTCAATTTTTCATTCGGGTAGGGTCAAATTAAATCATGAATGAGAAAGAATATTTCCACTAAAACCTGTTACAATTGAAATAAGAGAAGTATCTTCTTTGCTTTTCCTTATTGGTCAAAAAATTTGTTATGTCATTTCATATATGTAATGCACATTAAAAAAATATATGTGAAATGATGATTTCAATTATTCTAAATGTTAATAGAAAACCAATGTTGATTTACAGGCTTAAAATGACATGGTGGATTGGGGCATCAGACCAAAATTTCATCTTGTGCGTATCAGTGAAAATAATTGGCAAGTTCCATGTTATTCTTATGTGATGAATACTACAGAAAAGAAATCAATTTTTGGATGTAATAGAGACTATTAAAGTTACTGATGTCTATTCAGGAAATATATCTAAATGGGTCCACAAAAGAGAATTGAAGCTAAATTAATTGAAGGCTCATGATTAACAAATATTTCTGCATGAGTTGATTCGAATAGAAATACATCATATTTTTTCCAAAAATATAAGGGTGGCTATTATTCATTTTTGCCATTTTTTAGAGATCTTTGTTCGAAGAAGTATTCCCTGAATTTCATACAAAAAATGTTGACCGATTCCCCATTAATTTTGAATGAGTTAGGGAAAATATTCCCTCCATCATTTTTCACATGCTTGCTGAATCTGACTGTACATATTTCAACCGAAATACAACTCAAAGGACCTATTTATTTTCCTTGGATTTATCCAAATGAATGAAATATTTAAACATTAAAGTATTATATCCAGAATAGGAATCACCCTGAAGGCTCTATCGTGAATGGTTACTTGGCTCAAGAATGTATGGATTTCTACTCTATGTTTTTGTCTAATCTTTCTAAAAGAATGAAAAGACAAATGTTGAATAATAGTATGAGAAAATCGAACCCAATTTTCCATCACATCTATTAATAGGAGGAATTCCTAGATCAAATACATTGACTTTAGTATGCCTAGAAGAGAGGGAGATGGCGCATCTTATAGTTTTGTTCTACATTGATTTGTTCGATTACAACATCAGGTAAGTAAATTGAATATATGTATATTATACATATATATCTGTTATAATATTAATATTTTTACATACAGGGAACATAATGTATTGATAAATAGAAAGAACCATTATTTTTCATTGAGAAAGAGGAATAATTTTCATAGAAAAGAGTTTTCTGATTGGTTAAAATTGAATGTTAAAAATAATATGATTTAAAATAATTAAATCAATATTTAATTTAGTTTAATATTCATTTATATTTCAGATATTGATTACTCATGGTAACTCTATCTCTGAGGAAATATTTTCTTTGGATTTTGGTCATAATACTGTGGTTTGTGACTGTAAATAAATTGTTATCAATGGGTATAGATTTATTATCACTGAATGTTCAATGAACATGTGAACACAACATGATGGTGTTGTTGTTAATACCACAACAGGCTGTTATGCCAGTGCATCAGATAGTAGACCCTAATTTAAAAATGTTGGTTATTATGGAGTCAATGAAAAAATAATAATATTGGATTATTATTCTCATGGATGAATCACGAGGATGAAATTCCAGTAGTTTGATTCGATGAAGAGGCATGGCACATTTAATTGTGATTGTGGATTTTGAGTAAATGATATGACTCGTACTCTTTCTATGGATGAACAATATATATTGTCATTAATGGCAAAACATGTTTTTTTATGTCAATGACCATCTTCGACCAGATGTTGGTGTCATTAATGAAGTAATTCCAAGAAATAGTTTTAATGATGGTGATGAGGAAATTGACACTATCCCTAATGCCATTGGAAAAGATCCATTTATTACTATCGATGATTCCAATAGCTCAATTTTCAATGGTGACTGTGAACCTGAAGTTTTGGTGGGAAAAATATAAAATCATTCATCCATGTTCTCAATTCTTCTATTTTATCTCTACTTTGGTTTTTATGGTTGGTACTATTAAAATTTATTTAATAATGATTGAAGATATGTTGTATTTGACTTGTCCATTATGTGAATTTTCAATGTTTATTGGTTGCAATTTTATTTGAATTGGATTTTCAAATTTGGAATTTAGCTGTATTAAAACCTACAAAACCAACATTTCTAACTCGGGGAACATTTCAATGCATTATTGAACATGTATAAAATTAATATAACTCTAAGATCTCCCTTTAACATTTCACGAGATAATAAACATGATGGTTTGTATTCTTCTACAAAACATGTATTGAAACCTGCATAATCTACCTCGGCTAAAGAAAATAAAATTTCCTTAATTTTTACAAGTGCTTTACCCCTTATAAACATGATGGTTTTTCTTCATAGTAAATACCCATTGTACTAAAAATTAATTTTTTTACATCTTTTACGATTTATTTAATTCATTATATATCTATTCAAGCTCACCTAAAATAGTGGGTAGATAAATTATCCAGGAATCCCCCTATTCCCCCAAAACATTTTGTTTCTGGGTTACACATTAGTTATCCTTAATAAATTACTTACATATTTGCTTTCAAATGCCTTAAATGCAACCAATTGAAGGGAGTCGATGGAAAAAGATGATGGTCAACAATCATTGCATGTCTGAGATGGGAATTCCACCACTAGTGCCAATAGTTAGTATTTTATTTTAAATATATATATATAAATAATATATAATGTCATGTGATTAATTTTGTTTTAAACATTATTGTAAGATCCACCTCTTAGGCGACAATTATTTGATGCATAGCAAAGTAGTGGTCCCATCACGTAGGGTGTTCGTATGGGGGGGGGGGGGTACGACGTCTAGCCGATCTGGTCGGCATACCTAATTAGAACCTTCCCCTTCTAGTTACAGACTATCTATCCCACATTCTAATCTCAATGTGTCATTAGGGAAATACAAGATATTTAGGCCTCCCATGTTTTCACCACCCTTTACATTTGAGTATACACACCCATATTTAACATATCTGATGTTGATTCTAAATCCCCTTCCGGCATTCGACTAGTCATCTGTGCCATCTTCTTTTACCTCTACTTCTTTCTCTTTGAGGATCTATATTCAATCTTCTTCGACTCATTCTCTATGAGAGTCTGTCCCGGCAGAGCACACATTGGGACCACTCCACCTACATAGGGTGTTGCTTCAGTTCCTGCGGATCCAGTGGCACCCATTGATCAGACTTATGCAGTTATAATTATTGAACCCTAAGAAATATTTATACCATTATTTATTTTCATTATAACAAGTATTGATAATATTTTTTTTTTCATTCATAACATATACATCTACTGATAGGAGCTGAGGAAGGGGAGTATATGCATGTGAGAGGTGTGGAACCGCCACACAAAGTTGATGGTGGACAACTATGATGATAGTCAAATGATTGAAAAAACAAGGCAATAATGTCGGAGTTTTTTGGTAATCCTTGCCAAATACTCTACCATCCTTCCTGTCATCCAGCTCTCATCGAGACGGTTTCTAAATGAAGTTAAGGATAATACTTGGGTAGATATATGGGTAACAAAACATGTTTTATTTAAAAAATTATATTATTTTTGGTATTTATATGAATTAATATTTTGTTGTCAACTTCAGTTTAATTTCCCCTATGGTGAGGGTGCATGACCAGCACGTCAAAAATATTTAGGTGAGCTTTGGAGAGCCTATAAGTAGGAATTGTATATTGGTAGCTGTGCTAGAGTTAGAACAGTGATATAAGCAGTCCCTATCATTGATGAATGTATGATATGATAGTATCATCAGATGATTACTCTTTGGACGACTACCCTGAATAAGGTATTAATCAAATTTAAAGTATTTAAATAAAAAACTTCACGTTTTGTTTTAATACTATATTTTTTATTATAGATTTTTATTTGAAAAAAATATAGACTAAATAAAAAAACCTTGATGATAAAAAAATCCTCCACACATTGGGACGTACTGTGATGCTAGATCATGAGATTATTCAGGCATGATAGTTATTTATAATTTTTCTTGATGACTTTCACATTCTATTTTCCTCCATAATTAATTTGATTGATTAAGTTGTTATATAATTTTATTTATGAAATTAATTATTGGTAACTTATTTTTAATAATTTTTTCCTACATTAAATGTAAATTTTGAAGAAAAAATTGAATATTCAAGGATGGTTTCCATGAGTAAAACTATTTTTCTTGAGTCAAATGAAGAATGATGGAAGTGCGGTTAATGAACTGAATCGGTGACAAATTTTATTTTTTAAAATGTTGATTTTAAATTTTAATATCATTTAATAACTTAATAAGCTATTTATATTTGTAACAATCTGCTTTAGAGGACCTTGATGCCTTGGAACTGGACAATTTTGGCCCAAACGATCACATACATCAGGTGTTGGGAGATGAGCACCCAAGCAGAGTACACAACTGTCCTGGGAAGAGTATAGTCCCAAGAAAGGATTGGCCCTTCTTAGGTACAAGTTGTAATGACACTATGTTCCGACAAGTTAATCCATAGGAAGAACATACTGAAAAAGTGATAGAGAGACAACAAAATAGTCTACTAGGGAAAACACTACATTTAGGAAACTAATGAAAGTTTTACGTCCAACACTTTCACAAGAGGACATAACAGCTTTAGTTGAATAAATTTCATCGATGAATTACATATGTGGTGCACTAGGTAGAGGTTCTAGTTGTGGTTGTGATGATGGTGATGAGGAGGCTAAGGCAGAGGAGGTGGAGATTGAGGAGGAGGCTGAGGTGGAGGAGGACGACGAGGAGGAGGTCGAGGTGGATGAGGTGAGTGAAAAGGTGGCTGAGGTAGAGTATGTGGTCAAGGAGGATGGTTTCGAGGAGGGTGGATATATCGAGGGGGACGATGATGTGGATTTGGGTGAGACTGATGATGGCAGTGAATACAGTGATGGTGATTAGAGACAGATTAATCTATTAGATTTTTAAAAAATATTACTGACATTTGATGTTTGATGATTTGTGGTTCCTGAATGTATGTGTGATTAGGTAGACCACGTTATCATTATTTCTGTGTTTATAATTAATGAAAATTGACTTGATGATCTGCTGTGACTAATACTCCCCTCCCCAGGACACCCCCACCCAATGGAAAACCCTCACCCACTGGACACCCCCACCCCCTGAACACCCTGCCCCCGTGGACAGCCCCCACCCCCATGGACCTCCCCCACCTCCCCTGGACACCACCCCACAACCTGTACACCCCATCCATTGGACATCCCCTACCCCATTGGACATCCTCAAGCCCCTGGATAGCCCCAACCCCCTAGACACCACCCCACCACTTGGACACCCCCACCCTCAGACACACCCACCCCCATGGACAGCCGGCAGACCCCTGGACAGCCCCCACCTCATTCACTGGACACCCCTACCACACCTGGACGCCCCCACCCCCATGGAAAAAACCCACCCCCATGGTCACCAGCCCACCCCCTGGACACACCCACCCCCTGGACACCCCACCCCCATGGAGAACCCCCAACACATGGACACCCTTACCCCCTTTGGACACCCCCACCCCAATGGGAAGCCCCACCCCCTAGATAGCCCACCTGGACACCCCCACCCCTATTCACCCCTTACCACCTTGGACAGCCCCCAACCCCTAAATATCCCCCACCCCTAGACACCACCCCACAACCTAGACACCCCACCCCCATCGACAACCCCCACCCCCTAGAGACCACATCATCCCCTAGAAACCCCCACCCTTGGACAACTCCACCCCATAGAAAACCCCACCAACATAGATAGCCCCCACTCCCCATGGACACCCCGACCCCCTGTACACCCCCACCCCCTAGGACAGCCCCCCAATCCCCAAGACACCCCCACCCCCTGGATAGCCCCCACCCCTGGATTTCCCCCACCCCCATGGAAACCCCACCCCCTAGAAACCCTCTACCCCATTGGAAAGACCCCCAACCCCCTAGATAGCCCCCACCATCTGTACACCACCCCACCACATGGACACCCCCACCCCTTGGATTCCCCCGCCAACATAGACAACCCCCACCACTCTGGACAACCCCACACACCCCATGGACACCCCCACCCCTTAACACGCCTACCCCCTTGGACAGCCACCAACCCCATAGACACCCCCACCCCCAACACATTAGACACCCCACCCCCATGGATAGCCCCAACCCCCGGATATCCCCCACCCCCTGGACACCCCCACCCCAGGATACCCCTACCCACTCAGACAACCTATAACCCCTAGACAACCCCCGCCCCTAGACATCACCCCACAACCTAGACACCCCCACACCCTAGACACCCTCACCTCCAAAAACCCATACCATATGGAAAACCACCCTGAACACCCCACCCCCATAGACACCCCAAACCCCCTTGGACATCCCCCAAACCCCCTGGACAATCCCCCACCCCTGGACACCACAACACCTTAACACCCACCCACAAATTGGACACCCCCACCCCCCTAGATACCACTCCAACCACCTAGACAACCCACATCCCCCTAGAAAGCCCCCAACCCCCTGGACACCCCCACCCCTGGAATCCCCATACCCCCTTGGATAGGAATAAACCATTATATCCTCTACCCTATGTTACATTAACCTTTACTACAACATGGAATACCGTGTTATCCAAAAATTCCAATATCATCTGAATTCACCCATGCCTATGAACAATAATTCCATATTCAAAAACTAAATCATGATTTTCATATATTGGGCTTATTGCCTTCAGAATTATCATTTAAATTCTACATGTGTTATAGATAATTCAATATTCGATGAATTCAATTCCAAATTATGTATTGCATAGGGTAATTGATCTTAATTATAAGTTGAATTCTTTATGTATTTAATATACTTATGCATTATTTGTTAATACTATATGTGTATATTTTTTTTATGTGCATACTTTCTAGAATTACGTTTTGAATTATGCGTTAATTCTATATGTGTGTATTGGGTAATTAATTATACAATTTCATATATGGTATGTGTGTATTGAGAACTAGTGGAAGTGCATTGCAGTAGGTGCACAAGGGGAGGAAGGCCTGCTACTGCAAAAGGTGTATAAAGGCTATGCCAATGGATTACAATCATTGGCATATGTTTGTAATGAAACCATATACCAACAGTTTACAAACTATTGGTATAGATTCTATACCTAAATTTTCCCAATGGTTTTTTTGGAACTGTTGGTAAAAGTCTATACCAATAGTTTAGACAATCGTTGGTATAAAAATGGATTTTTATATTTCCAATAGCATTAAACTATTGGTAATTATTTATACCAAATTTTTCTTGTAACCATTCATATATAATCCATTAAGCATCCATATCCCAATGGTTCTCATCAAACCGTTGGGATATGTTTATCCCCACGGCTCTACATTCAATGGTTTGCACAACCGTTGGTATAGTTTTTACCAACATTTTTCTTGCCTTTACCAACAGTTTGAAACCGTTGGTGAAGGATAAGTTTCATGTAGTGATTGAATTTAGACAATATGACAATGTGTGTCCAAATTTTATTACCTAGGGTGGAAACTAGTCACATCAAAAGTAGATGGATGGGGAAAAATCTTTTTCTACTTCAACAGCTGATGTGGGAACATAAAATGAAGTGGTATCAGGTACAATATTTTTTTCTAAGATCATGTCAATGTGTTATTTTATCCAACATCTACACATTCATTCATTTCTGGTAAATTTTCATGTAAATTGTGAATTTCATCTCAGGATATGATTCTTGAACTTGTGTTGAAAACACCTAGAGGAATTTTTGAGGCAAAAATCAATTATAAGAATCGTCATATCATTATTTTTGGAATGAATTTAAATTAAAAACATGTTTTTTATCTTGAGTAGAGTTTGATTTTATTTTGGGAATGGATTGGACTTCTATTTACCATGATAAGATTGAATTTAGAGAAAAAGAGATTTATTTTCAGAAAGACTTTATGTTTGTGTACAAGAAGGAACTCTTATCTCTAATAACATATTATGAAGAAGATAAAATAGTGAAATATGGAAATGAATGTTACCTAGCATATATTG
This sequence comes from Viscum album, assembly GCA_963277665.1. Taxonomy (NCBI): domain Eukaryota; kingdom Viridiplantae; phylum Streptophyta; class Magnoliopsida; order Santalales; family Viscaceae; genus Viscum; species Viscum album. The sequence continues at coordinate 250,323,959 of OY728120.1, read as the reverse complement.
CTGAAAACAAAGGAACTGTTCAGATTAATGATGTTCAAGTATTAAATGAGTACCTTGTTGTTTTTCCTAATGCGTTTCCAGGTATTATACCTGATCGAAAAGTTGAATTTACTATTCAATTAGTTCTTGATTATAATGTAGTTTCAAAACCAACTTATCAAATGGCTCAAATTGAACTTTTAGAGTTAGAGAAACAATGATAGGAGTTGTTCGATAAAGGTTTCATTCAACCTAGCATATCATTGTGGGTTTCTCCAGTATTTTTTGTTAAAAATTTAGATGGTTCAATGAGAATTTCCATTGTTTATATAAACTTGAATAATATAACCATTAAGAATAATTATTCTTTGCCTCTTATCGATTATTTGTTGGATCAAATCCCGAGAGCTCAGTATTATTCAATGATTGTGTTGAGGTCAAGGTACCATCAGTTCAATGTAAAGGAAGCAGAAATTCTGAATACTGCGTTTCATACTAGATCTAACCATTTTGAAATTTTTGCTCTTCCTTTTTTGTTAACCAATGCACCTTCTATATTCATGGATCTTATGAATTTAATTTTCTGTGAGTTCTTGGACAAGTTTGTGGTTGTGTTTATTAATGATATTTTGGTATATTACAAAATTAAAGTTGAACATGAAATTCATTTAAGGGTTTTATGGAAATCCATAAAAGAAAATAAATTGTATTGTAAAATCAACAATTATGAGTTTTGGTTATAACGAATTTAATTCCATGGTCATATTGTTTCTAAAGATGGCATAATAGCTAACCCTACCAAAAGAAATGTTGTTGAAGAGTGGCTAGGACCTACCAATATCAAATAGATCTATAATTTTCTTGTTTTGGTAGGCTATTACCAGTGCTTTGTTGAAAATATTTCACATTTATCTAGGAAACTGACTTAGTTAACTCTAAATGGTGTTAAATTTAACTTGAAAAAAGAATGTGATGAATTTTTTCATGAATTTAAATGTAGATTGGTGAATTCTCTAGTATTGGAATTACATTCTAGAAATAGTGAGTTTGTTATGTACAATGATGAATCATTGAAAGGGCTTGGTTGGTCCAAATGTAGAATGAATAGATAATTCCTTATGCTCTATGTTTTTTGAAATCTCATAAGTTAAATTACCCTCCACAAAATTTTTAATTTTCTGCTATATTTTTTGCTTCAAATATTTGGAGGAATCATTTTTATGGTGTAAAGTGTGAAATATACATTGACCAAGAAATTTTGAAGTATATATTCACTTATAATGAATTGAATACGAGACAGAGGAGATGGTTCCAATTAATCAAGGATTATGATTTCACAATTCACTACCATCCAGGAAAATAAAATAAAGTGGTTGATGCTTAGATTCGGAAATGTAATGCTACCTTAACCATGGTACATTTAGAACAAGATCCATTAATTAAAGACATTATGAACATTGTCATAGAATTTGATGGTGGATGAAATTTCATTGTTTTGTTTCAGGTGCCAGTGAAATTGTCTCTATAAGGCCAAATAAATAGAGTGTAGAAAGAATACAATTAGTTTCATAAATATGGAGATTTGGTTTAGAAGGGAATGTTACCTTAATTTAACATTGAAAATCATTTTTTTTAGGTTTGGAAGGATATTATGTGTGCCTTGTGATACAACGTTAATGAAAGAGTTGTTATGTGATGCTAATTGTTCTCCATTTTTATTTTATCCTGGAAGTACTAAGATGTATAGAGATCTTTAGGAGTATTACTGCAGGGATGGAATGAAAAGAGATATTGCTAACATTACTGGGAAGTGTTCGCTTGTCAACAGGTTAAAGTATAGAGGATCTTACCAAAAGGGATGCTTCCACCTTTACCGATTCCAGAGTGGAAATGGGAGAATATATTCTTGGGCATCGTTGTGTAATTAATGAAGACATCTCAAGGTAACAGTGCAATATCGGTTATAGTTGATCGATTGACTATATCTTCTCATTTCCTTCCAATTAGAGATACTCTATCTCTAGATCACCTATGTTATTAGTATGTTTACGAGAATGTCATGTTGTGTGGAGTTCTCCACACCATTGTTTCTGATTGTGATCATATGTTCACATATAACTTTTGTGAAGGCCATAAAAAGTCATTGCATACTGAATTAAATTTTAGTACATCATTTCATCCTCAATCATAAGGGAAATATGAACAAACAATTCAGATATTGGAATAGATGTTACATTCTTGTTCAGTGGATTACCAAGGAAGTTGGGACCAACATCTTTCACTGGTTGAGTTTTCTTATAACAACAATTTTCATTCTAGTATATAGATGACTCAATTTGAGGCATTATATGGGAAGGAGTGTCAAACTCTAGATTTTCAGGACGGAATAGGTTAATGGAAACTGATGGTACTAGAATTGGTAGAAGATATGGAGGAGAAAGTTCAGTTGATACAAAAACACATAAGGACTGCTTAGATAAGGAAGAAAAGTCAAGAAGATAACCAAACAAAGGACCATTCTTTCGAGTTAGGTGGTATTGTCTTTCTCAATGCTTCTCCATAAAAAACATTTATGTGTTTTGGTAAGAATGGAAAGTTGAGTCAGAGGTTCATGGGACATTATGAAATTCTAGAGAAATTTGGATCAGTTGCGTACCGAGTGTCTTTACCCCAATTTTTATCCCAGTTACAGAATGCTTCTTATGTTTCAATGAGAAGAAATTATTTTCAATATCCATCTCATGTTTTGAGACTAGAGGTAGTTCAGTTGGAAGAGAATTTTTCAATGGAGGAACAACCAGTCCATATTTTTCACCAGATAGAGAAAATGTTGTGGAATAAGGTAATTCATCCGGTAATGGTTTTTTGAAAAAAACACAAGGTTGAAGAGGCATCATGGAAGTCGGAAAATTATACGAGGGATACATACCCCAACATATTTGAAAAGTGAATTGAATTGTGAGGACACAATTCCTAAAAGGGGGGAAGGATGTAATGACCCAAGTATCTATAGAATACTAATTTTGATTTATATTAATACTTTTGAATATGATATTAATTTTACATTAAAGGGGATGTTATGTCTAATGGTGTACCTGATACAAAACAATGGGTTTCTCTGAAATCTTATGTTGAACAGAAGGCTGAGTCATAATGAAAAATAATAAAAGAATATTATTATTTTAAATGGTAGTTAACACCAAGATGTTGTATTATAAAGAATGAACAGAACTATCCATATTATGATTAACATGTTTGTTAAATGTTTTTACATTTATCCAATAAAATGTAGTCTCTTAAAATAAGAATGAATCCAATTTTAAGCATAAATACTATAATATTATTAAAATATAGTTTTACCACCTTTTGATGGGGAACCACATATAAATATTTTTTCACTTTTATATTTTCTATTTGAAAAAATAAACTTCTTCTTTATAATCTAAAAATCATAATTTACATTGAGAAAATTTTTTGGTATTATTCTGATAATGATTATTTTATAATGAATAGTGAAAAATAATACATTTTAAGTCAAAATTGAATTTTCATCTGATTTATATATATGGTTACATTATCTTTTATATTGGTTTTAAAGTGTAATTAGAATATGTTTTTACCATTTAATCCAATTTTTCTCCATTTGAATTAAATTCACATTTTTAATTATACATAAACACCTATCCATCATTTGATATTTATTATTTCAAAAAAAAACATGTTTTATGGTTTTGACAATAGGGATTAATTTTAAAATTATTTTTTAACTTAAGTGTTTGGAATATCGAAAAATGGATTTCATATTTGGAATCATGAGGTCCAAATTGTGTAAATAGTTACCATTTTTTAGACATTATGAAAAGTAACTTCATTAAATATTTTATTTACCATGGTTGAAGGGTAAATCCTAATAATAGGGGTAAAAAATAATATTATTATATTAATAAATTACCCTAAAATGTGTCTTAACCCTATTTTAGGATACATTTCCAACCATGGGCATGCTGGAGTCGATTTTGAGACCCCATTGAGCCACATTTAAGTGAAAAAGACATTTTATAAAAATTAATTTATAATTAAGGAAAATAAAACATAAACATATATCTTTTAGTAAAAAATATTACATGGAGTTATATATGGGTAATTTTATCTATAACTATTCAATATAAATCTAAAAAGATTTTCTAAATCATGTTATTTTATTTATAATTTTTAGACATTATAAAAATAAATTTATTTGTGACATAATGATGATGTGGTGATTACCTTATTAATGAAAATTTTAAATAAAGGAGAGTATAAATATAAAAATAAATTTATTTTGGAATATTTGATGAAATAAACGAATTTTATAGATAATTATTACAAATTACCTTCGATTAAATGAATATTATTTGAAGGACTTTAGTTGATAGGACTTTAACAAAAATCAATTACTAAATAGTGTCAAAATTGACATAAAAGAGTTTTAAAAAAAAATATTATTTTATTAAATAATATAATAATCCTAAAAATATAAGGATTGAAAAAATGATTTAGATAATGTTGAAAATTTCATTAAGTAACTAATTTTGGTTATATTGTAATTTTATAGTTGGTTTTTTAACCATATACAAGAAGACATGGTAAAAGTTAAATTAGTAAACTAAGGGTAAAAGCTAAAAGGTATTGTTAATTTTAGTACCTAAACTTGTCTAAAATCTATTGGTTGAGATAATTTATATACATAATCATATTATATTCGACTGAAATTACTTTTTAGCCGTTATAATCGAAATTTAAATTTATAATAAAAAGTTGTTTTGAGAGTTTTCTAAATAATATCTTCTCCCTCCTATAAAAGGATATCACTTATAACCCTTTACTCACACCTCTCAAGTCCCCTGGATCATCCAAAATCTTCTCACATAAGCTCCAAATATCGATAAATTCCTCTTAGAATCCTTAATTTGGGCATTATCCAATACAATAATGCCTTTTGTCTCAAATCAAAAGAAGTTACCTGATTTAGAGGTAAAACATTCTATCAAGTTCCTTTCTTTTAATTTTCTTCTTCACACACTATGATCTTTTTATTATTTTATTACATAAATACACAAGTATCATTAGTAGACTGGGAATTTTTATGAGAATTATTATAACAACACTCACTGACACCTCCAACTAATGGATACGAACATACTATTTCTATGGACGAAGAACTACTACCTCAGGAAACATTGATTGTTCAGTTATCTCATACCGCCTATCATGGTGGCCATTATGATGGAATGATATTTATATATGATATATATATTACTTATATATTCTCTATGCTTCTATAATTTTTATTTAAATAATACATTTATACATCTCATGTTGTGTATTTATGATAATTTTATTTGAGGAAGTGCGGACTACCGCCCCCTCAATGTGATATGACCCTTTCATTCCATAAATGGAACATATAAAGGATGGAATTGATGAACATACATAACCTAAATATCATTTATATTATAATGTATTTATAATATACATATGTTTCATTTTATTTTTAATTATTTTAATATAATAAAGAAATTAATGTAGCGTTCATCTGTATGTATGACCTACGGTCTCCATAAATGCTGCATTTCATTTCTCATATCCAAATAAAATATGATATATATATATATATATATGATATTTATGTGTTATTAAAATATATAATATCATTCTGGAGATGATTTATTATAACTACATAGTTAATTATCATAATATCAATTTCATTTTTTACTCAAGTTCTGAAAATCGACGAAAAAACTGATATGAACTAAAATAATTAACTAACTGTTATAACATGGTAATAAGAGATATAAAAAGAATAATAATATTGAAAAATATACTGAATAAATTATAAATTAACTTATGTTTATTGTTTTGAAAATTAAATAATGAATGAGTCAAGTGATACATGACGAAAGTGACTTTGTCTCAATCTTATTTCATTGTGGAATATTTCGATTTATATAGGACATTCTTTTTATACAGTGTATAAACCCATTTTACATTAAATATAATTCAACGGGAATCATTTTCTACCTAGCATTTTACTAAATGACAAAGGGAATGTTTGTTTTTACCGTATTGGGGTGACAACGACATTTCACTCATCGTCACTGTTATCTTATTTTAGGCTTCCTATATAAGCCTTATTGTTTTTAAAAGAAAATGAAATAAACCATTTATTTACATTTTTATGTATTTTGGTATTGAAAATGGTTTTTGAAATGGATTGAGTTTTTAACTGTCTTGAAATAATTTCATGTGATTGCAAATGAAATGTTAGGAGATAAATGTTGATATTTGCAATATTTTTTGTGTTATGATTATATAATGGTACTTGGAAATTTGATGGGTGATTACATAATGAACCAAATTATGGGTGGTGCTATGATAACCGATGGATGGGTGGTTAAGTTATAACCTCCAATTCATTGGGTATGGATGTCGGCCATATGGTTATTCCATTTAGTGATATGTATTGAAGTCAACCATATGGTTATTCCATTTAGGCATGTTTATGTCATATGTTACCTTTATATGCTATACGTTGTTTTCTATGGGATTTATGGTAATATTTTGGTTATAAAAAATGGTATGAAATGATCTTATATTCATTGTAGTGTTTTTTCTACTTCATTAAGATAAAATTATTGCTTTATGATTAAGTATGCATGGATTACATGTTGTTTTCAAAACTAACAGCTTTACCTCTTTGTGTATCCCTTCATAAACCTTTTATGCTCATCCAATGTTTTTGAAATATTTTTTATAGGACATAATGTGGAATGAGGTCATGTATGGGATCATGGAAAAGTGATGATGTTAAAAACATGGAACTAAACATGTTTCTTTTATTTAAGAATATTTATTTTATGGAAAAAATGGATACTGAGTAATAGTGTCTACATGTAATATTACAGTTGTTTTTTATAAAACCTGACCTAATTATCTAAAGCTCTAAACCTGAAAATATCCTCAAGGGGAATTATTAACTTAATTCAATATTATGTATTGTTTAAGGCCTGGTCCTTACTGTTTATCATCTTCTAGATAAACCAACCATTTTAAAAATTTCATGATCATGCCATTTTATTAATTTATTTCTATCATTTTCTTGGTTAATTATTTATGGATTATTTATCATTAAAATAATTAATTAACAACGATGAAATATGGAATTATAATAAAATTGTATTATGTGTACATTTTATCTAGACATGGTTAATTACTTAAGTGAAATAATCTTTATATTAATAATAATTTAAAAGGATAAAATGATAAATTTAAAGATAAAAATAAATACCAATGAATCAAAATATTAATTAATTATTTCCTTCCACTACATGATTTATAATAGGATCACTGGATAAGAGTGTTCTCTTGGACCCAATCCAGACACATTCATCAAACTGGGAGTTATAAAGAAAGTTTTGCGTTGAATTAACTGATTTTTTTGGGTTTAATGATATTCATATACCAAATAAACATTTAGTGTCATGGGTAAATGAAATCCATGTACTGAATTTAGGGATTGGGGAGTTTTCTCAACATAATAAGGAATTTCTTATTAATTTAGATAGAAATACACACCTAATTAAATAACTTTGAATACCTTGTATGTCCCTTATATAGGTTATAATTTTATAAATATATATTTTTACCATTAGAATATATACATGACAAGATATTAAAAAAATAATGGTGAGGGTTATTAGGTTTTGATAAAATAATGGGATATTAATAAATTTAAATTTATTATCTATTTTTTAATCCATATACTGTACTAAAATATAATTTTTATTGTAGAAATGTAAAAACATTTAAATTTGAATATATATCTATGATATAATATAGAGAATTATAAATTTCTCACTGAATCTAATTTCAATGAGTGGTATGGGTGCATGCACATTTTAGTCCACCACGATCAAAAATTATACATGGACAAAACCCCTTTTTTTAAAGAACCTAGCAAAGATATCACTGGGTAAGATCTTTATATCTTTATTAAACACCTTGATAATGAATTATATATTCAATTCATGATTGTATAATCCATTTCCAATGAGATCTTAAAGAAATATGTGTTAATTGATGCATATAGAATGCTTAATCACCTTCATGATATTTATAATGAAAATATAAGATAATATATATATATATATATATGAGATATACATGAAACTATTTATGTGAACACATGGAGAGCATGTTCTAGCTACGAGAAATATAGTAAATATGATTGGATACATGTTGTACTTGAAAAACATGTTCTTCAAGATTTCAAATTAGTTTCACCAAGATATTATATTATCCTTATGACCTAACAACTTCTCCGAAAATAGTTAGAATTACCTCTCATAAATTATTTTCTTGATTTACTAAGTTTATAAGGATTTGAGGCATTAAAACCATATGGTTCATATGATGAATAAAATAAAAAATATGGAAAGGGTCCCAAAAAAACAACCCTATATTTAAGGCTTATGAGTGTTGTACATCCAAGAAGAGGAAGTCATAAATATAATAGAAGAAAAATTATACAGTATTTTTTTCATGTGGAAATCTAGGACACTTGTAGAAGAACTTCACATAATAAAAGATGAATATGAAGATTCAGGGGTGTACATTAATGGGTGAAATCTTTATATATTTCAAAATTCAGAATTTTATAATGTTTTATAGTACTCATATATATATAAATGCATAAACCGAGTATAATATTAATAATTTATTGAGGATAGATGGATCTTTGAGCTACCTATAAAGAACAACTTTCTACCTTTCATATTTGATCCTTTCACCTTTCATTGAAAATAGTGATAATGCTGGTTTATAAAAACTATTATTATTTATAAAGTATTATCAAAAACATAATTTAGCTATCTTTATTAGATACATCTGATTATATTTTCAAATTTTGATGTCAATTATTCTTATTTTATGAGAAAAAAATGTTATGGTATTACACATTTAAATAATAATCTATATGTATTAAAATGAGAAAACAAGTATTATAAATTTATATTGAATTAATTTTAAATGAATCATATCACACCTAATTGTGGAATCACTAACCTAGACATATAAATAAGAATAATTTAATATATCTATATCAAGATGGCTATTAGGATTATTTTAACCTTAATCCACTTGATAAATTTATAAATTTTTTGATTCAAGATGAACAATCCACCTTTTAGTGAGAAGGGTGAAAGGGAAACAAAGATTCTAGAATTAGTATACACTAATGCATGCGAACATTTTATAATTGAAGTTAAAGGTGTGTATTCTTACATCAATAATTTTACTAACGACTTGAGTAGATATGAAATTTTGTACTTAATTAGGTATAAGTTTGAATAGATTGAGAAATTCAAGCAATTCAATAGTGAAGTAGATAATCAACTATATAATAATATAAAAAATTATTTGATCTAATTGGGGTGTAGAATATCTTAACCAATAGTTGATAAACTATTTACAAGAGTTAAGAATTTTATCCCAAATCACTCCTCCTTATAAACTATAGTGGAATGTGGTATGTTAAAGGAGAAACCAAAAAGTGTTGGACATGGGTAGGTTGTTTATGAGTTATGTAGATCATTCATTATCATTTGGGGAATATTCATTTTAGACAGAAACATACACACTAAACAAGGTGATATCTAATGAAGAAAACAAAATATCATATGAGTTAATGTTTTAAAAGAAATATTTATTTCATAAAATTCATGTTTGGGGATGAAGATAATTTGGTAATGAATATTTTGGTAACAAACTAGCACCCCAGAGCATAAATTTTATCTATATAAAAAACCCCAAGTAACTGGGTTGGATAATAACTATAAAAACCTTCAAATATAAGAATTACAGTTGACTAATGTACCTATTTTATAGAGAGGGGGTATATATAAAAGATGTATTTAGAGAAATATTTACTTTAATGATTTTGACGCTAACAATACTCTAGTGTTTTTGAAGGAATACAATCCACCGGACCCCATGGAAGATATTATTCTTAAGACACAAGTACAATGTAAGAGCACTAGAGTGGTTGGAGAACAACAGATACATAGTTTTAGGGACACTGTAGATAGTGACTAATTATTGGTTAACAATAATGATCTTCTTTCCAGCAAGAATGTAATAGAGATCTCATAATCTGAATAATTGTAATAATACATGAAATCTAAGATTGATTCTAGGTATTAAAACCAATTATGGGTTCTCGTCAATCACCTAGTTGATGTAAGTAATGTTTGGTGAAAATTTGTATTTAAAAGAAAACTATACATGTAAGGTAAATCCAGTATGTATAAAATATATGAAGTGGTTAAAGGATTTAAAAAAAATCCCGGAATAAACTGTTATGAAACCATTTCTCTAGTTACCATGCTTAAATCAATTATAATTATACATTCCATAATTTGTTTCTTTAACACTAAGATTTGAAAGATAGATTTAAAAATTTATTTCATTACTAAACACCATGTAAAGGATGATTATATGAAACAAACAGATTTTTTTGACTTCTAGTAACGCATTAATGGTACAAAAATCGAAGAGATGTATTTATAGATTAAAATAAAAATCCAAACCATTTTAAATTCAGTTTGATAAAGCTATAAAATAATTTTGTTTCATAAATAATTAATGTGGGACATGTCTCTACAAGTGTTTATTTGGGAGTGCACTCATATTCCAAGTAGTATATGTTTATGAAGTATTACTTTTTGGAATGGATTTACAAGTTTTTTAGTCAATTAAAGTCATGTTAAATAATTCAATCTCCAAAAAGGACTTAGGTGAAGTGTCCAACATCATTGAGATCATGATCATTCATGATAGATCTAAGTGGATTCTTGGACTAAGTCAAGTTACATATATTGAAAGGATACTGAATAGATTTTGTATGGAATAATTCAAGATGGTATTTGTTCCTATTTCTCATTATATACATATCTTCATGAAAATGTTTCCTTATACACAACAGGAGAGAGAGTGAGTATTAGTAAGATCTAATTATCATACATAAAAGGATTGATTATATATGTCATGTAATATAACAAGATTGATGTTTCCTTCACATTGAACATGATTGAAAAAATATATCTAATCTAGGAGAACATAATTGGACTACTATTAATGTTATATTTATCTATGAGAGGTATACTAATTATATGTTCTTGGTGTATGGAGGATATGAGGAATAACTCATCAATGGTAGGGCCTAGTTTCCAAACTAGAATCTATATAACCACTACTGAATTATTAATCATATCCTATAATCAATAAGAACCTATACTTAGTATTCCTCATATACTTATGTATATCCTTAAACACTGATGATTTTGGGATAGTGTCCAAATTTGAAGGATAGGTTCAGGATTTAGGGCCTAATTTCCAAATTAGGGTTTATATGAAGAATAAATCAGGAGGGGTATAATAAAGATAGGTTCTTGATGTATGGTTAGGGCCTAACTTGTTAAGACTTTTCATGATACTTTCAAATCCTTACTTGCACCGTACATCCCCCGACTTTTAAAAAAACCATTTATTTAATAAATCATTATTTTAGTAATTTTAGTTACTGTTTTTGTTGTCCCCCTATACTTTTTAATATGAAAAAACACAATTAAATAATTTTTTATTCATTATTTAATAAAAATAATAACACGAGGTAATAAAATTGTTAAAATGGTGTAATCACACAAAAATAAATGAAAATATTATACACATATAAATAATTCCCTGACACATAAATTAATAGTCCAAAGACATAAATTATTTATTATGATAATTTAAATTTTTATACATTCACATATATCTACGTATTATAAAAATAAATTAAAATTAAAAAATATAAAAAATAAATACACATTGAGTATAATTAAATAAAATTTTAATATAATATGCTTTAATTTAAATATACAAATAAATTTGAACACTGACACGGAAAAACCCAACCATTTTAGTCCCACATACAAGAACATAAATTTGAACATTATTCAATTTAACTATTTTGGATTTTAATAATAATTATTACCATCATAAATCTTACTAGAAAAATTAATAATTTAAAACTCTAATATTTATAAAAATTAAATATAATATATTCATAGACATACAATAAAAATATTTTGAGGCAACCATTTATTTAGTAAAATAAATTTGAAATGTAAAATTTATTATACCATAATGAAAAAAAAATAAAAAATAATTTTATTATAGACTTTAATTATTAGAATAATTACTCAATTTTGGGATATAATGATAACTAAATATGTCAAATTCTCTCAAGTAAGGTGATGCTAGTGAAAAAATGGGAACCACAATCTAGAACCACCATACCATTGATCATGCCCCAAATAGTCGTTTCCACTTCTATCCAAAGCTATACCGATGTTATAAATAAAGATACAACACAAAGATCAGATTTTATTCTATGAATTATGATTAATTAAAGAATAATGTATTGGTACATTGATTTCCCCAAATTGGGATCGTTATAAATTCTTATATTACATAATAGATAAATTAATTATTAGTTGTCTTAACATTTCATTGATTAAGAAATCCCTTAATGGAATATGTTTTATTAGTGTTTTGATTGGAATAATAAACAACCAACAAATTATTTTGGATATACTATCTCTAATTATAAATTTATTGGTTTCTGTCAAAATTCATAAAAATATTCTTAAGTTTAACCATCACTTAAAATCCCCAATCTTCCATATTTGCGTTATATTTTATTTCTTACATATTCATCTATTTTTCACCCCTACAATGATAACTATAGGATAACATCATAGAAAAAATTAAAAATTAAATAGCACTAATTATAAATTATATTTCCATAAATGTGTTAGATTTTATTCTCGTTCGATGTGTTTAAAAACTATCCAACTTTTATCTAGATTAATTATAGTTCGTATGTTTTTTTTTCAGTTGATGACTATTGGGGGGGGGGGGTGAAAATACAAGATGAAGAAAGTCACATTAATAGAGAAATAAAAGTTGAAAGAATAATAATTCAATGAGATTTGGTGATGTGACTACATTTATGGGAGAAAGGGGGTCAATATATTATTTATTTATTCTATAGGTAAACATCAGAGAATACACAAATGGTTTCATTTTTCTAATTCTTGATATTTGATCTCATTTAAAAGAGAAAAATTCAGTTATGTAATCGGTATATGTGGTGGTTCATCTACCCTTGAATTATATAATTATTATCAATAATTGTTAAATGTGTTAGAAACTAACCATAGAAGTTGTCGCTGGAAAACTACTTTGGCCAAATTAATTACTAATAAAAGAAAATGTATTATACAAAAGTATACCTAATGGGGAGTGACCCCAATAAATCTCCCCCTCATGACCAATTTGGGGTAAAATCCTGACCTAGAGTCTCCTTTAAATATTTAAACTTATATTTTGATAGAGACATTTTCATTATGTTTTCCACAATATCATTGGTGTGTATTTTCTCAATTTTTAATTTTCTTTCTTCAAAAACACTATAAATATAAATATATTAAACATTGATGTATTTATATGAAAAATAAAATTTCATGTTACTTCTGAGATGAACAATACACTAACAACCATAATATAATATTTATGTATATGGAAACTATCTCATCTCCAATTGAAACTTCTTATCCAATAATATCTCATTTGAACCACAAATGGTGGTAATATTCATTGATTTAATGGTAGAAAATGAAACAAACTTATGATGTCATTATTTTCTTGAGATTTCTACCCCTAAAAATGATTTTATTTTTGAAGATATATATTGACTCATGTATACATCTTCAATGATATCAATATATGTATATATTTTTAAAGTATTTTTTTCACATTAAAAATAAAAACAATGACTTGATGTACCTTAAATGTACCTCAATATCCATAAGACAATTGTACTATGCCAATTTCTTATATTTTCCAGGCATCTAATTATAACACCAACAACATGAGAAATTTATAGTATAGTGAACACCATAGAATATATAATACTTTGAAATAATGAATAATAAGGAATGTTTTCTATATCTTTTTCAATTATTTAATTGATGGTCTCTCACTTTTCATGATCCTAAAATTAATCACAAATAAAGTACTAACAAGTTTTTTCTTACTCTTATGGAATATATCATGAACCATTTAAATGTATCATTCCTAAGATATCTAAATGTCATTATTTTTCCTATCATGACTACATATAATACCAGGGATCTATGGGGATTCACTTAATTTTACATTTTAAAATACTTATTCAAATAATTCATTAACCAATTTATATTAGTGATATATCTACAAATAATTAGTGTATCATAAATGTAATATATGATAATAGTGAAATAACAAACATAAAATAAATTTATTAAACTATAGTGATTATTAGTCATTCTCTGGTACTCAATTTTCTCTATAAATTATTCAAACATTCAATTACCTTTCCTTAGTTCCTATTTCAGACTATATACACTTTTCTTATGTTTAGAAACCATATTTTATGTATATTTCAGTAGAAATATCTCTATTTTCTCTATTTATATTTCTTATTTAGGATCACCATGTATGAATGAAGTCTTTACAATTTTTTTGAACCTCTTGGATGAGACTTTCCATTAATCCAAGAACAACTATGATAGAAGGCATTTTTATAAGAGAATAAAAAAATTCATCTAATTCAATACCTGTAATTGGGCTAAAAACCTTCAAAAACACCATGACACTATATCATTTTTTTTGATTTGTTAGTTGATTTACTATTTCTTGTCATGATCTTGAAAGGACTCACATGTTAAGTACTAACTGATTCCACCTTACTCATGTTGATCATTTCAGGAACCGTCTTAGTGTATTATTACCGAGATAGCTAAAACATGCGATTCACCATGTAATGAGTAATCATCAAAGAAATCATATATATAGATTCTACTAATTCCATCAACTCAAAATACTTTTTCAAATCAATATTTAATATATCAAAATAATTTATATCTCTATAAATAATTATTTTATCATCAATATAAAAGAATAAAATAGTGAACGGACTATTAGAAAACCATTTTATGAAAAAATATTGATCATCATTCATTATCTTATATCATTATCTATAAAATTGTCATAAATTCTGTACCATTTCCTTAGTTCCATTTTCAGACCATATAAACTGTTCATTCGTTTATATACCATGTTTTCATTACTCTTCACCCCAAATACCTATGACTGCTCCATTTATATCTCTTATTTAAGATCCCAATATAAGAATGAAATATTTAAATCATGTTGTTAAACCAATGTGTTCATATAGTCATCAATCCAAGAAGAAATATGATAAAAAATTATAAGAGGATAAGAAATTTCATCTAAGACAATACCTTTTTTATGAGTAAATCCCTTCAGAACTGTCTAGGCTATGTTGTGTAGTTGTGATTTTTCCTCTTCTCCACTAATTTCATACACTCACTGGTTCTTGAGTGCCTTCATTCCATGTGGTTACTTTACCAAATCAAATGCATGGTTCTTGTTTAAGGATCTCATATCACCTTGAATAGACATTTCTTATTCCATGTTCTATAGAATATTGACCATATCATCATAACTTTTTGGTTTTCCCCCATCAGTGAGCAACACAAACTCATGTGGTGAGTATCTGTGACTCATTTATCATTATTTGGTAGATCACCTAAATGGTTCTTCTCTTGGGATATTATAACACTTAAATTTGTTTAAGGTAAGAATCTTATTAAATTTAATTTCTTCGAAAACATACGTTTCACACAACACCAAACTTATACAAACAATGATATACAATTAAATATCAATATTTTAAAATGACCATCTTAACATAGCCATTAGATTGAAGGGAATAAATAGTATTGAAAAAATATGAAATTTTATTATTATATATTTAATCAATTTTTTTTTACATTCATCTAAAAGTTTTTATAGGCATATGATAATAATGAATCCAATTTTACACATTAAAATTCCATACTTTTTAAAGGTAGTTTTACCACCTTTTAATGAAAACGATTTTTTAAAAATAAATTTTGTAACATTTATAAATTCTATTTAATAAAATAAACATAATTTTTAAAATTTTATTGTCAATATTAGATTAGGTTGAAATTTTTATAATTTTATGAAAATATTTATTTTCTAGTAAATAGTGAAAATCTCGATTTTTATAAAACAGATATTTTCATTATATTAATAGTATATTTTTTATTTGAATAGTAAACTCACCTATGAAATTATTAGTAAAATGTTTTATTAAAAATTAATATATGATATATTTATATATTGGTTTCATTAATTAAATGTTTTGAAAATGATAAATTAAGTGTTGGTATTTTTGTAAAACATAAATTTTTATTCATAATTTATAATTAAAATAATTATTTAAAATAAAATTTATTTTCATAAAATAGATTAATAAATTAATATTTATTTCTTATCAATATGATATTATTTTATAATACCTTATTTATTTTTTCAAATTCTTATAAAATCAGTTATAATTTTAAAATTTGTATTTTTGAAATAAGTGATGATTTTATATAGAAATTAAATTTATCATATTTAGAATATTATTTAATAAAATTTATTTCATTTTTAAATTTAACACAATATAAAATTGTTAGGGTTAATTTTTTGGTATTTTTTTTAAAATAGTTGAATTTTTGTGAATAGTAAAATATATTAATTTATAATATATATAAATTATATGTTAAATACAAAATTCATAGAGTTATCACTAATGTATGAAACATTATAGAAAACTATTGTTATATATTTACTATATTTATTCAATGAGTCATTATTATTTGTTGTCTTGATCCAATATAATAATCTAATGAATAAAATAAAATAAAACACCCCTCTCCTCCACTATAAATACCACCTCTCCCAACCTTTTCTCCTCACACATATTAAACCCTAGAGAATGTCTAATTTCACCCCTATACTATTTTCAATACTATTTTACATGTTTAGGATGTTTTGGTGTCAACTAAATACCAAAACCAATTTCTCTATGGAGATTCAGAAGGAGAAGAATTCAAGATGTAAAATCCTCTTTCACTTTCATTATTTTCTTTTCACTTTCTTTTCTTTTGTCAAAATATACTCACATACTATGTCAAAACATTAATGATAACTCCATTATCATATATATAATATAATTTTATTATATAAATAAAAAAAATCAACCATAATGTCTCTTATCCTCTTTCTTTTATTCTAAAATGAAAACATCATCCGTGAGGAGTCGATTTACCGCCTTCATAGACGATGTATTTTTGTTTTTCATTTACACCTTCAATTATGGTCATAAGAAAATTTTAATGGTAAATAAAGATAATAATATATGTATTATATATTATTTAATATTACGGAACAATTATACATACATAATATTATTTAATGAAACAAAATTATTTTGCGATGATCAAAAAACTGCCAAAGTAATCTAAATGAATTTGAGTAACGACTTTTCTAACGATTCATCCTCACCCAAAATAAAAAAATGAATTAAAAAAAATTAATATTATGTATGTTAATTAATAATATATAATTTATATTCTATTAAACTATTCCCTTTCAAAATGATCTTTCATATATGTATACATCTGAACGAATCAAGAAAACTAAGTAAAATAACACTCTTGAATGACCAAATTAAATATTATAATTCATAAAAAATGCCAAAAATAAACATAAAAACATTATAATAATGAAAATAAATGTTAAATAGGTTGTACAAAAATTTATTAATGAATCTATTTTTAATATCTAGGATGTTAAGTAGATGTACAAAACACTTTTGGACATAAGGTAACGAGTTTCTCATCTCAGTTTTATTTCCTTGAGACTGATCTTATTTTACACTTATTTCATGTATGTGGTGTTTGTATGCTCTAATTTTATATATATTATCATGAATATATTTAACTTAATGTTATTAATTCATTAATTTGTTGATTATTATTTTTATTTCATATGATTCGATTGATTAGAAAGTGGTAAGGGATTCTCCCCAAAGCACCATTTTTCATTAGGGTGATGTTTTATCTCTCCTTACCCCACTACTATTCTTTCTAATTTTTATATAATTATGATACATTATGTAAATATGTTCCACAATCATGTATCTATATCATTTAAAATATATTTTATGGGTAAATACATGTTTTAAAATGTTTCTTTTCCAATTCTTCTAGTCAAGCAACATCGATTGAAGGGAACATCCAAATTTTTACCTATTTTCAAGTACAATCCTTAATCAATTTTAATACAAAATTATATTTCTAAAATAACTATTTTAATCATGAACAAATATTAGGTAATTTATTTTTTGTGAAAATATTTATTCATTTTTCCTCTTTAAATACTCTTATATTTTCTCTTAGACCACACCAAAGAGGATCATTTCTAAAGATACATAAAAACACTTTTTACATATTAGAAATTATTAATGATTAAAATATATTTTTAGCCCTTTTTTCTAGTATATTCATGTTTACATTCTTATTTTATGATAGATATAAATTATTTTCCATAATAACCCTTCCATTCAAAGTAAATGGTTATTTCTCTTCAAAGTTTATCAATGATTTTATTAGAGTATTTTTATTTAGGATTATGAATCAAATAATTCAATGTGGTATGAGACACATTGATTTAAATATATCTTTTTAAATCTATTATTTAAAATTTTAGGAATGGATTGGAATTAGTATGTGATGGGAGGGGCCCGCTATAGCCTATCAATGCAATGGCTGGTCTCATGAGACAAACATGAAAGAGTTTTTACCCATCAATTTATGGTGTCCTGGACAAATCCTTAGTGGTATGTTTATGATGTCCAGAAAATCTCATCCCCTCATTATGATATTAGTAATTGATAATCGATTTTATGATTCTACTAGTATAATTTAAATCGTTTTGTTTGTTTCTTGTGTGATTATTCAGGGAATTAATTAATCAGCTATTAATCCTACTCTATTATGCTCAATATTATGTTTTTAATGAATTTTTTTATTTATTCACCTTGAATTATTATTTGTTTTTATTTATGATATATTTACTGGTATTTTTTACCCTTATTGAGCAACATAAATCACTACTTTATTATGTTTCATTTTTTCCAAGATGTGAAGATATATATTATGAATGAATTACAAGGATAATCTAGAAGTTTTTTGGTGTTCCCAATGGAGTTTATTTTTTGTTTTACTTTGATGATGTAACTTAAAAATTATGTATGTATATAGATTTAAAAAGTAAATAAACTTTTAGGTTACTTGGGATTAAATTGCTTGTACATAGTACTAATGTAATAAAGTAAGGCACCATCTACACTCTACTGAGTTCAAGGTCATTATACTTGGTATTAGATCAAGATTAGTAGAAACCATGGAAACTAGATTTATAAAAAATATATTATGGAACATAACTCTAAGATATACTTTGAGGATAATCAAATAGTAATATCCTAAAATTTTGGTAAGGTGTAGATTATGTGGGTATTCCTAGAATTACATCTATGTCTGAATTCTACAGGTGTACGTAGTTCTATAATATATGTACCTAAGGGTAATAACTCTGATAAGGTGTATCAGTCCTAAATCAGCGTAACCTGATACTTGAAAACGAGCCTTACATCGTACCTACTTTGACACTCCCGGGTAATATTCCTAGGGTAATTCGCATTTTATTTACAAACCATTATGAATGATTAATAAATAAATATATCTTAAAAGAAACTATGATTATGATTATGATATTAGATGGGTATAAAATTTTCAAATTATGTTCACTATTTAACTAGTTTTTGATTTACGCATTATTCTTCATAATATTATAATATTATCTAGTGCATAATATTGTTTAGAAATGCTTCCCAGAAAAAGAATGTGAATTTCACTAATGCATGTGATCTGATGTGTAAGAATGAAAACAGATTTTATGTGATTAAGAAAATATTTTGAAGGGAAGTATTCTACCAAATATTCTCATCATATGAGGAAATAATATCATGTTCTAACACCATAGAGAATGAATTTAACAATTTATATTTTCTTAAAGGGATGTAAGAGAAGAAGAGTGTAGGGAAAAAAAATATTGATAAAGGGAATAAGGGAAAGAATTATTTTCCCACATATGATAATTTTCGTAGGAAGCACCTTGGGATATTTTTAAGAGAAAAAGTAGTTTGCTTCAATTATGGAGAAAAATGCTACCATGATCATAATTACAAGATATGGAAAGTATTTTCCAATATTAATGGTTTTAACTGTAAGGATATGGGACATTGTGCAAATGATTGTCCCAAGTGTCAAGAAAAATATAGCTCAAAAAAAGTAAAGGGACAAAGGTCAATCTTATATTGTTACAACATTCTAAGTGTAATAAGTAATGTATTTATGTTTTTGGATTCAAGAAATATTTCATGATATTTTAATTATAATAATTATGATATATATAAGGATTGTATTATAGTACATCTTCATTATGAATTTGGAAGTTTGTATGTATCAATTTTGGGTTTAAGGTGTAATGGAATTAATATATTTATAATTAATAGATAAATTATTTTTAGGCAATAATGTTAAGTTTATTTTGTAAATTTAGTGACCTTACTTATAAATTTTTGTTTATTGAATGTGGACAGACATTTTTTAAATGTGTATTATGGTAGGAATAGATTATGTAGAATATTGGTTATTATTTTTTGAGGTAAAAGTATGATTTATTGGAGCATGAAAAAATCTCAGAGGATGTCGCGCATTCTGAGGAACTCGAAAAACCCTAATCTGCTTGAAAATTCTCACAACTCTTCATATCCTCTTTGATTCTACTTGACATGGCTAGTTTTGACCCCACTTGGGATCTCCCCACTATTTTACAGAGTTACCATGAGAAGGATATCTCAAATCATGGAGTACCTAAGCCCGTGAAACCTCATGAAGATTCTTCTCTTTCTCCTACTTCAAACATGGCCCCATGAGGTATTTCATTTTTGGAAACCCCTAATGGTTCCCATTCTGCCTCTTCTACCGGTGTTAAAACTCACTCTGTGGTGAAATGTTTGGATGATGGAGGTTTTTCCATCGAAACTGTCCTAGAGGCGATTGCACAGCGAGAAATCATTTTTATGTTCTATGTGATGGGTCGTGTCGCTTATGTTAAAGGGGAAAAACCATGGTCTTACAATGAATTGAAGAAAATAATTTAAACATTCTGGGGTATAACAAACTGGAAGTCGATCCTGATAGGAAGAAGGTTTTTTCATTTCCTCCTCAATTCGCAGGAGGATCATGATAGAGTCTGGAGAATAGGAAATACTAACCTAAAGCCTGGGTTCCTAAGACTATCCTAATGGGGATTCTTCTTTAACCCAAATAGATAGACAGACAAAACTGCCTAGGTTTGAATCAGATTCCATAACCTTAACTGGTTCTCTAAGCACCCTAGGATCCTTAATGATATTTTTTCCTATACCATAACACCTTTAAAAATTGATCAAATGACCATAAATGACGATCTTGGAATGTTTTCTAGGGTCTTAATTGAAGTCAAACTTGAGAAAAAACCACCAAAAACCATTTCATTCAATGATAGGGATTATAAGACAGTTATGAATCATGAATATGAAAACATGCCTCCCTTCTATGATTTTCGTAAGATTGTTGGACACTCCATTCATAATTGTAGAATGGTTCATAGAGTCTCCAACCATCATAATCCCTCTTCCTGGGAAGAAGTTAGGAAAAATAGAAAACAGAAGGCCCATTTCCTGAATAAAAAAGAACCTCACAATCCTACTGAAAAATTGATTTCTAATCCTAAGAATAATATTGGGGTTTTTTGGGCTAACTTAGTGGAAGAAAAGGGCAACGATTTGGAGAAAAAATCCATTAAAAAATCTAGAAAATGAGGTCATTCCACTTCTTCAGAATCCTCTTTCTATAATATAGTCTCCTTTAAAAACTGATCTTGAGTCTTCCCTATCTTTGTTTCATGGTAATATACCTGAATCCTCAGCGCTGGCTTCATCACAACCAAACATGATCAAGGGAGGGACTCCTATGAACAAAGATGAGGCTGGGTCTTTTTTAGTTTCTCAGCCCCCCTCCTCACCCCTATTTCTGTTCCAACCTGCCCCCTGCCTGGGTACAAGAGGTGCCCATTCCTGATATTGTGGATGTGAATTGAGATGTAGTTTCTGTAATTAAAAATTTTGTCCACACAGTTCTGTTGGTCCCTGAAAATTTATCTTCTTCTCTCATCTATCCTCCCTCATCCAAAGAGTAGGGTGGTACAATTGTTTTAGCTTTTCTGGACCCTGAAAATCTACAGGTTCTCACTCTAGCTCGTGATGGAGGAATCTCCCAAGATATTTCATCCTTGAGTCCCTCTAAAACTGATTCAATCATAGAGGCACCTTCCATCCTAGTTCCGGATGATGCCTCCCCTCAGGAAGCTCTTGTCTTGGGTCCCTCTAAAACTATTTCAGTTTCAGAGGATCTTCTTGGCCCTGACCAGATCACTTCTAGCATCCATACTATTTGTAACAAGGCATGTGGTATTACTCAAATATTTACTTCTCCTTCAGGAAATATTGAGTTATCATGAACTCTTGGTAAGGATTTATCCCCTAGGAAAACCATAGGACAAAACGCTGGAAATAAAAAAAGGTGTCCAGACCTCAAGCATAAGAATTAATTCATATACTCTATTGGAACTATCAGGGTATTACTAATCCTGACACGCTTAATGTATTAAAAATATTTATTAATCCTCATCGTCCTATTCTTCATGTTGTTGCTGAACCTAAGGTGAATTTTTCTTCCAAATTCATGAATCTTTGCAATTTTGGATTTTCCTTCTTAGGTGCCTGTAACAATGGCGATGTTACGGACTCTCTCTGGATCTTTTATCAGTCATCTCTTCAGAATGTCAATATTTTTAGTCTCTCTAAGCAAGATTTGAATTGTGATTACTACCTGGAAAACACCCATCTTTAAAATACTTTTTTTATGCCAAAAATATTACCAGGATAGAAGAACCCTTTGGGATGAACTTACCACTATCAATACCAAAATTCAGGACCCCTGGGTCTTAATTGGTGACTTCAATGCTATTCATTCGCCCTCTGAAAAACATGGACAATCTTTCTCTTCTATTTCTTCTAGAGAATTAAAAGCCTCTATAGAGTTAAATTATCTTATTGAGGTTAACCTAGTAGGATCCCAATTTACTTGGTATAGACATCATTATAATCAAGTTGTGGCAAGTAAGATTGATATAGCGTTCACTAATGACTTAGCTCTTGATAAATGGAACCAGATCACTAGTATTACTATGACCAAACTTGCCTCATATCATCACCCTATTTTAGTCTGTCTCCCTCAAAATTTTCAAAAACCCTCATTTCCATTCAGATTTAATTTGGCATGGTCCTTGGACCCTGAGTGTTTCACCTTAATCAACACTTCTTGGGATAACATGGGTAACTCCATTGACTTATTTTCTTGCACCACTATGTTGAAAAATTTAAACTTATTCTTAAAAAGTGGTGAAAGACCAAATCTGACTTAATAGATAAAGACATTCAAAAATTAGAGAAATAATTTTCTCTTATTCAAAATAAGAACAACATAACCAGATTTAATACCGGCCCCCAAAATGAATTCAATATTTCTGCTAAATTAATCTCCTTGCTCAAATTTATGGACAACTTGAAGTATCAAATTTTCAAAGCTAAATGTCTTAAAGATGGTGACAGGAACACCAAATTTTACAACTCCCTTCAAAGATCTAGGAAAGCTAGTAGGCCTCTCTCCTACTTAAGGGTTAAGGGTAACCTCATCATCATGGAAGAAGGGATTTCTATCCATTTTTTCTCCTATTTCACTGACATTTTCAATGGCCCCAATACCAACAATGAAATTTCTCCCAATAAAATTCTGAACATTGTTACTTTGGAGGATAACTACTTACTTAATGACACCCATCTGGATTCTGAAATTAAAGACACTATTTTTGGCCTTAATCCAGATAGTTCCCCTAGTCCTGATGGCTTTAATAATAGTTTTTACCAGAAAAAATGGGATTTTATTCAATATGATGTTTGTAATTTAGTCTGAACCTTCTTTAAAAAAGGGGTGATTCATCACGGTATTAATTCCCAATTTCTCAATCTTATTCCCAAAATTGAGAATGCCGATGAAATTCACCTTTTCTGACCCATCTCCCTCTTAAACTCACTTTTTAAATTATTACTAAGATCATTTCCAATAGACTCTCTAAAATTAGCAATAGAATTGTTTCCTGGAACTAGTTTGGCTTCATTAAAGGGATATCTATACAATATTGCATTCTTCCTGCCTCTGATTCCACCAATTTATTGAATAGAAACACTAGAGGTGGAAATGTTGCTCTTAAAATCAATATTACTAAGGCCTTTGACACAATTGACTGGGAATTTATTTTTAAAGTGCTATCTGGTTTTGGATTAAATGACACATTTTTCAATAGAATTAAAACCATTTTCAATTCAACCCATATTTCTATTTTGATCAATGGCTCTCTAAGAAGTTACATTAAGTGCTCCATAGGTGTCAGATAAGAAGATAGTCTCTCTGAAATCATTTTTTCTGTTGCGGAAGACAATCATAGATGATTTCTTACCCTCAATGTTGATCAAGGGAAAATCAAACTGACTCTTGCCTCTAGGAATTTACATGCCCCTTCCCATCTTCTTTATGGCGATGATATCATTTTATTCCTCCAGGGGGACAAAATAAATATCAATAACCTTAAATCTATCATCGTTCACTATGAAGAGGTGTCTGGTCAGCATGTTAACTGGAATAAATCTTCTATTTATTTTGGTATAAACATCCACCTCAATAGGAAAACTCATTTCTCCATTGTATTTGGGTTTAAATAAGGTTCCATTCCCTTCACTTACCTTGGTGTCCCCATCTTCTAGGGATGACCCAAATCCTCTTATTTCTAGTACATAGTGGGTCAAATTCATAAACAAATTTTGTCCTGGAAAGGAAAAGACCTTTCAATGGTAGGAAGGATTTGTCTTCTGAAATCCACCATTGTTTCTAAGTTGGTTTACTCCATGATGGTCTAGAAGTGGTCTACTGGTCTTATTAAATGCTTAAATTCTATTATAAGGAACTTTATCTGGAGTGGTGGCACACTGGAGAGAAAATTGGTCACGATTTCTTGGACAGCTTGTTGTAAACCTATTGAAGAAGGTGGTATCAGAATTAAAAATCTTAAAACCTTTAATGAGGCTCTTCAATCAAAATTTACGTGGCTCATAATTCATAATAACTCTCATCCCATGAAATTCCTCAGAACTCATTTTCTTGATAAATGTAAATCCGGTACTTTTCACTACATGTATTCCTCTATCTGGCCCTTGAATAAATATTCTTATCATTCTATCTTGGAAAATTCTAGATGGAATGTTAGTAAAGAATCAAATTTAATTTTTAGGATTGATAACTGGACTGCTTCCCCCCGTGTCTCGTAAATGCCTAATTCTTTTACTCTTGATCCCACTAACTACTCCATCAGAGTTGTGATCAACTCCTCTGGCCCACATCTTCTGGATCCTATCAATGATATTGTTGAAAATTATTACTTCACATCCAATGATGAAATTCTAGTTTGGGAACCCACTAATAATGGTTAGTTTGACTCAATTTTTTTTATAATCACCATCTCTCTAAATTTGATGATAATATCAGTTGGATCACCAATTTCAAAAAGGCTTGGATAAAACCTTCACGTCTTACCCTCATTTAGAGAATTTCCCACCAAAAAATTCATACCGATGGTTGTCTTTAGTTTTATGGTTTTAATCATTGCTCTAAATGATGTTTATGGAACCAACATTGGGATGACATAGACCACCTCTTTTTATCTTGTGGGACTGCTACTTCTCTTCGGCACTACACTTTTGATCTTTTTGGGTGCAGATGGCTTTTGGATAACATTCTTTTCATGAAGTTGAAAAGGAAGATTGAGCTTCCGAGGTCACCGCAAATTAGAAACCTTTTCCTCCCTACTATTGCAGAGCTTCTATATATACTCTGGTATGATAGAAATGATTTTATTTTAAAAAATATCACATTTAATCTTAATTCAGGTAAAATGAGGATTTTCCTTACTATCAAAGAGACTTCCATGATCCAAAAAGATCAGTGTGACAATTGTGTCATTGATCTTTAAAACCTATGACTGATTGGAGTGAGTTGAATATTTACAAAAGTGAAAAACACTATTGAAGTCTTCTAGCATGCTCCTCCTCCCGGCTGGATTAAATTCAATGTTGATTGAGCCTCAAAAGGAAACCTGGGAGCTTCGGGATGAGGAGGTGTTTTCAAATACCATCTTGATCATATTCTCAGATGTTTCTATGGAAGTGGTGACATTGCTTCTGATCTGGAAGCCGAAATATTGGGTATTATCCAAGCCATATGTTTTGCAAAAATTTTCAACTGGGACAACATATGGATTTAGAGAGACTCTTCTACCATTGTGCAAGCCATCTGGAAGGGTGAGACTCAACTAGCATGGTCTCTCACCCCTCTATGGATTAACTGCCTCAACTCATCCAACAATCTCAACTTCATTTCTACACACACCTTCTGTGAAGCAAACAAGATGGTCGATGGTCTCACCAACATGGGAGTATCTCATGAGATCACTTGGAGGAGCGATCTCCCTTAGGATCTGATTCCCTTTTTTATTAGAGACTCTAAAAAATTTCCCTCATTTCATCTCATGTAATTTTTTTTCTACTTTTGTTTTGAACAAATTGTAGGGTTATAGTCTTTTGACCAGAACTCGTCTTTTAAAAAAAATTATTTATTGGATATTTTGTTCTAACTATTTTGATTTCATTAAATATTTAATGGCTGAAGGAATTACTAGTTGACCTTATGGTTTATAAAAGTGCTTCATGCGGGAAAAAATAATTTTTAACATTCATTTCCAGGTATGAGGGATAAAGTGAAAATTGATCGAATCACAACCAATATATGATATTGTTCTAATGAAATGGAAAGTAATCAAGTAAGTTTATTTTCCCTTGTACCTATAAAAATTATTTGGGAAGAACATTTACTTTTAATTTTTAGAAATCAATGGTATTTTAATCAATCATAATATTTATAGTTTTTTTATGGTTAAATTTCTATTGACCATGTTATCAATTACTCTCCATCACAACATGATAGTTAGATTTCCCATCTTTTTCCATGTTATCTCTTTTCATTAATTATTTTTAACTTGAAATCCTAGTTTTGTGGGGATCTTTGGTTTTCCATTCCCTCTTATTAACATGATATTTTATTAACCAAATTTCTGATAAGGATTTCCCAGACAATATTTTTAATGTATTAACAACTACTACAAATCCCATGCTTAACACCATTGGTTTTTATTAGCATTATAAAAAAACACTAATAAATGGAATATTTATCTATACTAAGGAATGTGTAGATAAATTTAATAATTTATCAACACATTATTTTTATTGCCGATAAACGGTAACATTTATCAATGCTTTAATTTTGGTACTGATAAAGGGTAACCCTTATCAACGATTTGTTTTTAGTGTTAAGAAATATTTATTTCGTCAGCAATTTTGAAGAACTAATAATGGTCGAAATAAATATATTTAAAGAAATAAATAATTTAAAAATAAAAACTGAGTTTATTAAAAAAATATTATGAAATTTATTAATTAAAAAATTATTGATAAAAATGCATAAAATTATTATACATTATTAAATATTTATCATTTTATTAATTAGTGTATTATGATAATTAATGTTATTAAATTGTATATATTAAATATATATATATAGTAATGTATATAAATATGGTTTATATATTAAAAAATACGTATGAACTATATGTTAAATAGTAGTATATTTATTGAAGAATTTTTTATAATTAAAAATTAATTTGAATTAAAAATAGTGACTAATTGCATTATACACGACATATAATTGAATGTCGTCTATTTTTTCAATTTAACATAGATCAAATCTATGTTATATTGATTTCACATATAAATAATTATAAATAAATAGTTATAGAATTATAATAAATATATATATAAATGAATATTTTTACTATATATATATATATTAAGTATATATAAATACTTAATTTCGTTATTTATAATTATAATTATAAATCCTTTATCTGTTCTAAAATAATATGAACTGATAAAAGAATCCTTATCATCACTTTGTTCACACTGATAAAGATGGGGATTTATCATCACTAGAAAAAGTGCTGATAAAATTAACATTTATCAGTGCAATAATTTTAGCACGGATAAATATTTATTTTTTCAGTGATTTTTTAGCGCCGATAAAAACCTACCTATACTAGTGCAATAAAAGTTTTGATAAAAGTTTCCCAATATAATTAAAAATTCCTTTCCATCTATGAACCCATCGTGATATCAAAATATTTCTGCAGAAGCCACCCCCCACAAGAACTCCTCCCCAATGAATCGAACCTCGAATCACACCACTCGATTTCCTCTCTAACATCTCATGTGACATTCTGTGTTCGACTGAACTTAGGTTTTCCCAAGAAGGTTTTTGATTTTCTTCAACCTATCGAGGTTGGACATCCTACATTCATTGTGTATTTTTTTTGTAATTTATTCATCGATGATGTTATTATTTTTGGTCTTTTGATTGTATACTAGCAAGGTAGGCCTTCCGATTTTCTCAGTTTCCATTTTTGATTCAACTCTTGATCACTAATGGAGAGTTTATTATTTATAGACTGGATGTTAAAGCATGGGGTCACATATAGTTTAGTTGGTTATTATATTTTTTTTACATTTCCCAAATTGATTGCTCAAAGCTATCATACATATTTATCATTAAATACTTTATCAATTGTATTTCATACATGAGAAGTTTTAGAAATTGAAACTAGGAATTTTGTTTGTGAAGGAGTTTAAGATATGTTAATTGATTTATTTTATATTATACTGATTCATATATTCTTAATTCTACTTATCTGGGTTAGTGTGGGAATCCAATGTATGGATTCATCATGAAATATTTTATTTAAATTTTTGTTTCACTAGTTTTATTTATTTTATGGTTAAAATAATTCTCACTGTGTTGTTTTTCATACCATAGTGCTTGTTTCAATCTCGGGGGAAATAGAGAATGTCTATTAGACACTATCATGGACCTTCTCGAGTGTTTGATATATGGTTTTCTTGGGTATGTCTTGAAAGCTATATCTATTGTTAAATGTGTTATACCCTTTCACAATAATCCCACTTTCTGTGTATCGACACTTTTAAAAAAATCTATTTTTTGTCCCTCTTTATATTAATCCAACATTATTTATAAATAATTTCAATAATAATGTATGAAATATTATTCCATGATTACATGTACTATTTTACAACTATATTATAATATTTCATCATTATCCTACTCCCCCTCTCTTAATAATTTACTAAAGATATATCCCTTTGAAATTACCCCCATCTAGTTATACCCCTTTTTTTGAGACCTATATACCACTTTAAGGGATTATAATTTCATGCTAAAAAATGTATATTTTTATGAATTTTGTCTCATTTTTTATTATTTATTAAACTTATAACATGTATATTTCCATGTAATCACCTTTATACCAATCTATATGACATGTATAAAATTAGTATGTCAAACCTTTTTACTATAAAAAAGTTGGTATATAATGAATATCCCACACACCATGATATAGATTATCATTCTATCCATAACATTTGAAAATTTTATTCAATTTTCATTGGGTACCATCATGGGTTTTTAATATTCCTTTTCAAATATATAAAAAACTTCCCTAAAATACATGGATTGGGAAATAAATATCCCAGGAATTCAATGAGTCACTTATAAACTAAAGAAAATTTCAACTCACTGATGATCAACATTTAAAAATTGGTCATTGTTAATGTAGAAATTTTTCATCATCATTCATATCATGGACCACTAAATATCAGGTCAACCACATTTATAAACACATTAAATCAATCCAAATTTTTTATGTAATTATTATGATCAATTCCTCATTTTTTTAAATTAATGTGTTTTTAATAATTCATTTATTCTTCAATCACGAGCTCTTCGTTCCTATTTCAATTCATACATATCCTTGGTCAATTTATAAACATTATTCTCATATTAAAGAATAATAAAACTATTTGTTTGTTTTTTGTAAACTTTCTATTCGTGTAATGCATTAGTAAATGCTAATTTTACATCCATTTTGAGTACCTTTAATCTTCTTAGGATTGGTTGGTGTGGTGATATAACAACCGAAGAGTCTTGAGATGTCTTCAAATATTGATATACCATTAATTTTAAATGTAATAATTCTATAGGTTTCCACCTCACTTATTCTAATATAGTTTTATATCTTCTAGTCGATTGAATGAGGTTTTATTATTCTAGTATATAATATTTGACTATCTTATTACTCCTTAATTTTATATATTATATTTTCATATGTTTATGGGATTTAAAAATGATTTTATGTCATGTAATTCTTTTCTTATATACAATTACCAATTTTCTTCAACATACTGAAATTCATTAAAACAATCAAATGTTGAATTTCCCTTATATCAATTATCTATAACTTTAAATTTTGATAATGAATATTTAGGTGTATTTTTTTATATATAGTATAAAATTTATATTTTATGAACCCAATAGGATGATTATATACATAAAATTGATTCATGATAAGAATTTGACAAACAAATATGAATATGGAGATAAAGAGTTCCTCAAGTTTTCAACAGAACATGTAGCCAGCCCTTCTAAAATCCATTTTTTCTATTTATGTCTTTTTATTCAATAAAAATGAGTTTGTAAGAGTTGGAGAAAAATTTATTTGTCATGGAATAGATCAAAGCTACACATATTGGACTAAACACATGGAAAAATTGAATGTGGAAATCTATTGGGATAATACTACAGTTGATGAATCCTTTGATATGAATACCTTTTTAAAAGATATTGGAGATCACATGGAGGAAATGACAATGTAAATTGAATATGAACTTCATGATTTTCCAATGTTTTTTGAATAGTTTAATTGTTATTCCAAGAAACCATTATATACCGTTTGTACTAAATACACAACATTGTCAGCCCTATTGATGTTATATAATTTGAATGTAGGCAGCAGATGGAGTGTCATCAGCTTTAGAGAACTGGTTGGTCTTTACCTCCTCCAATGGACTAAAGGCATTCATTTTTTATTGTTTGTTGATAATCCACCTGTCAAGGGGTGAGGTGGAACCCTTACAAGGCCCATAGGTATAAGTATTACATGTTCTGTAGGCCTTAGAAGAATTCATTGCCCGTAGGTTTCAAACATTACATACAACCCATACTATATACTTGGAAATTCACCTCCCCACCATCTTCATCATGAAATCAGCTCTCCACCTTTGCATGGCTGTTCGTATAGGCTTTCCCGTGCATGCACATGCTTGTCTCGATGGCAGGTTCCATACCACTCTCATTCTTGCAATTCATTTAGCTTCTACTATGGTGAAGGATCCTTGCTCCTCCTCCTTCTAAAGCTTGTTCCATGTCGGTTGTCTGGTTTGCATCTGTAATTTAAGGTGTCCCGAAGGCCTTGACGTGGCCCAAAGGCCTTACTGACCTGAATGCCTGGGTGGCCCTAAGGCCTTAAAGGACTCGGGGACCAAATAGGTGGCCTGATGTTCCAAATGAGGGCATATTCCCAGCTGCTACAGTGCCAAACAGTTCCCGCTACAGTACCTGCACAGTTCTGCACAGTACCTACTATAGTACCTACTATAGTACTGCTACAGTACTGGAAATTATCCCCCACCTGGATTTGATCCTGGGTCTCTTGGATGCACTTAAGGAGTCCTCACCAACTGGGCTGAGGCTCATGTTCTACTTGGTCTTTAGAAAGATATATTTCTAGAATACAATAAACTATCATTCTGAACATATGATGAAAAATGAATTTTATTTTCAATTAAAATGATCAATTAAAAATACATGATTGTCCAAATGATTTCATATTTTTTTACAAAGACCGTGAATCACTCATAAATTTCCCTATGTATGGCATATATCGATACAAGAAAAACGTATCAAGTCCATAAAACTATATGTGTTAATTTCCTATCATTACATGATTTAGAAGACTATATAGATGTTAGGAAACCATTAGATAATTAACATTCCATGTAGATACAATTATTAAATGTGGGAAACTAGGCCATCCAACAGATTCTCCTTATTGTAAGAAAATTTATTACAAGTTTCTTAAATTTGTACATGAGCCGAGAAACTTGTGTCATGAATTATCTACATATGGAATAAATAATTATGGTGTATATTGTAGTACTCATAGTACATGTACTATCATGTTGTCAAATTATAACTTGTTTCCATGTTTAATCATGAAGAAAAAATACATTATGTTGTCTCTGCTTATATCTGGACCAAAAACATAGTAATGATATTGATGTCTATTTGGAACCAATGATTGAAGATATGAAATTGATGTGGGATACATTTCTTACAATGTTTTATGCTCCTAGAATTGAAGAATTTACATTAAGGGACATGTTATACTAAATGATAAATAACTTCCTTGCTAATGGAAATTTATCAGGCCATAGAATTAAAGGAATATAAGGGTGAACTATTTGTGAAAATATATACACATTGTTCAGTTGAAAGATTTATCAAAGATATTTTTAGGACATTAGAAATTGTTACCTCGATGGCATAAATACTGATCCTATATGACAATATTCTATGCGAATATCAAAATAAGGTATAACACTATCTCCAATATTGACCGATCAATTGTACAAAAAAGAAATAAATATTGACACCAATTTTGGTAAACCATTTTCGAAAAACCTTAAAAAAGCAGGTTAGAAGAAGTGATCAATTTTTTTAGAATTACCATACTGGAATTTTTGGTATGTCAGACATTTTCACGATGTTATGCATGTAGAAATAAATGTGTTTTATAGTGTTATTAGAAAATTGCTAAATATTACTAGAAAAACGAATGATGGCATCTAGGCTAGGTTAGACATGATTGAAATGGGGATAAGGGAAGAATTGGCACTTGTAAAGGGTAAAAGGTTAAATATTATTCCTCTAGCACCATACACTCTATCCCAATAGGAAAAGTTTCAATTTTTTCTTTTCTTTACTAGTATAAAAGCTCCACATGGGTATTCATAAAATATCAAGAATGTTGTTTCAATGACTAATTTGATGTTAAAAAGAGTAAAATCACATGACTTTCATGTTTGGGAGAAAGATTTAATGTCTTCTTATTTATCTTTCATTCTAACTCAAAATTTATGACATACATTAACCAAAATATACTTCTTTTTCAAAGACGTATACTGTAAATTTGTAGACCTGATGATGTTTCTCATCCTAAATAATGATATTTCAGTCATATTATGTGAATCTGAGATGTTCTTCACAACATAATTATTTGATATAATGGTCCACCTCATGGTTCACTTGGTCATAGTGTTTCAACTATAAGGTCTTGTCCATTAAAAATAGATGTACATCATTGAATGATATATAGATTTTGAAAGGGTATGTAAAGAATCAATGTGATCAAGAAGGTTGTATTGGAAAATTATATATTCTTGAAGAAGCTATAGAATTATTTACCAATTACCTATTAGATATTGAAATCATCAGTATCCGGTGTCTATTAACAGTGACTCCCTTATGGGTGAAGGTATTTTCAGAATAGATGTTGATACAATTACCTTAACAGAGTGGGAGCAAGAACGTCTTTACATATTATATAATAGTGAAGAGGTTGATCCATACATTGAGTCCCTCAAAAAAATTCTTAGAGATTTAAATATCTCAAGGGATGGAGGATAGATATCAAATACACATAATCAACAGTCTATAGAATAGTTCATCGATCAAATTTATAAGGAGTTATTTGGAAATAAGAATTTAATTTCAAATGAATTCAATGGATAGCCAATGGACCGAATGAAAATTTTATATCTTGCACATGTTTTGTAATTAATGGTTATATGTTATATAAAAAAGAACACGATGACTTCAGTACGATGCAAAACAACAGTGTTACGATTTTATCTGAAGTTATGCACATATCTGGTTCCAATGATAGAAATAAAATTTATGAAAAAATGTCATATTTTTGCATTATGAAATAGATATACGACTTTTATTATTCAATATCTCAAGTACCACTTTTCCATTGAAAATGGGTTGAAAATATCAATGGAGTGAAAGTTGATTAAATGGGCTTTGTAAGGTAAATTTTAGTGTGGAAGGGGGGAGATGAGTTGTTTATAATGGCATCATGAGTAGTAAAAGAATTTTATGTCTGTGATCCAACAAACAAGAATTGGTCTATTGTTTTGTTGGTTACTAAAACAAATTTTGAGTTAGATGAAAATTCAATTATGTATGGCCCTTTCATTGGGACATTATATTTAGTTCATGTTTGTCCCAAAGTAGAAAATGTATTTACATTAGAGGGGAACATAAAGAGGGGATTTGGATTCTCGATAGAGGAACCAAATCCTTGAAACAGTTAATAAATTAAAGAGGGTTCAAATTGAAGGTTAATGTGTTTTTTAATATATTATGTTTTTTCACATAATATTAAATTTTCTCTAAAGATTTAACATAATCTAAACTAAATTTTTGACTACTGATGTAAACAATACCTTATTCACATGAAGGAAAAAACTATATTGATGGAAACCTTTTAGAAATATAAAAAGGGAATGTTACATTATACTTTATCTTTTTTAATGATAAATATATATAATGAAACATGGATTTAATTTTCATTATTCCTTGTAGTGTTCATTTATTTTAGAAGATTTATGTCCATTTTTCATGCCTTTACAAAAAGAGAAATGACATTGCCTCTGCTCAATCATAGAGGTAATCTTGATATTTTCATAGTAAAAACATTGTACATAGAATTAATTTATGATTTCATGTTTATGTTTAATTTATATATTTTTCATATTACTGAAATAATACATTATAGGTGGATTTTTTTTTGAGTTGGGGTGCTCTGTCCAACTTTTATGCTTCTTCACCCATAATACCTTTTCACCCCTATATTGGTTCATTTGTCACATACTTTAAAGATACCTCCACATCCTTTTCCAAGAAGAGAAATGATTCTACATCTACTCAATTATAGAGGTAATAAAGTTGTTTTTATAGTAAAATCATTGTCCATAGATTTAATTTATTATTTAATATTTGTGTTTAATTTATTTTCTTTTAGTATTACTCGCACAATAATTATTTTCTTATATAGGTGGATTCCATTATTCAAGTTGGGGTGATCTATCAAACATTAATTCTTCTTCTCCCTTAAATCCTTATCACCCCTGTAGTGGTGTATTTATCACTTTCTTTCAAGTTACATCCTCAACCATTGCATGAAGAGAAAAACTGATAACTCTACTTAATTAAATAGGTAATCATGATGTTTCATAGTAAAATCATTATCTGTATAGTTAATTTATTATCTCAAATTTATGTATAACTTTTTTCTATTCAGTATTACTCAAATAGTAATTGTCTTATTATGCAATTGGATCCTTTTGTTTGAGTTGGGGTGCTCTGTCAAAATTTTTTCTTCTTATCCCATAAAACCTTTTAACCCCTATAGTGATGAATTTATCTCTTTCTTTCATGTTACCCCCACTACCATTACAAGATGATAAATGATGTTGAATATACTCAATTACAAAGGTAATATTGATATTTTCATGGTAAAATAATTATTCATAGAATTAATGTATCATTTAATATTCATGTTTAATTTATTTATTTTTAGTATTACTCACATAATATTTTATATATATATATATGTGGATTCTTTTTTTCGACTTGATGTGGTTTGTTTGAATATATTCGTGTAGTTTTGGATTTTTAATAAAGAAATTAAAAAAGAAATCATGGTACCATTAATAGTTATTATTTTTTTGAGAGTTTCGGACGTGTAGGAATGAACCACACCTCAATCCATCACATGATGTGATAGGTATGACTCAATGTAATTCTTTCTATGTTAGATTTAAATTAATTATAGTAAAAATGACAAAGTCATAAATGTTTCATTTTTGAGTTTAAAATTGATATTTGAATTTAAAAAGTTTCACTCACTGAAAAATGAGCAACCACGCTTCGATTTTCTTGACAATTAAAGGAATTGATTAATAAATCATTTTAGAAATATAATAATCTGTCTCATATGAAACTGATACACGATGTGATATTTATGAATCTATGTGCATGTTTCATGTTTAAAATGAATTTTTAGTAAAAAAGATAAGTGACGATCTTGAAACTATGAAAACACCTTCAGATTGTTTTTAAAACATTAGGAAAACAATCGATAAGTGATTTGAAATGTGTATGAATTTTCCTCACCATAATCTAATGCATTATGTGACCAATATGACTCTAAGCACATGTTTTTATTTTAAGGTGACATAAATTTTAGTAAAAAGGCTAAATGGCCTACTCTAAAGAAATACAATTCAATAAAATTGTTTGAATACTTTATGAAAATGATCCATAAGTAATTTATGATGTATAGGAATCATATGCACCTAAATTAGATGCATTGTGTGACTGGTATGACTCAAATTATATCTTTTTATTTTAAATTGACATAAATTTTATTTAAATTAACACTTTTTGTTAATTTATTTATTTATATTATTTCTAACATAAGAATTTTTTTCTAATACAGATGTATTATTTTTCTTGAGTAGGGATGGTTTGATCAGAAATTGCAAGATTCATGTTAGTAATAAAATTAATAATAATGTATGTAATAATTTTTATTTATGTAATTCTGTAAACCAATGTTTGAAATGTCTATAATATTGTGTTTTTTCTTGTATTTGGGTTATAAATTTAAAATAATTTTATTTATGTATTGGTAATTGTAATTTTTTTGATATTTGGTGTGTTTCTTATTATGCGGTTTGTTGATACAGCACACTACAGTGGTGCTATAGTGTACTGTTACAACATACTGAAGTATGACCCTTTATCAGTGCTTTTAAAAGAACTAATAAATGTTTACATTAAAATTGCTTATAGAAGCATTGATAAAAGTCTATTTTATCATTATTGATAAAAGTATATTTATTTTCACTCATAAATGTTCAGATAAAAGACTAGGGATTTTAACTTCGTTCATGTAGTTAGCACTTTTCTAGCACTGATAAAGGCCATTTATAACACCGTTAATGGCCAGTTTTAAAGTATAAAAGCTTTGATTTTTGAAATAAAATTTAAAATTATGAGGACACAATTTATTGAGGGATTGTAGAATATAACACCCTCATATTTTATGGTAGGTTTCTAATTAAATTTAATTTATTTGACAACATAGTTTTCACACAACAAAAATCATAAATGAACAATGTTATACAATTAAATATCATTATTTTAAAATGACCATTATAACCCATCCATTAAATCATAAGGAATGAATATAATTGGAAAAATATTGAAATTTATTTATTATATATTTATTCAATTTGTTTTACATTCCTCCAAATGATTTTTCAAGCATATGATAAGAATGAATCCAATTTTATTCATTAGAAGATTATATTTTTCCAATGTTTTACCACCTTTTAAATACAAAAAATTTTTAAAACTAAATTTTGTTACTTTTATAAATTATATTAAAGAAAATGAAATTAATTTTTAAAATAGGATGGTAAATAATATGTTTAGTGTAAAATTTTGGTATTTTTTGGTAAATATTTATTTATATAGGGAATAGTGATAAATAATTATTTTTATAAAACTGTCATTTTATTTTTAATTATAGTCAATTTTGTATTCCAATAGTAAACTCACCTGTGAAATTATAAGTAAAATATAAGCTTTCTATAAAAAAAATATGCTATATTTATAACTTGCTGTCAGTAATAAAATGTTTTAAAATTGATAAATTTATTATTGGTATTTTTGTAAAACATAAATGTTTATTTATAATATTTTAATTAAAATAACCATTTAAATAAAATTTATTTTCATGTAATATATTAATAAATTAATATTTTTTTCTTGTGATAGTAAAATAATTTTATTGGGCCTTAATTAATTTTTTAAAATGTTAAAAAATCAATAATAATTTTAAATTCGGTATTTTTCATATAAATAATTATTTTATTTAAAAATTTAATTTCTCATATTTAGAAATTTTTTTTTATAAAATGGATTTCATTTTTTAATTATTCACTTCAAAAAATGGTTAGGATGAATTTTTGGATTTTTCTAGAATAGTTGAATTTTTGGTGAATAATAAAATACAGTAATTTATGGTATATATGCATAATAAGTTAAATTCATCATTCCTTGAGTTATATCTGTTGTAATTACCATAATGTTGATCTATCCTTCGGTATTTAATATATGTATTAATGTAATCATCATTATTTATTTTCATGAGCCATAATAATAAACTAATGAATAAAATAATAAAAAACACCCCTCTCCTCCACAATAAATACAATCCCTCGCCAACTCATTTCAAAAAATCTCTTAAGACATGAAACTTTTCCAATTTCAACCCATTACTCTAACCAATCCTTTTTCCCATGTCTACGAGGTTTTGGTCTTGAAAAAATACCGAAACCAATTTCTTTAAGGATGTTCTAAAGGAGAAGAATTCAAGACAGAAAATTCTCTTTCACTTTCATTATTTTTTTCACTTTATTATTCTCTTATACAATCCTCACCTACTATATCGAAACATGACTGATAACTCCATTACCATATATATACTGAATTTTCATTATGTTAATGGGAAACCATCCATCAAGTCTCTTCTCCTCTTCCATTTATTCTATGAATGAAAACATCGTCTATGAGGCACTAATTTGCCACCTTCATCGATGACATGTTTTTGTTTTTCATTTCCACCTTCAAGTATAATCGTGAAACAATTTTTATGGTTAAAAAAGATTATAATATATCTATTACATCTTATTTAATTCTCCAGAACTAGTATATATATAATATCATTTAATGAATCAAAACTAGTTTGCGATGACCAAAAAAACCACCAAAGTAATCTAAAAGAGTTTCACTAATGTATTATCTATTGATTAATCCTCACCCAGAAATACAAAATGAAATATAAAACTATATAATTTTTTGAATATTCATTAAAAAAATATATTTTCTATTCTAGATAAATATTCTCTTCTTACATGATCTTTTTTATATGTATAATGTTAAACAATCATGAATCCCAAGGAAAAGAATACACCTAAACAACAGAATTAAATCTTATAAATCATCAAAAAAGACCATAAATGAATATAATAAAATTATAATAAATCAAATACATATTAAATAATCTCTGAAATAATTTATTAATGGATAAAATTTTATTATTTAGGGTGTTGAGCATAAATTCATAACGCTTTTGGACACAAGGTAACAAGTTTCTGATCTCACTTTTATTTCTATGACATTTCCCTTATTCAACACTTATTTATTATATGTGGTGCATGTATACTGAAATTTGATATATAATATCATTAATATATTTATTATCGTGTTATTAAATGATTAATTTTATGATTATTAATTTTTGGTCATAGATTTGATTGATTACAAAGTGGTAAGGGATTCTCCCTGAACCACCATTTTTCATTCGGGTGACGCTTTCTCACTTTTTACCCAAATATTATTCTTCATTATATTTAAATACAAATTCCAAATTATTTTTATATGTTAAAAACTCATGTATTTTTATTTTTCATTGTTATATTATTGGGGAAAACATTGTTTATAACACTGCCTTTTCAATTCTTACGGTCAAGCTATCCTGATTAAAGGGAACCACCCAATTTCTTACACATTTTCATGTACACTCCATAATCTGTTATAATAAAAAAGAATTTGTATGAAATCACAATTATTGTCTTGAAAAAACATCTTGTTTCATTTCCAATTTTATGAAAACAATTATTCCATTTTCCTCTTTAAATAATCTTTTATATTTTACCTTAGACCGCACTAAAGTGTCTCATTTACAAAGTTTCAAAAAAACCATTATTACATGTTGGACATCATTTATACCTAAATTTTCTTTTCATGTCCATTTTATATTCTAATATTTTTATCTTTAAAATATTATTTTATGACAAATACAAATTATTCTCCCAACTATATCTTCATTCCAAAGTAAAAGGGCATCACTCTCAAGAATATATCAATTATTTCATTAGAGTATTTTCATCTATGGTTATGATTCTAATAATTCAATGTGGTGTGAGAAACATTGATATAAATATATATTTTTAAATAAATTATTAAAAATATGAGGAACATGTTGGACTGAAAAAGTGATTGGTGGGGCCCACTATAGCCCCTTGATGCCTTAGTAGGTCTCATGAGAAAAACTAGATCGGGTTTTTACACATTTAAATATGGTGTCTTTTCCAAATCCTAGATGGTATGTCAATAATGTCTAGTATTATGAATTATCTCATTAATATATTAGTAATTGATAATCCATGTTAGTATTTGACTTGTAGAATATCCATTGTTATGTTTCATTCTCATGTAATTATTTATGGAATTATTTAATAAAATTTTATTCCTGCCATATTATTCTTATGATTTTGTTTTTAATGGAATGTGTATTTAGTTTTTCACCATGATTTATTGTTTATGTACATTTATGATAGCTCTATTTATTGCATACCCTTACCAAGAATCGATGACCAGCCCTTTATTTTGTTTCACTTTTTATAGGATGTGAATATATATATTATCAATGAAATACAGGGATAATATAGGAGTTTATAGGTGTTTACAATGGGGTTTCCATGTTGTTTTACTTTCAAGATGCAATTTAAAACATAGGTATGTATCTGGTTTTCCAAAAATACTAAACATTTTGGTAATTTGGGATGTGCTTGATTGTACATGGTATCAATGATATTATTTAAGGCCCCATCTCTGAGCTACTAGGTTCGGGTCTTTACTTATATTCTTATAAATATGATATTTTGGATACATTTAAGAATATAGATACATATTTATTAGTGGTTATGTATCATTGATGTCAAGAATCTCTACTACAATATTTGAAACTAATGGTGGTTTGATGGGTTCTATATTATCTATAATTATTTCTTATTATCCATTCTCTATATTTTCATGCCTATCAAAATCATTAATAATTTTATCATTAAGAAATAATGCATATCATCTTCAAATTATTCTCTTATCGGTAGGGTCTTAGAGTTAGTATCTAGTATCCTTATAATCATATCGCAAAAAGATACACTACTTTCCCTTTCTATCTTACTTCACCCTCTCATCTTTTAGGATGTGAAAAGATACCATACAACCATATACTCTCATGTTCTTGTACGAAACATATTTATTTATCTAAGTACTTTTTGGTATATTGTATTTTAGTGGAATATATGGGGAAAGGTCAATAAGTTCACTGAAGTCCCCATCGCTTCCCCTCAAAATGTGTTTGCAAGCTTTAAAATAGAAAGCATCCACATAAATCTCCCATAGATTG
Source organism: Viscum album (assembly GCA_963277665.1). NCBI lineage: Eukaryota > Viridiplantae > Streptophyta > Magnoliopsida > Santalales > Viscaceae > Viscum > Viscum album. The sequence continues at coordinate 250,282,226 of OY728120.1, read as the reverse complement.
TTATATTCATATTCATAACAAAATCATTATATTGAGGCATATTTGGTATTGAATTTTCCACCCTAACTCCAAAACTCCTATAATATTTCCCAAATGGGCCACAATACTCCCCTCTTTTATCTACCAAAAAACACTTCAATCTTCTGTATGCTTATTATTCCATCTTCACGTGAAAATACTAAAAGACATCATGCACTTGATCAATATTTTTCAACAAAAAATCACAATGTTTTCTATAATGATCATCTATGACGATTGTAAAATAAATATCTCCTCCCATCAACTTGGTTGTCATCATATTGACATCAGTCTGTACCAAATCTAAAACATTAAATTTTCTTTATAGTAAATAATGATAAAAATATACTTGGTGATATTTTCTTATGATGTAATCAATACAAGTAACAATATTTATACCTTTGATTCCTATAATGATATCCCCCCTAGTGATTATTTTGATTCCTATATTTCTATTATTATTAATCTATCTATGCCACACATACATATGAAACTATTTTCTAGCTGCATTGAATAAAATAAGGGTAGTATTTGAGTTTTTTGTAGACTAGTGGCATTTTAAACAATAAACTATTAGTATAATTGTGGTTTTTAAAACCGCCACATATTGCATGGTCTCTAGTCATTTAGTGGAGGTTTCATTAATTTCAAATTGTTTTACATAGTTTTATTTATTATGTATTTAGTGGTGACTTATTTTTTATTTTGTGATGATTTTATAAAAACAAAATATCCCAGAGAAATATTAAAAAAATGAAAATAATTTTCACTGATATGTTCAGTGGTGGTTTATTTTAGTGGCGGTTAATCCTAACAACCATTAAAGATATTTTATTTAATATATTTAGGGGTGGTATCTAAAAACAACTACTAATTCAGATTTTAAAAATATATATTTAATAAAAAACTGTAAATATAAAAAAATTGATATGCAATAAACTAAAACATGAATATATGATAAATCATCATATATACGTCATATATCAATAAAAAATATACATACATCAACTGTCATCATAACATCAATCTTAGTCAACCAATACATCACTCAACTAATAAATCTATATTCCTCCACTATATCCATGTCATGTTTAATATATATCCACCTCATGACCTCCACTGCATCTGTCTGCATCCACTACATCTCATTAACAAAAACCAACCATGTAATCTCATCAACTGTAACAAGAAAATAAACATTAAAATCGAACATAATAAATAATTATTATTGTATAATTATTGATAAAATTTTAACATAACATTAAAAATATGAACCATCACTAATTCCAATGAATAATTTCATGGATCAGAATGGTCAACATCCTGCCTACTTTCGACACCTTCCACCTACAATGAAAACCATAATATTTAATAAAATAAATTCGACAAAGAAAAGACACATAATATATTCAGAAATGTACACATAAAATTTATTATTTTGTTAATAAAAAAATAAAATATAACATATGACAATTAATATATAATGAAAAATGCATTGAAAATAGAAACATACCTATTTAAGATAAGATTCAACACTTGAAATTGAAAATGGGATAAGTAAACATGCTAATTTATTTTTAAAGAGACATGTGATGTGGTTTAAATTTACATAATAATTTTTTTAAATATTTTGATATCAAATCATTTCCTATAATTTAAAAATAACATAACGGTGGGATTCCAATGATTTTATGTGAATTTGTGGTCGTTTGATGTGGTTTTGACTATTTCATGCATGTTTTAGTGGTTTAAAACAATAAAAACATGGTTATATCCATAACGAGTAAACATTCATTCAGAATGTTGATTTGTTGGTTCCTATTTTTCAAAATTAAATATTGGGTATTTTTCCATGGATTTCAAGGTAATTTGTAGTCTTTTTCCTTATTTCGATAATATATCGCTTGTTTTTAAAGGGTTTTATACATTTATGAATTTATTACTAAGTCATTATGACCACACCAAATGTCGGATTGATTTATTGTCTTCATGTACCTATCAAAAATAACATATAGGTGGTTTTCCATTGAGTTTATGTCAATCGATTGTCATTTTCTATGGTTTTTACAGTTCCACATATGGGTTAGTGTTTTAAAACACTAAAAACGTGTTAATGGCCATAATATAAAAACCATAATTCTAAATGATGTACCTTTAGTTTTTACATTTAAAAATTAAATATAAGATCATTTTCCACTAATTTTGTGGAGATATGACATATTTTCCCATATTTTGACAATCAGACTCTTGGTTTTAATGGTTTTTGTACCTTTAAGAAGTTGTTAATGAGTCATTCAGATCACACCACATGTTCGATTGATGTGTTGTCTATGTGAACATGAAAATAATAACTCATTGATGGTTTTACAATGATTTATCTTCAATATAAGGTATTTTTATTTAGTTTTGACCATTCCATGCATTTTTAGTATTTTAAACACTGAACACACATTTACAGACATAACAGGAAAATTGTTATTGTGAATGATGTGTTGTCAGTTATTACATTTCAAAACATTCAATATGAACATTTTCTCATTATTTTAGTGTAATATGTCATCTTTTTCCAAGTATTGACCCCTTAACACTTGTTTGTGAAGGTTTTTCCACCTTTAAGAAGTGGTTGTTGAGTCATTCTGACCACACTGCATGTCATATTGATGAGTTGTCTGCACGTACACAAAATAAATAACATAGTTGTGGTTTTACAATGATTTTATGTTAATATGTGGTCGTTTTCTATAGTTTTGACTATTACATGCACATTTTACTATTTTAAAACACTAAAAACATGTTTATAGACATAATGGGAAAACTGTCATTCAGAATGATAGGTCATCAGTTCCTATATTTCAAAATTAAATATAAAATCATTTTAACCTTATTTTAAGGGAATTGGACATCTTGTTCATAGTTTTGACCCCCTGAATCTTGGTTTTAAAAGTTCTTATGCCATTAAGATGTGGTTACTGAGTCATTATAGCCACACCACACATCATATTAAAATGTTTTGTACAAGCAAACATAAAAAATAACTGATCTATATATTTGCAAAGAGTTAACATCAATATGAAGATTTTTGATGGTTCTGACTGTTCTATGCATGTTTTACTATTTTAAAACACTAAAAACATATTTAAAGACATGATGGGAAAACCATCATTATGAATGATGTTTGGTCTGTTCCAAGATTTTAAAATTAAATATATGGTTTTTTTTTCATATTTTTTTGGGAAATCTGGCATTTTTTTATTGGTTTTGACCCCCAATAATTGTTTTTAATGATTTTTTAACCTTTAAGAAGTAGTTAATGAGTCATTATGACTACACCACTTTTCAGATTGAAATTTTTTCTATATGTACAAATACAAAATAAATCATTGTTAATTTCACAATTATTTCATGTTAATATGTGGTCATTTTCTATGGTTTTGACCATTCCATGAAAGTTTTAGTTTTTTAAAGCACAAAAAATGGATTTATAGACATAAAAGAAAAACTATTATTTAGAATGATGTGACGTTGGTTCTTACATTTCACAATTAAATATATGATCAGTTTCCCCGCATTTTAAGGAAATATGAAATTATTTTTCTTATTTTGACCCATGAACCTATTTTAAAGTGCTTGTATCTTTAGAAATTAGTTACATAGACATCCCGACCACACTGCAAATCAATATTATGTGTTTTATATGAATACAAGAAAAAATTACTCAAAATTGGTTTTCCAATGATTTCACATTAATATGACGTCTTTTTCTATGGTTTTAAGCATTTCACACACATTTTAGTACTTTAAAACACTAAAAACATGTTTACGGACATAATGGGAAAACAATAATTTGAAATGATATGTTTTTGGTTCCTAAATTAACGAATTATATTTGTGGTTTTTGTTCCATGATTTTTGGGAAACCTGACACTGTTTTCTTGGTTTTGACCCCCTAATGCATGTTTCTAAAACATTGATATCTTTTAAAATTTTTTATTGAGTCATTATGAGCACACAACAAGTTGAATGAATGTTTTGTTTTAATATACATGCCAAAAATTATTAAATGGTGGTTGTACCATTACATCACATCAATATGATATCGTTTGTTATTTTTTTATTGATAAACAAGCGTTTTAGTGTTTTAAAACACTAAAAATGTATTTACAAGCATCATAGGGAAACCGTAACTCGGATTGAAGTGGGGTCGATTCCGAAAATTCACAAATAAACCTATGGTTATTGTACTATGATACATTTTTGGAATAATTAGATATTGTTAAAAAATTATAATGGTATAATTAATATATTATTAATAAAATTAATTATTTAGCACACCATGCCCAGTGGTGTACTGTTTCATACCCTATCAAGTCACACTTCCCATTATGCCCTATCCATTCACACCAAACCTCATGCCCATCGCACCTAACACCTAGACTATATTCACTAATCTTATATATGGGTGCTCAAAGGTTTTACCAAAGTTTCAATACAAAAAAATCTGGTCTATGAAGTCATTTTTTTACTACTGGTAGTGGTTTAAACTGCCAATACATTATCTAGTGGTTTTAATGTAAATTTTAATGTATTTCATGGTCAAAAATCATTTAGAAATGTTTGTTATATCTGATAAATTGTTTTTATATGTCTTGTTTTTTGGTTACTATGTTTTGGGTTTTTATTCAGATTGTGATTGTTGTTTTAACCTAAAATAACATGGGGGAAGTTAATGGGAAATCTCACCATCTCGCAAGAAAGCTGCCTATGTATCTGCCCATAGATTCCAGCAGATACACTGATAGGATCCCCAAACTCATTAAATTTAATGATTATATTGAAGTCCTTTATATCTCTTACATGTTTCATTTTCATATGTTTATCCCTTCTATGATTTCCTTTATCTATTTGAAAAATTAATTAAAAAATTATTAAAATATAGTTTTTTTTTGAAACATGAAATACATACTAGTAAAAATAACTCACAAATATCCTGCAGAAAGAGGGGTTTCAAGATTCTCCATCATCATAGTTGAATCCGGTGGTGGGATACCAGTGAAATCTAGAGAAATGGATGGCTCACTAGTAGTCTTTGGTAGAACAGAATGACTAGGATCAAAAAAAGATGACTGTTGTGTTATTGTGCTCTGAGATGCTAATCAATTAGGATCACGAATTTATTTCGCATTATTCTTTCATTTAAAATGGATATGGTGTATTAAATTTATAAAAAATTAAAATCTAAATGATTTTTTACAAAAAAGAAAAGAATAACTCGAACAATGTATACAAAAAACTAATTAATGAGAAATTGTAATAAATTTTCATTACCAATTAATATATTAAATTCTTTTCATCATCTTTATATTTATTGTTATCAACCTCCATTTTGATGATCCCTTCATTTTAACCCTCTCATTAAAGTTATATTATTTCGAAATTTTTAGGAAAAAAATGTTCAATGTTTTGTGGCTAATGATTTTTACTATCAAAAAGTAAAAATTGTTCTTTATAGACCATAACATATATGTCTCTCTACTTTAAGAATAAAAATTGCTCCAACCATATTGTATTTCATCATCCACAAAATAAACCATCTTCGCTTCTGAAGCCAAGATAAGTGGATCGTGTTCTACATGCTCACCAATATCCATCAAAAGAGAGAAGTTGACCAAAGTAAAATTTAATAAATCTTTCATTATACCCCTTTGAATGTTGACCCACACAAATTTTAATAAATTAACTAAAAACTAGACAAGATAGTTTAATTCAATTATATCATTCATCTACTCATAGTATCCCAACTCTATGAAGGTAACACACAACTATTCTATGTTTTCATGACTTCTTCATTATAAATTATACTATACCTGATGCTATGAATATTGTAGGCATCGATTCTTTTAACCAAGATGAGAAGACCTCGAGTCAAAAATTTCATTCCATTCAACATTTCATCATGATTTTCAACATTCATTATCTAGAAAAATATATATAAGTTGTTACTTTTTATATACAAAATATAACTACACATCAATAATACAAATATCAGTATATACTTACATAATGGATGAACCATTCGAAAAAGATAAATTAATTTATTTTGTTTTTTCCATCTCATTTTGAGCATGAACCATTAGTTTCCTCTTTTTTTTGCACTCACAATTCTTCAATAAATATATATGCAATAACGCTATTGAGTAGCACATATCTATGTTCTTGTAGAAACTCATATTTAGTCAGTGCAACATTTGACCCCATTCTAATTGGTTGTCCAATATTTAGAAATACCGTTGATTGATTTTCAGAACATGAATTTGTGGAGATGTCATCAACACATCCAATACGATTGAATATCATATCAATACCATCAACATAACAAGAATAGTAGGTCAATCACACTTCGGCTATGTAATCATCATCAATAAGGACTTCTTGTTGTGCTTTATTCCTCACATATGATTTCAAATGACCTAAGTACCTGATGGAGGAAAATATGAATCATAATAAATAATTTATACAATGATTTGATAAAATAGATTTCACTAATGAAAATAAAATAAATATATCAACATACCTCTCAATTGGATATATTCTTCGATAATGTACCAGACCAGAGAGTTTATCTTTTTCAACCAAATTAATAGTCAAATGAATAATGATTGTGAAGAGTGAAGTGGGGAATAACATCTCCAAAATATATAGAGTCAAAAAAATCATACTTACATTTTATCAAGCTCGGTTGGATTTAGATTTTTTCCAATAATATATTTGAAAAATATAAAAAACAAAACTAGAATGGAAATTACCTTTTCATGTAAATTATTACTCAAAGAAAATGACAACATTTACTCCATAAAAATATGTGATTCTTGACCTTTAAATCCATGTAACTTTCTTTGCTGTAAGTCAACGCGCATTGATATATTAATTGAATATCCATATGGGATTTTTATATTCATTAATGTTCGATGGAATACGTATTTATCCTAATTATTCATTATAAAAATAGCTTATGGATTATTTTCATTCCCATTTTACAAAAAACCATGATTTATATTGATTGACTCCAAATCCTTACAAAAATTATTTTGATCCTTCGATTTACCCTGCTTATTCAGCACGATAAAATTACATTGTCACAAAACGTTATTCTCAATATGCATTACATAAAGATTATGACGTATCAAATTAAACTCTCAATAAAGATTTTTAAAAAATATGATAGTTTTATTTCATTGTTGTGTTCCATGATCTTCAGATATGGTACCTCATACCCTTTCCCCCCTTCTATAAACTCAATAAATTTTTCAAATTCTTCAGTGACATTCAATATTTGTCCCATGATTTTTGAACTAGATAACAACTTCAGTGTCTTTCTAATTTCAATATCATCATTTAATCGTGTATTCTTAAACCTGAACTTATAAGAAGCATTAGGAATTTGAAGATGTCACATTTAACATCATTTTCTTCTTTGAGGTAATCATTGAGGTTGAAAATCAAAATAAAAAACTGGACATGTCAAACTGGTATGAGTGTTCCAAACAAATACATTTCCTAGTTCCGAAAAGTCACTAATTGTCCACATTAATGTAGCATGAATTTTGAATAGTTGTCTCATTGAATCATCATATGTTTCTATAACATCATCCAATAATATTTACAATTATTTTATTAGTGGTTGATGGTATTAATCAATTTAATTTCCATCCATTTTATTTAAAGGAATAATCATAGAAAAATTAATTAAGTATTCTTCATACATATTAATGGAAGTCGATTGTAGGGGATCAAAACAACTGACCAAATTCTTTAATTAGTAACTAAAGTACCAAATTGGTTTAAAACATCAAAATCCAATTCCAAAAATACATTCCTAGGATCAGATGAAAATTATGAATATTGAAAATCCAACATCTTCCATGATGATAAATCTTTTTGATGTCTCATAAACCCATGGTTACTATTGTGATCATGCCTCTTCATGTCATATGTAGTCTTAGATTATATGAATAATCTCTTAACAAATGGTTTCATCGTATATTAATGAAGTAACATATAAATGTTTCCTTTTTTGGTTACTTTCTTGGGTTACGTTGATTTATACACACATTGTTGTTCATTGACATACATCTTCTTGAATAAAATCTTGTGCATTCTTCATTATCATAATATTCTCCCTCGTAAAGCATGAAATCATTAGGCCAGTAATGTATCTTTATATAATCAAGTCCAAGTTTCTTGATAAATTTCATTATCAGATTAAAAGATGTAGGGATCATAGCCTTACTAATAGAATCCTGAAGCAAATCAAAAATCATGGATATTACTCTGTTAGTAATTCCAAAAAAACACTTTATATGATATAACATTAGTAAAAAAGAAAACATTGAATACTTGGCACATGATTCATATAGTTATTACTATCCATCTTCAAATAATTCATAAAAACAATTTTTTCATTAAATTTCTAAGAAATAATAACTCGTTGAGCATCAACTGAAGGTTCTATTGATCTATTCCGATATTCTACATTTTATTCTATAAAACTAAACACATCATTTAACAATTATTGAACTGAATTCTCCTCTTTTGAGTCCCTTTGTATTAAGTTGATAGTATTGTCATTGTTTTGACTTCGCATAACATTTGATTGACCTTACCAAATCCTACATACATATCGAGTAAGTAATGGTTTCGATATCAAAATCTAATCTACTATGTTTATATTCAAACATATCTTGAATTTACCATAAAGGCATAAAAATGTTATTCTACCATCCACTAATTGGTTTGAAATTGAAAATCGAAAAATTATTTCAATCCATTGGAATACTAAGGTTCGTCTCAAGGTAAATTAATCCAACTTTTATCCATAGGTATTGGATTTTAATCTCTCTATACATTCAAATATCAAATTATAAATGTTTCATCAAATGGGTATAATCAAAATTAAATAAGGATCTATACATGTTAGAATATGACTCAATATCATGGTATTTAAAGTTAGATATATACAGGGAAAATTTTTCTTTAATAATGGATGTGTAAAAAACAACCTCTACATTAAATATGATAAAGATGTATTAATTTCTGATATTTTATATTTAGATGATATTATTTGTATGGGAGAAAAATATAGTGGTTTATTCCACCCTAGTGTTGTAACTATGTATGGTTCATTCCATTGAGAAATTAGCTACATTGATCAATGTTTGAACCATTTCCCACAGTATATCTAATACCAAGAGCACAACATAAAAAATATGAATGAAAAGTGTACATTATTTCTATATCACACACTATTGGATGGATAAAACTGATAAACAAATAATTTTTAGGTGGTTATACATTCTAATACATCGTTATTACATTTAAGGTCATTTTTTATGTGACCATTATTTATTTCAGAACTAGCCATTTCTTCCCTTGTTATAAAATAGAGGTCACAAATCAATTATCACAAAATAATATAGTTAATCATTCAATATATAAGATCTCCCCTACCTTTATAAACCATTTTAGAAATACCCTCTTCACTTTCATTATGAAAAATAATTAATATAAAATCCCCCAATGGGAAATCAACATGCCATAGAATTTAAATTTCCAAAATATATCAAAGGACATGGTTTATGATTAAATTTTAATACTATTTATGATATTTTCCAACCATAATGTTGAATACCATTTGAGAAATCTATTTATAAAATTACCTTTGAAAACTCAAATACACAATTATGATAAATTGAATATATTCAATGTAACCCAACATTGTTTCTTAAAAATACATGAACACCCTAGAAGTCCATGAGTTTCAATTAAAAATTATTTTAAGTACCAAAACAACTTTTAAAGTCTTAAAATCAGATAATAAACATTCTACTATTTTATCAAATGCTAGGTGTGCATGGTAGTTAAAAAAAATAAATTTGAAATATATATTTTCAAATTAAAACCTTCTCATTCAATGGAAAAGAAGTGAAATAAGGTTTACATTTAAAATTGATTTATATATACAGAGAATAATTTTCATTAGGAATATAAATCCTAGATTATAGAGGTGATAAATCAGTTTTCATTAATTTAATTAATTATTTAATATATAAAACCAACCTCTTATCTTCCACTTCCACAATGTATGACACTAAATGACCACCACATGTCCAAATAAGATTTAAGAGGATAAGAGGTGGGAAACTAGGCCTTGGAGTGGGATGTTGGAGGGGGGTTTCATATTGTATCTTGGAAGAGGGAGGTCAGATGAGGGTCGCAAGGGGTCTGGGTCACTACTGATGATATAGGAGGGGGTTTATAGGAGGTTCCATGTCATCACCGAGGAGAGGGAGGTCGTGGGTGGGGGGTCATGGGGTTGGGTTTGCATTAGAGAGGGGAGAGGAAGAGGTCAGGGTAAGAAGACGATAGGTGTTGGGGTCGCCCAAAGGGAGGAGGGGAGGGGGATGAAATATGTTTTTTAAACATTTCTCAACAGTTTAATAGGAAACACCTCTAATTATTAAAAAATTATTTTGGTAGTTTGAATAAAAAACAATTGTATTATTATTATTTTTAAATCTATTTTATTTCATGGATGTTAATAGAACCATTTCTAATAAACTACATCTACCTAGTACTTTTTATAGTGAATTTTCCTTCACATAGTCTAGTCATTGTGAGAAAGAGAGAAGTAGCTTTATTGATATTAATAATTTTCAAATTAACTTTGGTAAGATTTCATTTTACTTCATCCAAAAAAAAGATATATCCATTTTTATTAACAATTCCATTGGACTTCAGATTGAGTTTAATTGAAAGAACATGATCCAAATTCATAAATAGTAACCAACAACCAATATTAGAATGTTGAAAAATATTACCAAAATTGTTAATTTGGGATCCACCATCATTTCCCTAATTAATCTGCCTAAAAATATCAAAATTTTAAGATGAGAAGAAATATACTAGATTAATGAAATAGAAGGAGGCACTAGAATCAATCACCTATGTCGAGTATTGACTTGTAAGGTTATCACGATAATATTCCTAAACAATAATGATCTCATCATTGATAACTAAAAAATAATTATTCTGGGATTTACCTTTTTAATTCATATACTACAATTATATCTTTCAACTCTCATGGGTGAATTTTACAGGATTGAAAAAATAGTGGAACTTCTTGTCATATCTTGATCAATATTTTTCATCACTCCCTCTATTGTTGTTTTTTATCGTGATTTCATTTTCCTATACTTATTCTCTATCATTTATTATTCCATTATCAATGAGTTACTAGAGCCTTTGATTCTAGAGTATAAACCTTATCCTTCATTCGAGACACTTAATATAGTATTTCATCTTTTACCATTTCAACGATGTGTTTTACATTAGATTATAAATTACTGACTAGAATGACCAGTGTATCCTACATCATTTTTTAAGAGATAGGTATATATTGTTCATACAAATCATCTCAACTAGAGATTTTAGAATATGGGTTCAAAACATTATTTTAAATAACTTCAATTTTTTCTATTGGGATGTGCCTTGGTTTCGTAGTGATTTCAACCCCAGTAGTTTTGATATAACTTATTTGGAGAAACAAAACTCCCAAATGATTAAATACACACATATAAAGAAGTATAAGTGATGAATTCATGAATTTATCATGGTTAGGCCTCATTCCTACATACCTAGAAGAATGGGGACAAATATATTATTTTAATATTTTTTAGATAAACATTATAGGATACACATGGGCTTCTATAAGTTTGTCATTTATAGTATTTGGCCCCAATTAAATGAGTAAAATTCATAGATGTCATGGGTTAATGCAGTGGTTCATCCACCCTTTAATTTTTCCACTATCTTCAACTATTGTTCAATGGGTTAGCTGCCAACTAAAGAAGTCACAATTGATTAATGACGTTTTCTTAATGTTTTTATTGATAAATTCACTACTGATAGAAGAGAACACATTATTAAAAATTCTACCTAATAAAAAGTGACCCCCTTAGTGACTAATCAAAATCTCCCTATCCAATAAAATTTCTATTTCAATCTTGGACATGATTCCTGTCCTTACCAATTTAGAGAAATATGTGTTTATAAAATAGAATCTAATGACACCAAAATGAATTAAATTTTTAAATCCTATAAATAGATTATAAAATTTCATAATTCTTCACCTTTGAAATTGTAGAAGCCTCCTTCAATTTATTTACATTAAGTAAGATTTTAAGAATGCCTATAATAATTCATATTCCTCTCACGAAGTCCCATATATAATGGAATTGACACATTGTTTTTCTTATAAATATGTTCATAACATTCAAATTATTAGGAAACCAGTAGCCCGTGATTTTGAGTAGGCCTCTTCCCTCCAAAATAATTATCCTACCTCTAATGAGGTAATTAAATTAGAGCACATTCCTAGGGTTTTATATTAAATACGATTCTACATTTATGAGTATAGAAGAAGCTTCTAAAGTATCTAAATCCATACATTCTAATATCAATAATATCTTCTACAGATTAGAGCAAGAGTAGCACCAGCCTTTATCAATTCTAAGAAAAACACATTGATAAAAGGGTGATCTTTATTAGCACTAACTAAAAGTGATGAAAAATCTAACCATTATTAGATGAGTTATTAGAACGGATAAAGGGTTTTAATTAAAAATATTATTAATTTATATAAAATTGTTATACTTATAATCAAAAATAATTTTTATTTATATGCATTAAATAAAAAACACATGTTTATAATTAATATATATTTTTAATAATTAATATATATATATATAATAATTTTAAAGGTATTTATAGGATTGTAATTAAATAAATATTTATTTACATAACAATAATATTATATTAAATTTTATTAAATAATAAATATATTTATTAAATTTACAAATATATATTTGTAATTATATATTTATATTTATATATTTATAATTATGTATAAATAATTTATAAATATATGTATTTATAATTATAAATAAATATATATATATATTTAATTAAATATATGTTTCCAATGAATTTTTTAAATAAATATATTGAAATTTGACTATAATTGACGTGCATTTGTTATGTATTAATCATGAATGTTCATGTATAAATTACTCCCTTTTAATTATACATGTTTTCCATATATGGGATCAGTCATTTTTTATGATTAATACATTAATAGTTATATAATTAATTAATGTCATACCCATAAATCTATTATGTTCTCTTAAATACTTATAAAAATAAAACTAATATATTTAAATAATAAATATATATTATTATAATTATAATTATACATATTTAATTATATATAAATACTTTTTAAATATAATTATTTCTAGTTATAATTTTATGTTTATATATTTAAATAATTACAAAACTACAATAGATAGGTCTATTATAAATAAATAAATATATATATATATATATAATTATATAAAAATATTTATAAATATATATTTTTATACTTATAATTATATATAAATGTAAATAATTATAAAATTATAATAAATATATTTATTATACTTATAAAGATATAAAGACATATAATTGAATAAATATATTTATAAATATATAAAACATTGATAAATAAATTCATATAATTATAATTATTATTCTAAATAAAGATAGATATATTTATGTAATTATAAAATTTTAAAAAATATATTTATTATATATATTTATAAAATTATATATATATATATAATATATTAGTTATAATTTGATAAATATTTAAATATATATATATATATATATAATTATAACTCTAAATATATATTTATTATAAATTTTTAATTAGAAATAAATATATATATTTTATAGTTATAATTATAAATAAATATTTATTTCTTTAAATAATTATAAAATTAAAAAAAAGTAATTTATTATAATTATAATGTTAGAAATATATATAATTAAATAATATATTTATAAATATATAAAAATATTTATAAAAAATAAAAATATTTATAATTATAATTATAAATAAATAAAGATATATTTAAATAATTTTCACATTGTAATAAATATATTAATTATAAATTTTAGTAAAATTTTATATATAATAAATATACTTATTTTAGTTGTTTAATTATTTTAATATATATATATAATTATAACTAAAAATAAATACGTATTTATTATATTTTTTTAATTATAAATAAATATATATTTACTCAAAAGGTATAGAAGATAGGCAAGTCGGCTCCTATAAATAAATATATATTTATTCATACTTATAATTATTTATATATATATTTATAAAATTATAATAAATATATTTATTACACTTATTATGTTATAAATATATGTAAATAAATATTTATATTTATAAATATATACAGATATTTATAAATAAATACAAAAATTTATAATTTTAATTTTAAATATATATATATATATATTTATAAAATTATCTTATTTCAAAAAATGGGTCACTTGCTGTTGTTGAAGCAAACCCTAGAATTTTTTTAAGAATGAATTGCAGTATGCAAACACTTTATCATCACATAACTCACCTCTCTGTTGAGCAATAATTGGAATCTTGATGAATTAAGGAAGCAGTTAGTGTAGATTTGGGGATTTGACCAATGGAGTATAGTGTGGATATGTATGAATTCTTATCATATTATGTTTCTCTCTCATGATCTGATATTAAAGTCATGGAGCACTGGGTTTATCAGTCTAAAACCAGGGGTCCCAGTATTTCATTATGGGAACCCGTGGTTTGACTCTTTTTGAGCAATGAACATTGTTGCACAATCATGGATTCGAATCAAACGACTGAATTAGTATTTTTGGAATTCATGTATCTTTTAGGCCGTAGATATGGAAGTGGGAACCCCAACTAAGTTTGATAAAGAAACTAAGATGTCCATGTTTGGTCATTTTCCATGAATTCTGATTGAGTTTAATCTTTCCCTTTCTCTTATTGTGACCATATATTTTAACCCTGGTGATTTTATGATTGAACTTTTGATTGAGTTTGAAGATGTTCTCAATTTTGTGTTAATTGTTTAACCATTGATCTTATTAAGGTATATATTTATAGAGGACTGAGATGTTCAATTTTCAAAACATATGGTCACCCACCTGATAAATGTATGCTTAAACAACCACTTGTTAATGACTCTATCCCTACCAGGGATATGAATTTTATTCATGATGTAGTTGGAAAGAACCCCTTGTTGAGAATTGATTAAAGGATACTACATATTTGACATTTTAGGGTATCATTCTGGATAATAATTCTTCTAATCCTGTGAATATGACTTATGGGAAATCTTTTTCTGGTCATGTAATCAATGGTGCACTGGAAAATTCTCTTGATACACGATCTACTGATTATGGTAGGGATTTTTTTACCTCAAACATTTGGTGTACACCCTCTTTTCATAAAAAATATGACTAGTAATAATTCATTCATTCGTGGGTAAGCCTCTCTTTCCAAATGGGATGAGGAATGTGCTGCTAGTCAGGGAAGTGATTTTGATTTGGATTAAACAATCTCTTTGGAGGAACAACTTCTGTCCAATGGTAAGTTGAAATTTCTTTCTCTCTCTAAAGGAGCTCCTCCTTATCTTGGGAAGCATAAGCATACGAAATTTTTTCAGGCATTGATTATTATGATGATGCTTTTAATCGAAAGAATGATTGTCACTTATGCTACTGATGTAATGGGGATTGGAGGAAATACTCCTATTTTGGAGAAAAAAGTATAAGGATGTGTCTCCTTCCAAAGACAAGTCCTAATATATTATTGTTCCTAGCTTAGATCAATGTTAGGTCATTGTGAATTTATATGCACTTTCTTCTACTACATCCAAGGCTAATCATGCCTTGAAAGATGGCACTGCTAAGTTTCAATGTGATGTTTATAATCCTGCTTCCAAAATAGAAGAGATACCTTCTATGCATGAAAACAGATCTTCTACTATTAATGTTTTAATCATGATGGAGTTGACCAATTATCCTGAATTATATTTTTTCTATTAAGATATATGCGAGTGGAATGCTGCATCTAACATGAAAAATTCTATTTCTGATGCCCCTTCTTCTCGGATGACTGCATAGGCTTCCATTGAAGGTACATGCACCCAACATGAATGAAAGTCCTCTAATGAATAGTTTTTTCAAGACCCAATGTTTTTCAATGGAAATTACCTTCTTATAATTATGTCATAAAATAACATGAAAACACACCATAATTAACTACTAATTAATAAGTGACCTTTAAACATAAGTTTTTCACTTATGTGTTTGGAATTTTGAAAATCTGACATACACGGTTGTGTTCAAGATGATTTTTAGAGTCTAATAAAACAAGAATATTTTTTGATGAATAGTAACATACCCTTATGAATAGTTATATACCCTAATTAATAGTAACCTTACCTATAATTGTATAAAAATAATAGTCAAGTGAAATTATGATTTACCTATATTTTAGAATAAGTAAATGAATGTTTTAGAACTGTTTTTTAGTAATGAACCAGGATTTTAAATAAATACTAAATTAGTTATATTTAGAAAATTATTTTGGAAAAATTGAATTCATTTTTAGATTCTACACGTCCAAAAATGGTTGGGGTAAATTTTTGGGATTTTTCTGAAATACAAGAATTTTTTAGGAATACTGAAATACAGTAATTTACAAAAACTAGGCTAAATAAGCGAATTATAGAGTCATGTGTGATGTTCTGGTGATGTTTTCCCACTTGGTTCGGGATCACATGATAAAATTACTATTCTTGGTAATTCAAGACTAACTATTCTTTGTCTTTGGGGAAATTAATAAACAATTGAATTTTATATTAAGGATACCCCTCTCCCCTACACTCTGAAAACAACCATTCACACCCTCATTTCCTCACACCTCTCATACTCCATGTCTTCTATAAAATCTGCCAAAACATCTTCCCTATACCCTCTCCCAAGTTCAAGAGCTATTGGTCTCATCAAAAGACCAATCCTAGATTCTTTAAGGAAAATCTAAAGAGGAGGATTTAAGAGGTAATTCCGCTCCCTCTTCTCCTTCAATTTCTTTTCAAGTTCATGTTATTTTATTGATCTCTCCATACCTATCGTCATCCAAATGGTATTGTAACTATAGTATTATGCATATAATGGAATTTTATGATGATAATGGGATATTCTATCATCAAACCCCCTTTACCTCTTCCTTAGTTTCTTAAAGAGAACGTTGTTCGTGAGGTGTTAATTTATCACCTTCAAGAACGACATGTTTTCTCTTTCCTTTTCTACCTTCAGATCTGGTCATGAAACCATTTTAATGGTTGAACCAGAATATTATATATGTATTATTTCCTATTTAATGTTTTATATCTGACTTATGTACAATTTACAAAGTGATAAATTAAAACATGTTCACTGTGATCGAAAAAACCGCCCAAATTAACCCAAACAATCTTCAAAAACATTTTCTCTAACAATTAATCCACATGGTATATAATATAACTCATTATAATATAATTTTAAATTCTATAATTTCATTAATAATATGTAATATTTGTTCTGAATATTTACCCATTTTCTACCCAAACATCAATTAATGAATACAAGCGAACCACTCAAGAAAACCATAAAAACATTCCCGAATAATGTTTTTAAACTCTATAACTCATCCAAAGGCACATAAAATAACTTAATGAAACCATAATTAACCATATTAATATACAAAAGGTTATTTATTTCTAATTAATGAATATAATGTCATTATACAAGACATTAAAGGGAAGGAAGCATTCAAATACATGGTAATGGTAAAATCGCAAACCCAATTTTCATTCTTCGGGTTCTCCCTATTTCACTCCACTTTGGTATGGTCACTTCGTAAAAATCATTAGTTCATCATTATATTACCTTTTTGGGGATATAAATGTTTTCTAATGAAGTTTATGTCAATCCAAATTTTTTCCAAAAGAACTCTTCTTTTAAGAACTCAACTTTTACCTCTCATTCATGGTTGATTGTATCAAGTATGTTGTTCCCTCCTTTTGGGAACCGAAAGCTTATAAATGTATTCTTATGAAATTAAACCCATTCCTTAACATGGTTTAGTTATTTTCATTATTGATATATGTTCTATTTGTCATGCATGATAATGATAATGATATGATGTGATGGGTGCACCCGGAATTATATAGCGCAATATGAATGTTTCAAAGTGACGGGTGCACCCGGAATTATACAACGCTCCAATGCATTGGGTAATGTGATGAATCTCATGAGTAAATGTGAAATGATGTGTGAAAAAGATTCTATATTATTTCAAAAGTATGTGTGGTAGTTAACCACTAAGACATGATGTTTCATTTTTATGCATTTCCACATTTCAATTATTTTATTTATCCTCCTGTCATGTTCACGATCTTTTGCCTATGTCATGATTATGCTCACCCGATTCTATATTGTTATTATATGTCCTCTTACTAGGATTTTATCTCACCCCTTTTTATGTATATCCTCATGTGGATACATATACTAAGGAGAGTACAAGTTCCAATAAGAAGTTAGAGAAGAAGAAATTAAATAAATTTTTTTTCTTGATGTTGTAATTGTTATGTATGGTTCAAGTTTTCCCAAGACTCTAAACCTTTGGATAATATATTTGTAATACTATAATGTTTTTTATTTTTAAAATGATGAAATAGTAATGTAAGAAAATGCCGGGACACTATAGTTATTGTAGGATAGAGCTCATGGAAATGTTGGCTAGGAGGATGATGTCCCTCATGTTGATCTTGGAACAACCTCAAAAGAAGTTCATCTTGGTGGCCCTAACTCTGATGATTGAATGAGCACGGATGATCAGGGTAGTGCTTGGAAGACTCTAAAATAGTGTAGAAGAGGAAGGCACCCAAGAGGATGTGGTGGTCACCATGGAAGGGGTGGTGGGAACAAATGATGATTATTGTCTGTCAGCATGTTTTGGTTCTCGTTTGTCACTTGTACCCTGAACCTCTTTGTCATCCTATCTATTTTTATTTAATTTTAATAATAATTATATGGACCATAGATACCTTCATGCATTTCACTATTTGGTATAAGTATAATAAATTCAGTTATTATAATTTTATAATTATTTAAATATATATATAGTTATAATTATAAATAAATATATATAAATTTTTAGTTTTAAATTTAAATAGATATATATTTATAATTATTTATATTAAATATATTCGTTATAATTTTATAATTATAAATAAATAAATATTTATTTATAGTATTTGTAAATATATAAATATATTTATTATATAAATAAATATAAATATAAATATAAATATTTATTTAAAGTATTAATTAGAAATAAATATATATATTTACTATATATATAATTTTATAAATATATATAATGATATAAATAAATTATTAACAATATGTCTTTATTAGTGTTTTTTAATGCTGATAATGGTATGTTTTATCAGTGCTTTCTAGTTTAGCACTGATAAAAGACACATTTATCATAGTTTCTTAAGTAGAACTGATTAAAGCATTACCGAATTTTATAAATGAACCCTAATAGTTAGATTCTCCTCTCGCACACTTCATTCTCTCAAGGAAGTGGTCTTGAATTGTGATGTTACTCTTGTTGAACCCTACTATCACCACTCCTCCACTCTCTCCTAGCCACACTATCGTAGCCCCTTCATGTTGTCGCTATTGCTAAACCCCGATGTTTCCATGCACTTCTCTCCCCTAACCGCACTACCTCTATGTCGCTGCTCTACCACACTGTCTCCACATCGCCTTCTCTCTCTTCCCGACCACACTCTCTCCCTACCCCACCTCGCTCCTCCTTCATAGTCATCTCCATAATTGCTCCTTTCCTTGACATCATCTCTTCTGCCTTCATTGCACATAAGGTTGTTATCACTAGTTTGGAGAAAACTAAAATTTCAGTTTGGTGATATTTTTGCCTCTATATTTCCATCATTTTCATCTTGCATGATGATAGTTCTAATAGTTGTGATCTTCCCCTTTGGTTTTTTGGTACATCCTTTCATACCCTATATTGGAAATACTTTCCTTTGAATCCATATCATACACAAAAATATAAATAGTCATTGTAAACATAACATGAGAATCAATTTATATATATATATATATTTCTCATTTTCCATATAGTTTATTTTTTCTATAGATTATATTTTTATGTCCCATATTTACACAATTAAAACACCAAATATTTATTGTATTTCTTATATCGTTTCATCACTGTATTTTGTTTTTCATTCTATTATAAGTTTCTAAATGAATCATTTTCCACAAATTGATTAATTTATGTTTTTCATCAACTATTGAAGATTTTTTCTTATGATCATTACTTAGGTCTAGATTAAATTTATCTTGGAAGAACTTTACTGGTCTAGTGGTATCTACCCTCTATCTATATTCATAATGTATATCGTTTTCATCTTTTATATCCCCTGCCAAATGAATGCTACGATTTATGAGTACGATCTCTGAAAGAATACACACCATGCCGAATGACTATATATTGTTTCACAAGAGCCAAAAAATACATATCAAATTCCCAATGTGTGGTGAATATCGATACAAGAAAGATGAATCATTTACTATGAATTTTTTATGGAACATTCCAATCATTCCAGGGTTTAGGTTCTTATATAAAAGTGAGGAGACTATAGTGAAATTGATGTGGCACATAGATTCAATAAATATAAAAGGGAAACTACATCACCCATCAAACTCCACTAAATGTAAGTGAAATGATCATGAGTATCCTAAATATGGAAATGAGGTGAGAAACCTTTGTCTTACGTTATATAAATATGTAGTTAATCATTTTGTTTTTCAAAGAAGCATTCATTGTACGTGGCTGGTTATGTTGGAAAATTATAACTTTCCATCTTGGTTATGCATGAAATAAAAATACAACATTTTATCTATGATTATATTAGGACTAAAATAACCAGGTAATGATATTGATGTTTATTTAACTCCATTGATCAAGGATTTGAAAATATTGTAGGATTTGGGCATTACGTTTTATGATGCTTAGTGAAATGGATATTTGATGTAGAGAGCCAAGTTTTATAGTATGATAAATTACTTTCTTGATTATGGAAATTTTCCAGGATATAATATTAAATGATCTCAATGGTCTCCCATTTTCAAACAAAGTACATTGTCAATTGTGATGAAAATTTGATTGAAAACTGTGTTCCAAGGACATAACTAATTTCTACCCTGATGGTATAAGTACCAATAATGGATGACATAATTTGATGGATGTTCCTAAGAATGTACAACACTATCTCCACTAATAGATAATCAATTGTTTGAGAAAATCAAAGATGTGGAAAATGATTTCGGTATGTCATTTTCAAAGAACCTTATGAAAACCGACTGGAAAAGGATATCAGTTTTTTTATTTACCATAATAGAATTCTATGTACATCAGAAATTTTATTGATGATATGCATGTTGAAAAAATATATGTGATAGTGTCATCAACACATTTCAAAATGAATCTGTCTAAACAAACAATGCAATTAAGGCTTTTTTGGACCTGATTGACATGGGAATAAGATAAGAGTTGGTGCCAATGAACAGTGAAGAGAAAACATTTCTTCCTCCAGTAGCTTACACTCTTTCCAGGAAAGAGAGATATCAGTTTTGAAAATTCTTGAATGATAGAAAGGTTCAAGGGGGAATTCACTGAATATCAATAATATCATTTTAATGTTATATTTAATGTTAAAGGGTCTAAAAACACATGAATGTCATGTTTTTATTCGATATCCTATTCCTAATGCATTATGTTTTATTTGGTCTAAGAACGATCATCATACATTAACTGTAAGACCCCAACCCCAGTTACCCAAATTCGGTGCATTATTTTAATACATTGGAATGATTACAAGGAATCATATCCCGAAGGACTGATTAGTTTTGTAGTCATGGAAAATAGATTACATAAATGAACATTAAATTAAAATTTCTAAAATAAAACACTACATAAATAATCCTCTTAGAACGCCATTATTCCCCTAGCTGTAACCCTGCATATCAATCATAATACACTTCTTCACATCCTGGGAAAAATAAAACATAAGAAATGGGTGAGATGATATTCACATTAAGGATATCAATATAGTGTAAGCTATCATAAATATGTATAAACATTTAATGAAATGTATAAGACTAAAACAAAAGTCTTTTAATCATAAAATTCAGCATAATATTGTAAAGATAAATCAAATAATTCGATTTACTTATTCACATGGATATAATACTAGTTGAATAATCACTTGTAATATCAATAGCTAAATTTATAATGTTGGAATATATAATTTTGGACATCATAACCACATAGTCAAGGCCTCAGTGCAAGACTAGAAATAAAATTTTTGTTAAGCCATTTTTCTAAGACATTAATTTGTCTCATGAGATATATCGATTCATCGAGGAACTATAACAAGCTCCACCAGTTACTTACTATGTCCAATACATTACTCATATGAAAATGATGAAACATAACATAAACATTCGTAATAAAACTAGAATATGAAATGTCAATACTTTAACCATAAACCATTAATGGTAAAAAAATAGCACATCCACATTCAAATAAATCATAACTCATTCAATACAATATGTAAGATTTTATTTTAACAAATAAATCTCAATCAAGAATAATATCCAGTAAAGGATGTTGACATAGTTGAAAATGATCAGTAAAAATCACTGAGATATATATCCCTTTCTAAGAAATCATTTAAAAGTCACACATTTATAAAGGAAGTCATTTAAAAGTGATTTTTGAACTAAAGTGTCACATACCACATTGAAACATGTCAATGGAATTAACATTTTAAAACAATCATATCCATATAAATAAATCCTTAAAATCGTTTTTAAAACATGGACATTAATTAAAATGAAATTGAAAAATAAATCATTAAACCATTTAAAATGCTTATCTTGATAAAGAGCCTCTTCCACAAAACGATAAAATATTCATTTTGAAAATAGTTTTTGAAACATTTACATGGATGAAAAAAATGTCCTGGTAAATACATACACATAAACTATCTCGGATAATAATGAGATTGAGGAATTAACACTTACCTTGTACTTTTCTTTGGTCAAGGGAAACTTTATCCTCATGTATAATGACCATAGTATTTTATTAAATTATAACAGAACCATATTCATATTTATGATATTATAATTAATTAATTTATGGCTTTCTACTACCCATTTAATAATAATTTCTTTGTTAAAATAACATTTCGGGTAATAAGCGATTTCATTATCAAATGTATTTTAACAACTTATTCTTGATCGTATAAATTATATCATGATATAATTGATTCCATAATATATAAAATTATTTATTTATCATATATATTCAGAAATAATTATGTACAATAGATATATATATATGAAATGGAAAACAATGTTCATGTAGACGACATGTCATACGTATGCATAAACGCCATTTCAGTTATCATATTATATTGAATGGAAGAGAATGAGAGATATGTGTATATATATATATATATTTCTAGTTGAATTATTATTTCATATATTACATACATATTAATATATATATATATTTATAATATTTGTTGAATGGTGAACCTAGAAAATGAATCCCATCACGTCATGGTAACTGTAAGTCGTATGTACGCACAATCGATGATATCATTCTATTTTTGGTGAAATTGTATATAATTGGGTGGTATATTATATATACAGAATAATTAACATGTTATATTAATTATTTACATCAATTATACTCATTATTATACCCATCCAAATAATGAATTGTTGAATAACAAACTACACCATGATGTGGAGAAGGTAAGCCATACGTTCGAACGTATAGTGACATTGTCATTCATAGGATAGATAGAATAATGAATATGGTTGTACCATATTTATAATAAAATAAATGTATGTATTAGGTACTGATGTTTTTATTTTGGCATGGAATAAAAAAAGAGCGAGGAAGTGGAAGAAGAAAAGAACTTTGAAATAGGTGATGAAATAATTACCTCTTCTTCTGGTGTTGCTTTTTGATTTGATCAAAAGGGCTCATTAGGATAGACTTATGATCAATGTATGGAATCTTAGATTAAATGATGGTAGTTGGGAGGATATTTGAGCTAGGTTTGGCTGATCTAAAAGGCTTTGGAGGAGTTATTTTGAGAGAAGGGGATGTACCCTTTTATAAGAGAGGTGAGGGTCGCTTTTAGAAAACCATGAAATATTATTTTATTATACATTTATTTTCGGTTTCTAATAGTTCAAAATGGATTTATTTTGAGGAAAAGGTGGTAATGGGTCTAATTAATCCTAAACAATAGGTTTCAGATAAGTTTAGGTCACCATATTAACCATATATTTTAGATTAAAGACTTTGTTATATAGATTAAATTTACCATGTTCTCTTGTATTTTAATATTACATGGTTAATAAACCTGCAATAAAATTCCAAGAGAAAATAAAGTAGTTCATTATTGAAATATATATTATTATATATGTCCTTTGGTAAAACCTTATATTTTTTGGATTAATATATCATTTAATAATATAGTATTTATTTTAAAAACACATTTATGTCAATTTGGAAACTATTTAGTGTTTGGATTTTGTGTAAGTCATAACAAGATGACTACTTTGATGAAAATACATTAAATCAACCCTAACATGTCATATTCACCTAGAAAATTCTTTTCTGTCATCAAAAGTCTCAATTTACATTTATTTTGTTATTTAAAATATTAATTATTTTAATTTTCATTAATAAGGTATTTACTACTGCATCATTGTGTCATTTATAAAATTAATTATTTAATGTATAAAAATTATAAATAAAATACTATTATGTAGGAAATATTTTTAGCTTTATAATTAATATTTATATTTTAATTTATATTACATGTAACCCTATATTAAAAAAATAATTAGTTTTTAAACATTGAATTTAACACGTTGAACTATTCTTTAAATAAAACTTTAAAAATGTCCTAATCTAACCAAAATGGATCAAAAGGATCTTATTTTTGATCTAAGGTTGATTTTGATTCAATATACACTTCTGAAATAGAATTAGGACATGTGTTGGGGTAATTTTAATATTATTTTTACATTTAATTTCATTATTTACTTTTAACTAAGGTAAATAAAATTCAAAAATTACTATTCACTACAAATTATTTTTATTCTATTGAACCAAATTTTACTTACTAATGTAAAAAATGTCTCTAGGAATTTTTAAATTCAATTCATAGATGTAGTATAATATGGTTTTTTCAAATTTTCCAATATACCTAGAACGTGGGTAAATGTACCCAAAAGTTGGTTAAAAAGATGTTAAAATGGTTCAATAAAATTTATTATGTATAATTTTATTATAAAATTAATCCAATGACATAAATTGTTCTAATATATTTAATATTTAACAATTTTAAGATAAAATTTTAATTACAAATATTTATTTAAATGAAAAATGGAGTTTTTATGTACTATGCAGTATTTTTCACCATTCGTCAAAAAATTGAATGTTTTCAGAAAAATAACAAAAAATAAACCCTAAGATGATTTCTATAATCCAAATTCAAAAATGATTTATATTTTAAAGAATTTAAAACATATATTTTGTATTAATTAATTTTATATTAATTCACGTTAGTATAATCGGAAAGCAGGTTTTTGAGAAATAAAATCTATCAAATTATTGATATGTGTTAATGTCTAATTTTAATTTAAAATTATATCCAATAAACAATAATGGATTAAAAATTAAAAATATAATCAAATTATACTTCAAAACTATTCAAGTGAATAATGTAAAAACAAAAATTACTTTGTTTTAAAAAGTTGTATTCAATTAAAATTCTGTATTTTTTACTATTCATAAAAATATGAAAGTTATAACTAAGACAACAAAAATTTATCCAAGATAAATTTTTATGTCCCTATTATAACAAATAATATTATTTTTTCTAATTGAATATATAAAATAGTCAAATAATTGATTTAAAAAAAGTTTGGCAGTAAAAGATGATAAAAATGCATTTAAAAAACACTTCACTTATCTAGAAAAATAGGATCTGTTCTGATATTATATCTAAAAAACACATAATATAGAGGTTAAAATTATATGGAGTATATAAAATAAAAAATGCAGTCAATACTATTCATAACCACTTTTTAAACATCTAGTTTTGTATATCGTGGTTCTCTCGATCTCAGTGTTGCGTGTGGCGGAAGGTATTGAATTACTTTAAAGAGATAACATATTATGAAATCATGGGGTGTTAAAATCTCCCATCCATTAATAAATTGCTTCCTTTCAATTTAAAAATGTTTTTAAAAAAATTGATGGTTTAAAATAGAAAATACATTTATGGAAAACCCTAATTGGATATAAGGTTTAAAAATTTATTCTTAATAAGAGACAAAGGGAAATGAAATTGTCACTACCCAATTAGGGTTTAGAATAGGAGAACATTGGGGGAAATTATAGTCAGATAGTTCGAGAAAAAACATAAATATTTTTATGGAGTGATTGAGGACATCAATCACAATCAAGTGAATAATAAATGGAAAATTGAGGGACTTAAAGCCATAAATCTATGATGACTTGTAATATCATTAGTTTAAAAAAACATACATTATTAGGATAACACATTTTTCATTTTAAGATCCTTTCCCCAAATTTATGGAATTAATTTATTTATATAAAAAAATACTTGACAAGTAGAGTTCCATCCTTTAACTAATTTCTAACACAAACTCATCTTTCACTCAAAAAAGATAATAGAACTCAAAAACATTCTATTTAACCTGATCATATAGGGTTAAGAAAATTATTTTATAATTCATCTGTCAGACCATTTAAAAAAACAACATTATAAAAAATCAGGACATCACATAGGCTAGTGGTAGGTGATGGACCCTTGTCACCTTTCAGTTGCAGGTTCACGTCTCGCTGCCTTGTTGGACGCGACGGGTTGTCACTTTCGGGTTTTCCTTTTTATGAAAATTTAAAAATACTCTTATGAAATGATTTAAACACAAATAATAGTATCCAATATCCAATGTCATCCATTCCAAACATTACACTTATCAAAAATACTTCTTTCCAAAATCACATTCTAAAATTATATGGAATTTCACATAATATACATGTGAATACCTTTGTCGTGTATTCTCTTAAAACATGAAAATAAACTGAATTACCAGAAAACCATATTGAATATGTTCATTCATTCTCATTCCTTATGTAAAACATGGAATACTTGAAATACACCTTAATTTCAAATTTGTTGAAAACTCCCAATAATTTGTGTTTGAACAACTTTTTAAATGAATCATTAATCACTTCCGAGGATGCCAGTAATATCCAATATACATTGTCCAAATAAATTATCTCTTATTCCAAAATCACTATCATAGTCTCAGAAACATATTAACCGTTAAATTTACCCCAAACATATATTTTCCAAAAATGTTCACTTGAAATTGTGTCACATTACATGGTACTATAAAATCTCAAATCCTAAATTAAAACATACTATAGTAAAATCCTTATATAATTTGTAATTCTTATGATTTTTAATGAAATGAAATAGTTCTTTAATAACAACTTAAGAACAGTAATCATTCCTCTTCATATGTGGTAGTATCATAACTTTATTACTATCTAATAACATTATTTGGTATATACTATAATGATTGGGACATTGATTCATGCAGTGTCCCAACTCCTTATAGATGAAACATGGTACATTTGAAACCTTTTTCTTACCCTTGAAATAACGAACTTGGTATCATTTTTCTCCACACTTATAAGAAACTCCCATTCCATTCATGCACTTCC
The DNA here is from genome assembly GCA_963277665.1 of Viscum album. NCBI lineage: Eukaryota > Viridiplantae > Streptophyta > Magnoliopsida > Santalales > Viscaceae > Viscum > Viscum album. Next base: position 250,254,313 of record OY728120.1, on the reverse strand, counting down.
TAGGGCAACTCATTCCACAGTTATCACATATAAGAAAATACTTCTTTACCTTATTCCCTTTACCCATCTTTTTATCTACGATCCTCTTGTTCTCTTGCTTCCCATAAAACCCATACTACTCATAGAATTATTTACGTAACTTATTAAAACACGCTATTATTTCTTCATGTGATGAGAATACGTGGGAGACTATTTCCCTTCTAAATATAAGATTAATACCATGAAATATAAGAAACTTTTTACTCTTTGGATCATGTGTATTTCTAGAGTTGTCATTCCTTATAATGGGAGCCATTTCTAAATAGAAACATACACTAGGTTAGATCACATAATAATTTATAATCCAAAAATGGAATAAATTCTCCACATTAATGGAATATTTTTAGACATCTAGTATCATAATAAAAAAATGGTTTCTTTTTTGACATATTTACTCATACATCATTTATAATGGTTTGTAAAGAAAATTTGATTTATCCTAAGCATATCCCCTGGGAGTGTCATAACCCAGAGTGCATCAAGGCCCGTTGTCATGCACCAGTTTCCATTATAGTCTATATCAATGTGGTGTATTTAGATTTTACCGCTAGATACAACTGTGCCAGAGTTGTCTCTACCTACTTGTATCCAGACAGAGATGTATTGCATTGAAAATTCACAAAATCTAAGCATTACCAAAATTCTAGGATGTTATTCTACAATAATCCTCAATGTCTATCTTAGGGTAAACTATAAAAATAAGAGTTTATCTAAATCTATTTCCATAGTTGTTTCTAAAGATCCTTTGATACAAACTGTAATGCCCCCGAACACAGTTACCCAGAGTTGGTGCCTTATATTAATGCATTGGCATGATTAAAAGGAATCAAGTCTCGAAGGACCTATCCGTTTTGCAGTCTTGGAAAATAGATTACATATATTAATGTTACATTAGAATTTCTATTAACAAAAAAATCATAAATAATCCTTTGAGAACACCATTATTATCTTATCTTAACCCTGCATATCAATCATAATACACTTTTTCGCATCAAGGGAAAAATAATACATTAGAAAGGGTTGAGCTTAGAAGCTCAGTATGTATAACAATATAGCAGAAGCTATCATAAATAAGAATAAACATTTAAGGCAATGTATAAGACAAAAACACGAGATTTTTAAACATAAACAAAATCAGTATATAGAAAAGATAAATGAAATAATTCCATTTTCATATTTACATGGATATTCTACTAGTCTAATAATCACATGTAATATCCATAGAAAATTTAATAATGATGGAATGCACAATGACGGACTTTATATTAACATATCCAAGGCCGCGTTCCAAGACTATAATTAATTTTTTTTCAAGGACATGTGACAAGACACTAATTTGTCTCATAAGACCTACCGATGCATCAAAGAGCTATAGTAGGCTTCACCTATTACTTACTATTTCTAATGAAATCCTTATTTGAAAATGTTGAAACATAACATAAACATTCGTATTAAAACTAGCATAAAAATGTCAATAATTTAACCATAAACCATGAATGGTATAAAAATTTCACATCCATAGTCAAAAATATCATAACTCATTCAATAAAATATGGAAGCTTGTATTATAATATATCAAATTCAATCAAGAATAATATCTTGTAAAGGATGTTGACATAGTTGAAAATGATCAGTAAAACCTTTTTGAGAGAAATATCCCCTTTTTGAGAAATCATTAAAAAGTTACACATTTATAATGGAAGTCATTTAAAAGATATTTTTGATACAAAGTGTCACATACCACATAGAAATATTTTAATGGAATCAATATTTTAAAACCATCATGTCCATATAAATAAATCCTTAAAATCATTTTTAAAACATGGAGATTAATTATAAAGAAATAGAAAAATAAATCATTAAAACACTTAAAATTATGATCTTCATGAATAGTCCCTTACAAAAAACCTTAGAATATTCATTTTGAGAACATTTTCATGAAACATGGTCATGTATGACAAAAATTTCCAACTAAATACTTACACATAAAAAATCTCAAATAATAATGAGATTGAAGAATTAACCCTTACATTGTACTTTCTTTTGGTCGAGGGTACATTTAACCACTTGTATAATGACCATAGTATGTTATTAAATTATAATAGAACCATATTAATATTTATTATATCATAATTTATTCATTTATGGCTTTATTCTACCCATTTAATAATAATTTCTATGTTAAAATAACATTTCAGGTAATAATCGCTTTCTTTATCATACGTGTTTTAACTTGTTTTTCTTGATCGTATAACTTATATTGTGGTTTAATTGATTATATAATATAAAACATAATTTATGTATCATATATATTCAAAATATATTTTTGTAAAACATATATATATATGAAATGGAAAACAAAATTCATGGAGACGGTAGCATGTACATTGGTCGAAACACTGTTTCCATTTTCATATCGTATTGAAATGAAGTAAGTGAAAGATATATATGCAAATGAATATATATATATATATACATTAGAATTATTATGTCATATATTTCATACTTATTAATAATATATATATTTATAATCTTTATTGAATGGTGAATGTGGAAATGAATCTCATTGCATCGTGGAGACGGTAAGCCGTATGTAATCACGATGGATGATATCATTATATTTTTGGTGAAATAGTATGTAATTGGATGGTATATTATATATACAGAATCATTAACTTGTTATAATTTTTATTTACATCAATTATACTCATTATTATACCCATCCAAATAATGATGTCTTGAATAACAAACTACACCACGACGTGGAGACGGTAAGCCATACTTACGCACGTATGTAGACATTATCATTCATATGGTGGATGGAATAATGAATATGGTTGTACCATATTTATAATAATATCACAGTATATAAAAGGTACTGGAATTAGTTTTTTGATATGGAAACAACAGAGAAAGAGGAAGTTGAAGATGAAAATAAATTCGTAAGAGTTGAAAAAATAATTATCGTTTCTTCGGATGTTTCAATTTGATTTGACAAAAAGGGACCCATAGGTCAGATTTTTGACCAAAGGAAGGAAAAAAGGATTAATTGAGATTATTTTAGGGATATTTGAGCAGGTTTTGGCAGAGAAAAAAGGCTTTCGAGGTGTGATTTTGAGCAAATGGGATGTACCCTTTTATTAGAGAGGCAAGGTTCACTTTAGGAAAATCTTGAAATATAATTTTATTATAAATACTTTTTGGTTTCTAGTGGTTCAAAATAAATTTATTTCTAGGATAATGTGTGTATGGGTATAGATCCTCTAAAAAATAGTTTTTACAAAATTTTAGGTCACCATATTAACCTTATATTTTATATTTATCTCTTAGTTATGTAGTTTAACTTTTACCATGTATTTTTGTATTTTTATATTACATGGTATATAAATATACATTAAATTCCAAGATAATATCAAGTTGTTCATTAATGATATATCTATCATTATATAAGTCCTTTGGACAATCCTTATATTTTTAGGATTATTTAATCATTAAATAATATAGTATTTTTTTAAAACTTGTTAGTGTCAATTTTGGCACTATTTAGTATTTGGTTTTTGTGAAATTTATAAAAAGTTTATTACTTCTAAAAAATAGATTAAATCAACACTCACATGACATATTATACAATAAAATTTGTGTATGGCACAAAAAGTCTCAATTTACATTTATTTTTATATTTATAATATCAATTATTTTAATCATGCATTAATTAGGTAATTATTACTTCATCATTGTGTCATAAATAAAATTAATTATTTAGTGTATACAAATTATAAATAAAATACATGGAATTTGGAAATATCTATAGATTTATAATGAATATTAATAGTAGAATTTATCTTATTTATAACCCTATATTAAAAATGGATTATTTTTTACACATTGAATTTAACAATTTTAACTCTTCTTTAAATAAAATATAATAATTGTCCTAATCTAACCTAAATGTCTCAAAAGGATCTAATTGTTTTTTTCTAAGGTTTATTTTGGTCGAAATACATTTATATAATAAAATTAGGACATGTGTTGTTGTAATTTTAATATTATTTTTACCTTTAATTAGCTTATTTACTTTTAACAATGGTAAAAGAAATTGAGAAGTTTCTATTCACCAAAAAGTATTTTCGACCTATTGACCAAAATTTTACACAATTATATCAACCGTGTCTCTCGGGTTTTTGAAATTCAAATCACAGAAGAGGTAAAATTATGTTTTATGAAAATTTTCAAATGTGCCTAGAAGGCGGGTAAATGTGCCTAGAATGTGGGTAAAAGGACGTTAAAATGGTTAAATAAATTTTTTATATCTAACATTATTATAAAATTACTCCAATGAGTTAAATTTTACTACTATATGTATTATGTATATATATTATGATAAATATTTAGTTAAAAATAATTATTTAAATGAAATAGTCTTTTTTTATGTTCTATACAGTATTTTCACTATTCATAAAAAATTGAATGTTTTCAGAAAAATACAATAAATTTACCAAAACATAATTTTAATATACTGAATCCAAAAATGACGTCTATTTTTCAAAACTAAAAACATATAATTTTTATTAATTAATTTTAAATTAATTTCTGTTGTCAAAACCAGAAAGCATGTTTTCAAGAAATAAAAACTATCAAATGATTTATATGTGTTTATGTCTAATTTAAATGTAAATATGTTTACAATGAACAATATTTTAATAGATGATAAAAATATGATCATATTATACATCAAACCCATTCTAATTTATAATTTAATAATATAAATTAATTTGATTAAAAAAGACGTTTTCAATTAAAATTTAGTATTCTTCACTATACATCAAAATAATAAAGTTATCAGAAAAACACCAAAAATTTACCCAAATTAAATTTTAATGCCTTGATTCTAAAGAAGATTCATATTTTGTCAAATTGAATGTATAAAAATGTTAAATATTGTATTTATGAAAAGAATGCCATTAAAAAGCGGTAAAATTGCTTTTCTTCTCTGAAAAACACTTATATTATCTTAAAAATGGATTTCTTCTTATATAATGTCTAAAAAAAACATAATATAGATTTTAAAATTACATATAGTATATTAAATTCAAAATTAAGTTAATACTATTCATAATAGCTTTTAAAACTGGTAGTTTTTTTTGTCGTGGTGGGCTCAAATTCGGTGTTGTGTGTGGCGCAAGCTATTGAATTACATTAAAGTGATAACGAATTATAAAATACTTGTGTGTTACATTAACCAATATATGTTTCTTTTTTAATGATATATAAATAAAAGTTATAGACCTGATGAAATTTCATACAATGGAAAAAGAAATTTTCATCAAGTTATTTGAATTGATATGTTCTTCCCACCAATTTTTTTATATGATGGAATATTTTATTGTACACTTGGCGAGAGAGATTCAACTATGTGGTCAAATACACTATTGATTTATATAACCCATTGAATGGTATATGAAGGTTTTGAAATGGTATGCTAAATATCTATGTTGGCCAGAGGGTTGTATTTCCCAACAATATATTGTTAAGGAAGTCATTGAATTCTATACCAAATATCTATCCTTTTTGGAAAGCATTGGTTCACCAAAATCTTGCCACACTAGTTGTCTTGTGGGTAAAGGAATTTATGGAAGAGTTGTTGTCACAATCAATATTACAGATTGGGAGCAGGCCCATCTTTACATTTTACATAATAATTCCGAAATCCATTTTTTCCATTTTCTAAAAAGTCGGTTAATGGGTAACCGGTAACCATAAAAACCAGGATCCAACATCATCAATGACGGTCATGGAACCCGCAAACCAGAGACCAAATCACAACATCATTAATGATGGTCATGGAACCCGCATACCAAAGACCAATCAACAACATTAGCACAATTCAAAATTCAAAATACAAAAAAACCATAACCGCACAATGATCGATGAGACACAATCATCGAGCCTCCTCGAGCCGCGTCCCCAAAATCGCCGCAACATCAACCATCTGAATCTCTGACGAGAGCCCACCATCCCTCACCGTCGCAGTCGTAACCTCTAAACCCTTGAGAAAACCATCTAGAGACGTCGCCAACACTCCCTCCCCACCAAAGAGGTACCATATCACCAACGACGAAATCCAGAATGCCATCATCACATCCATAGCATCACCACAAAAATCATAAATTGCAGGAAACAAACGTAAAGGCTGATAGATGGCAACACCATGCCTTTGAATATCACAATCCACTAAAACAAAAGCAGATTCAGAGTTCATCTCATCAAGACTAATAGGAAGAACCATAAGCGTTCCCAAGAATATCACGAGTAGATCCAAGAACCCAAACAAGAATTCACCATGAATCAGAACAAACCGCAAAATAAACACCTTCGCCTTAAAAACCCCATATTTCAAACCTGAGAAATCGCAAAGAAGAACATGAAACCTGAGCTTGATTGAAATAGCCACAATCCATCCTCTCAGCACTGGATCAGCATCCTCTTTCACAGAAACCAAATCATCCGCCCACCACATGAAAAACCACCGATTGAAGGACCATCTGAGGGATCCAGTGTTGCACAACAGCCAGAAGAAAGAAACAGAGGAGGGGAAAGGGACCGAGGAAATTAAGATCATCATCACTGCAGAGAGATGACGGAAACCCTATGGAAGGGAACGGGAGCGAGACCCACAAATAAATTCATAGGCATTTGAATTTATCAAGGACTGTAATATGGATATCAAATTCACATTATAAACAGTTTATAGGATGGTTTCGAGACCATATTTTTTAGGATTCAGATAAAAATCTGGATTCAATTTAAAAATGACATTTATGGATTGCCGGAGGGCCATGTATGAGTGTATCATCTTACAATGGTTTTATAATTAATGGTTATATGTTCCATACAGATGAACATGATGAGGAAACTACCATGAAAAATAGTAGAGTTACACTTTTGACTAACGTGATGCATGTTTCTAGTACTAAGGATAGAAATCCAATTTATGAGAATATGTCATAATTTGGCATCATCAAACAAATATGGGAGTTGTATTATACAACATTCTAGGTACCAATTTTTTAATACAAGTGGTTTGATAATGTGAGTTCTGTTAAAATAGATGAATTGGGATTTATGAAAGTTGATTTTAGTTTGGAAGTGTCTAAAGTTCAACCGTTTATAATTTTATCACAGGTAATGCAAGTATTTTATGTTCTAGGTCCTACAAGATGAAAGTGGTCAATTATTTTGTTATCAACCAAAACCACTAATGGTTAAGATGAAAATTCACCTAAGGATGACCCTTTCATTGGGATTACATAACCATTTTGCATCTATCCCAATATATAATGTGTTTTTTTCATAGTTTGTTACAATGAAGGGATTTGAAAAGTCGATAGAGGGGTCAAATCCCTTACGACTTAATAAAAGAGTTCAATAGTCAGGTTTTTTTGTAATATACCTTGTGTTACCTCATGTTATTATTCAATCGCAACAGTGTTTATGTACTCAAAATGAAATGTCAAACCACTTTTGTAGATAATTACTAATGCACATGCGGGTGATCCTAATCCCAAGTAATAATACTTATATCAACCTACTACTACTCATAGTGAAATAGAACAACAACCTTCTGCATGTATTGGTGCCCTCAATCTTGAGGAACAATAGGCTTCTTAATCTGTGGTTGCTCCCATTGTAGAGGAAAAACAACCACATTCATGTCCCAATGCTAATTATCCATAGGAATATATTGACAATGTTGAATTTTAGGAAATGGTAGGCGATAAAGGACTAGTGATGCAAAAAAATAAGAGTGTTGTAGTTAAACGGTGTTAGAAAAACTCTTTAAGGAGGAAATCAAATGCATTAAACATGAGGTTGAATGGAATGCATAGGGCTATCTTGTTAACCTCATCAAGGCCATGTTCAATAGTTACATTAAAATTGTCAATCAATAATGTGTGTTGATTGTTATAGATTTATGGAACCATGGTGTTCTTGTGCTTAAGAAATAGATGTTGGAATAGATTACATTAACATTATGATGCATTTCATTATTTTACTAAAAAAATAAAATAATGAAACATTGACTTTCTTTTCATAATCCCTTACAGAGTGCATTTATAGTATATAAATCCCACAAGAAATATGTATAATTGCTTCCGAGAAGGATTAACGGAGTCATTCACACAATTCAAAAAAGAAATCATATTAAAGATACTAATGGGGAAATATACATGCACCCACTACTAATCTATGTGTTCATGTTGACCCAATAAGTGTGGGATGCACTTACTGGTCATCGTGCGGATGTGTATTTTCAGGGACATTGTGGCTAGTAATACATTGTTATATGATACATGTATTCATCACTTAAATTGTTAAATTTTTCATTTCTGAAATAACAATTGAGTCGGGAAAATAAGGAACAAACAACAAAACCAATGTACACCTACCATAAATAATGGATGGGGTATGTTTCACTTGAAAAAAAATAGTTACATATTTTAAATCTACCATAATACTTGTATGTGACATGAAATAATTACATAATTATGTTCCTTTATTTATATTTAGATTGATGACTCTAAATCAAAATAGTTTTCCATCCCACACCACGGTCTATGGATGGTGGCCTGTGTAAACAAATATTGGATACTAATAGATTAAAACACAAAAAAATTGCGGGAAATAGATGTTGGTATGACATAAAAAAATTATATTTCCTTAAATTTCTACTACATAATAATGATTAATTATTTTCATATATTTTTTATTAAAAAAATTCAATGGAATCAGTAACACCTATACCAAATATACATATACTATCAGGGGCCTTGAAGTGGCCAGAACAGTATGGTCATGTTTGAGGTGCAGGTTTTGGGGTGACATGCCGACCATTTTTTGAGAAAAAAAGCATGAGTAGGATAAAGGTGAGGAAATGAAAAATATGAGAGAAATAATAGATACCCTTGAAGAATAATTATAATGGTAGAGATAGTTTCTATAAACTATTATATGGGGAATCAATGAGAAGAAACAACTGAAGAACAACCATCACGCGAATATCCCGCCCCACCCCCATTTCCTGAAAATGACTATTATTTATATTTATCAACACTAACCAATCACCATATAGTGATGGATATGGTTTTCAATAACAAATGAAATAGTCTTCACAACAGACCACATCTAGCAGTTCATATGAGAGTGGTGATTAATGTAGCTATTGAGTCGAGCACCAAGCTACCTCTTCCGCTAGATGACGACGATATTCATACAGTTGACCGAGCAGTTGGAACTGTCATCATGTGGTCATCACATCTTGTAAAAAAACATTTCGAACAAGAGGTTTTCATTTCCAATTTATTTTTCATGTTAAACCTTTAACAGTCAATGAAAAAAGGTATGAACTGATGAATGTTATTACATGAATAGAAATAGAACGTGGTGAAATGAATGGAAAACTCAAACAATATAATGTATTGACTAACAGATCGAAAGGATCTACCAAAAGGACATTTACCCCACCCGTTCTATATCCATATTTACTAACATTGAAGGTTCATGTGGATACAATGTTAAAAAGGTAGTAGTAATATAATTGATTTTGAAGAAAATATGTATAGATATGAAGGTGAAAACTACATTTGTATTGAGAATGTAAATGAAATCCACAAAAATTATTGGCTAGGAAACTTATTTGTTAATGTATACATTAGGTATGTTTTCATGATTTGATTTTCCCATAGTTGATATAGTTTGTTAATTATGACTAAATACATTTCATATTTTTTGAAGGAGTATGTATTGAAATAAATTGAAGAAATTTCCCCATGAAATATATTTGGACTCATTTGTCCTCACACCACCTCTGTAGAACAACCAAAAATAGAACCCAAAAAAAGGATGAAATATTGGAAGAACTGGTTAAATCATTTAAATGAAAACTTATGGATGGAATAATCATATTAATAAAAATGATACAGGGTTAAAACTATAAAATTTAATCATATAAAATATAATTTCATTACTTTCATTACGTATTCCTTTTTGTTTTTGGGTATCATTGGATGCTCTTTGTTCTCAATTTGGAAACTCCAAAGATTTTTATCTTGTATTCAATGCATTAATACTCAACAAACTGGAAACATATGATGGTGTTTTTTAATTTTTAATACATTAAATAAAACATTTTAGAATTAACCATCATGTTATATAATTTATATTATCATTTAAGGAGGATTATATTATGATAGGGTGATGCATAAATATTGTAAAAAAAAGGAATGAGTCAAAGGGATAAGCACGAGGACTTAGAAAAATTCTATGATTAGAAAAGTATCGTGGTATATACAATAATATTTCACTATCCAATCATATATCAAAAAAATTTAGTTATTTTTCTCAGTGTTTTAGTACAATCTAAAAGAAACAACTAAAAAATATTGTAAATATTATGTTTTTAAACATATGAGAGATATCATATTCAATGAACATACTAGCATCCCAAAAAAGGAATTTTCAACGAATATTACTATTTATCTTTACATATTTAATAATGCTTTGTGTATTTCACAACTACAAATTTGGGCTATAGGCACGATTTTATAGGTCCGTGGCTATAGGTTTAATACTGCCACATATTTTTTTCCAATCCGTGTCTAAATAGCACGATTCCGTTTTTTTCCCCAATCCCTCAGGCTTCCTCCATGCCTCACGTTTCCTCCTCCCCGAGACCTCCTCCTCGCCGCGCCCTCCTCCTTCATGACGCCTCCACGCCGCGCCCTCCTCCTCCCCGACGCCTCCTCGCCGCGCCCTCCTCGCCGCGCCCTCCTCCCCGACACCTCCTCGTCGTGACCCTCCTTCCCGACGCTACCCTCACCAGCAGCACCTCTCCAGTGATTCCCCATGGCGGATGGACTCCCCTCCCTTGTGCTCCATCGCCAGCCGTGGCCTCCCCTCCCTGCGCGCACGACTCCGGCGCCCCACCTTCCTGCGCGCACGCCTCCGGCGCACCTCCTTGTTGGCCAGTCCACCTTCGGTGACCGGGCCCCTCCATGTCGAGCCCTCTTAGCACCGCCAAGATTATGTAAAAGGTACATAGTATTCATGGATTTCTAGGGTACTATAAGGGATTTCTGGCACACATCGCAAGGATTGTAATTCCTTTGACCTCCCATATGTGGAATAGGAAGAAGTTTTCCTAGACTAAACAGTACCAAAGATCCATCAAGGGATTGAAGTTCAGCTTAATGAGTGATCATATTTTTAGACTATATAAGGAGATCACGGAGTACTTAGTTTATGGTTCTGACTTTATAAAAGTGATTGGTTGGATGTTGATGCAGATATATAATTTTATTACATATGGGTTAAAGAAATTAGTACCCCATGAGTAGAAAAACATGAATTGTGATCTAGATCTAGTATTATTAGTCCTAACTTAGACGATTTGGAAGAATTGTCTTATGCGTGATCAAATTGATATTTAATTAGTCCATCAGAGTCCCGGGGATGTATTCACATATAGGGACATGAACATGAGAAACTGTTTCATGTTGTAATTCTTATAGATCAATGAATTTGAGATATTATATACTCATTGAATTTAAAAAATTGTATTAGATTCCATTAGATGGAAGTCCCATGCTCATTTTACTTAGGAGGCATTTGAGCGATTTTCTACCATGACATGAACACTTATTGGGATTGTGGGTGAATATTTTATTCAGTTGAGGGTGATGACTCCTTTAATTATCCATCATGTGAGATATTCCATTTTAGGTTACACCTACTATGAGTTCACCTACTATGAGTTATTATGTGGCTAGATATCCTTCGCAGATTCACCCAAAAGATTTTTTGAATAAGGGAATGGTATCTTAATTTTATAGGGATGGACTGTGGTCCTAGTAATGATGTTAGAGTATGTGATTATACAGTTTCACACAACCCATTTTCTATACATCCTTAGGTGTGGAATATGTACATAATACTTCATCGGAAATTTTTGTGGGCTATTATGACACAAAACAAGGCTGATTTCATCTCTTGATGCTTCACATGTCAGTAGGTGAAGACTATGATCCATGTTCGAGTTAATTTTTAATAACCCCTAGTGATCCTAGAGTGGAAATGGAATTGAATTTACATTTACATTATTACATGGTGTTAATGTACATCAAGATCCCATGACCCCATCTATTTTATAATTGACCAACTTCTGGAAATCGTGAAATTCTTTTATATCCTGGAGTAATGTCTAGAGGAGTGTTTGGGAAAGTCGTAAAATAGTAGATTGTTTTGCATTATGGGTTACCCTCATATATTATATAAAACCCTGATATATGGTTCACATTATGGCTTTGGAGGGGCCTATATGTGATAACTATGAGCTAGATAAATATGAGTACAACCTTCCTACCCTAGACAAATGGGAACACCGAGCTCACTATAGAGGTACTTTATTATATGCTAAGGGCTTGTGTAGTAGACTTCATCTACAACTATGAAAATTGCATTCCACTGATAGACTTTTTTTTAAATAATAGCTTCCATTCTACTATCACTATTTATCATATTGAGGCCATCTATGAAAGTACCTTCAGGCCACCATTGTTCCCCAAATAGAACGTAAATAAATCTCTTGTTGGGCCATATATTTTCTAGGAAATGATAGAGAAGTACAAGTTCATCCCTGAGTTCATGAAGACATCCCAGAATAAGATGAAATATAATATATATCTATAGAAAAGGCCATTGGATTTTGAGTAGGGAGACCAAACATTCCTTTATGTCTCCCCACAATGTGGATTAGGGAGATTTTTTCCAGGGTTCATGATATCTCTACCGCCACGATTCATATCCCTCTTCGTGGCTAAATCATAACCCGTTTTTTTCTCCCAATTATCATCGGGCGCCTCCTCTGCCCTCTCGCCGCGCCCTCCTCCTACCCGACGCCTCCTCGCCACGCCCACCTTCTTCCTGACGACTCCTCACTGCGCCCTCCTTCTCCCAGATGCCTCCTCGCCGCGCCCTCCTCGTCGCACCCTCCTCCCCGACGGCTCCTCGCCGTGACCCTCCTTCCCAACGCGACCCTCCCCCCCCCCCCCCCCCGACGCCTCCTTGCAGCGACCCTCCTCCTCGACTCAGCTCTTCTGACGGCTCCTCGCCGCGACCCTCCTCTTCACCGCGACCCTCCTCCCGGACGCCTCCTCCCTGACGCCTCCTCTCCGACTCCTCTCTTCCAACGCCGAGGCAAGTTTTTATGTATGTAGGCATATGAATTATATAATATTCTTCCTAGTTCACGGAGTTGCAGAAATTTTCTCTAACCTTGGGAGGTGATGATCATTCTATGTATCATCGGTTTGAGTATGGGTTGATAATTCCAAATAAAAAAAGTTAAGGGAGGATCCCCCTATCTCACCCATTAGGTATGACCGAAGTATCTTTTGTGAGACCCATTAATAATGAAAGAGAGTCTTGATTTGTAGATAAGTTATTGAATGAGATTAATAAATATGGTTGAGAAACCAAAACTGTCAAGTACAAAAAAAGTGAAATCCTAGCTAAGAGTGTCAAAATCTTTAGAGATGTCAATATTTAAATCAATATTTCTAGGTTTGGATCTCCTCTATAATATATTCACACATTCAGTGTTAATATATAAATAATCTGTCACTTCCATGTATAAGCACCAACTAATACTTCTTCCATATTCAATTATCTAAGAGTTTAATGAGATTTGCATGTTATTTTAAAACCATACATTGGAAATCGTAGCCATGTAGCTTCTCATATATTACAACCAATCACTAGTTGAAAACTCATGTAACATGAGTGGCCTTTTTTGGGAGATCATATTTCTTCTCTTCCTTGTCTATTTCTTATGCAAAGTTAGATGATTCTGTTGTTGCTGATGCATACATTGATCTCTTGACAATTTCATTATCCAATTCCTTGCTTGGTATGGATGCCAATGATCCTCCTAAAACATTGGCAACCATGAAATTTATTGGTTCCATATTTTCCAATGTAAGAACTAGATTTCATAAAAAAAACATGATATATGTGCTTTTACATGGAGAAGAAAACTTCTATTTCATTTTAGCATTGTTACAGATAGCTGCCCGGAAGATGATAATTATGGTTTATCATTCATGCCAATGATCCAAATTTCTGAATGGCTGGATGAGTTCTCGTGTCATCTATTTTCTTTACTTCTACACTTGGAACCATACAGTTTTATGTAAGTGTTTATGCCTTTTTTTTGTCCCTTTCTTCAATCATTCATGTATTATTCTAATATTTAGTTATGAAATGTCTAGTTATTAAGTAGTTTATGGTATTGCAGAAGTTAAGGGCTACACACTTCATCAGTTTTAGGAATGATCCTGATTTAGGATGGTCCCTATTATTTTTTCATGCTGAAAATCTTGCTTGGGAAGCTCTCTCAAAGTCTCTATAGTCAGGTATGTCCTGTAATTGAAGGTTGTTCAATCTAGTAGCTTCAAGAATCCATTTTTCTTCATTTTTTAAGATGATTTAATCTTTAGAAAATTTGTATAATTACCTAAGTCATGTAAAATGTGTCCTTCTTTCTGTCTACAGTTGACACACTGATCACATATATATAAGAAGTTGTTATATCTCATTTATTTTCCCACTATTTTCTTATAGGTGGTTTCTTATGATAAGACCGGTTCTATCCACCACCATCGAAGAAAATGAGTTCAAGATTTGGGTATGGTTTATTCCATTTTTATTCTTTCAGCCACCTATGTTCAATATATGAGTAGTCAGTCAATTTGACATTACCGTTTATCTACTTATAGGGTGCTTCTTCTGGTGCAAGATCCCAAAAACCGACTCAGGTACTATATCAATGTCATCATTGTACCTAACGGTATGTAATAACTTATTCCATCATGCTTTTTGTTTTATGTACTCAGAATTTTTTATTCAAATTACAAAATTGTAAATGTGCTTTTCAAAATATTCTCTTAATGAAAAATGTAATTTTATCTTATGCAGTTTAATTTCTCCATGCATCCAAATCTAACATATCATTCTTTATATATTGAACATCAACTATTCTCTATACTTTCAAGGGAGTTATATGATTATTAGCTGATTTATTGTATTTATTACTCAGCTCGATTGTATTATTTATCACATGATAATCAGTAGTTTCATTTTTTTTTGGTGCTCCAACTCTTGTGTATGTAGATTCATATCATAGTCTTTCAACTTTTCTACTATCGGGTATGTTATACCTGAATCGTCTGATCATAGGGTGTCTACTTAGCGTACAATTTTATTGGACCATCCGATGATCCTCCATTGCATATTGTATTCTCACAGCACATATTCTTTCCTCTGATTGCAGTGTACTCCATCCGATGATCAATCCGATATTCTCACTCTGCCTATTCGTGCCATTGCACAACCCCTTCATTTGGTTGTTTTACATTAAAATTCTCATACTGGGTATGGTTATCTTGAACCATTTCATCTATGATTATAACCTTCTGATAGTTACTGCATGCGGATGTATTGCTAGATCGCCTCTATCCGAGCAATGGAGTCTTGGTTTATCCGAGCATCTCGGTCGGTGTATTTATGTCTGAACATCCCCCCTGCCCGCAACACCCACCCTGCCACCTTCAAATCAGCCCGCACCATCCCCCCAACACCTGCAACCAGCCCCTTTCAACCAGCATTCCAGCCTCCTCCAGCTCCCTTCGCTCCTGGTCTAAAGATGTTGCCCCGCGGATGTCGCTGGATTGGGCCAACACGCTGCGGTCACGCCGTGGTCACACCGCGGTCACTCTGCGGTCACGCCGCAGTCACGCCGCGGTCACGCCATGATTTTGCCCTGCTCCAGCCACATCCAACCCACACCAGCCCCCTTCCACCTTCATTTCAGCCCGCTGCCACCAGCATTCTAGCCCGCAACATCCCCCCCCCCCCACCACCTTCGAATCAGCCCGCACCATCCCCCCAACACCTGCAGCCAGCCCCCTTCCACTCGCATTACATCCTCCTCCCACTCCCTTCGCTCCTGGCCGGAAGATGCTGCCCTGCGGATGTCGCTGGACTGGGCCAACACGCTGCGGTCACGCTGCGGTGACGTCGCGGTCACGCCGCGGTCACGCCGCGGTCACGCCGCGGTCACGCCGCGGTCACGCCGCGGTCACGCCGCGGTCACGCCGCGGTCACGCCGCGGTCACGCCGCGGTCACGCCGCGGTCACGCCGCGGTCACGCCGCGGTCACGCCGCGGTCACGCCGCGGTCACGCCGCGGTCACGCCGCGGTCACGCCGCGGTCACGCCGCGGTCACGCCGCGGTCACGCCGCGGTCACGCCGCGGTCACGCCGCGGTCACGCCATGATTTTGCCTTGCTCCAGCCACATCCAGCCCACACCAGCCCCCTTCCACCTTCATTTCAGCCCGCTGCCACCAACATTCCAGCCCGCAATAGCCCCCCCCCCCTTCAAATCAGCCCGCACCATCCCTCCAACACCTGCAACCAGACCCCTTCCACCCGCATTCCAGCCTCCTCCCACTCCCTTCGCTCCTGGCCGGAAGATGCTGCCCTGTGGATGTCGCTGGATCGGGCCAACACGCCGCAGTCACACCGCGGTCACGCCGCAGTCACGTCGCGGTCACGCCGCGGTCACGCCGCGGTCATGCAGTGATTTTTCCCTGCTCTAGCCACATCCATCCCACACCAGCCCCCTTCCACCTTCATTTCAGCCCGCTGCCACCAGCATTGCAGCCCGCAACAGCCCCCCCCCCCCCCATCACCTTTGAATCAGCCCACACCCTTCCCCCAACACCTGCAACCAGCCCCCTTCCACCCGCATTCCAGCCTCCTCCCACTCCCTTCTCTCCTGGCCGGAAGATGCTGCCCTGCGGATGTCGTTGGATCGGGCCAACACGCCGCGGTCACGCGGCGTTCATGCCGCGGTCTCACCGCGGTCACACCGCGGTCACGCCGCGGTCACACCGCGGTCACGCTGTGGTCACACCGCGGTCACGCCGCAGTCACGCCGCAGTCACGCCGTGATTTGTCCCTGCTCCAGCCACATCCAGCCCACACCAGCCCCCTTCCACCTTCATTTCAGCCCGCTGCTATCGGCATTCCAGCCCGCAACAGCCTCCCTTCCACCTTCGAATATGCCCGCACCATCCCCCCAACACCTGGAACCAGCCCCCTTTTACCCGCATTCCAGCCTCCTCCCGCTCCCTTCGCTCCTGGCCGGAAGATGCTGCCCCGCGGATGTCGCTGGATCGGGCCAACACACTGCGGTCACACCACGGTCACGCCGCGGTCACGCCGCAGTCACGCCGTAGTGATGCCGTGATTTGGCCCTTCTCCAGCCACATCCAGCCCACACTAGCCCCCTTCCACCTTCATTTCAGCCCGCTTCCATCGGCATTCCAGCCCGCAACACCCGCCCTATCACTGGATCGGGTCAACACACTGTGGTCACACCGCGGTCACGCTGCGGTCACGCCGTGGTCACGCCGTGGTATTAATATTTTTCCCTTTCAGGGCAGCTTTCGATGAAGTATTAATCGAGGATGGCTTGCAGAATTTCTGTACAATTCTGCACTTATCAGTGGCATGGCCTATCATCCTGCAATTCTCATTGTACATTGGTATGTTTTCTAATACAAAACATACCTCAATAAGATGATCATTTATATAAATAGAAACACATTCCAGGGGGTGTAGAGGGCCAGGGGGAGGGGTGTCCGGCAGGGGGTGTCCAGCAGGGGGGAGGGGTGTCCAGGGGGTGTCCAGTGGGGCTGTCCAGTTGGGGCATGGGGGCTATCCAGTGGGCTACAGGGGGTAGGGTGCAGGGGGTAGGGGTGTCCAGCAGGGGGAGGGGTGTCCAGTAGGGGGAGGGGATGTCCAAGAAAGGGGGGAGGGGTGTCCGGCAGGGTGGGGAGGGCTGTCCAGGGGGTGTAGGGGGTGTCCAGTGGGACTGTCCAGTGGGGCTATCCAGTTGGGGCATGGGGGCTGTCTAGTGGGGTGCAGGGGGGGTCATGGGGGGACTAAGGGGGGCATGGGGGTGCAGGGGGGTGTTCAAGGGGGCTGTCCAGGGGGTTGCAAGGGGGTTCAAGAGGGCTATCCAGGAACCTATTCCCATGCAGGTTATGAAGGTCTCTATAGAGAAAATGCAGTGCTGTCCAGATCTGGAAAATATCATAAAACATCCCACAGATACTTCACAGGCTCCAGGTATAACTATTTCACCACCTATAGATAGTGAGCATGGTGCTATATAATCTGGTTACTCTATTACAAATCATAATTCCAATGTTTTGTTTATGCCGTACTACATGAAATCTGATGATTTATGTTGATGACATGACTACAATTTGTAAGAACAAGAGCCTCATAATTATTGTAAAATCACAAAATAATGGTATGTTTGAAGTGAAAGACTTACGCATAGCTAATAAAACCTTAGGCATTGAAATTGTTAGATATAGACCAAATAAATTTTCTTACTTATCTCAAAATGGTTAATTATTAAATATTAAAAATAGACACATGTTTGAATCTCTCAAAATTTCCAATGTACTCCTAGTAAAACACTTTAAATTTTCTTAAACACAAAAACCCATTGGTGATGATGATATTCAATTTAGGTGTAAAATCCATTATGATAATATTTTTGGTAGCATTATGTACTCTGATTTCCATGGGACCTGATATTGCCTTTGAAATCTACATTCATAGCAGATTTATGACCACACCTGGTAGAGGTGGGCTGCAGGGGGGGTGGAGGTGGGCTGGGGGGTGGCAGGGGGGCTGGGGGTAGCAGGTGGCTGGGGGGTGGCTGGTGCTGGGGGCTGGGGTTGGGGGGGTGGGATTCTAGATTTGGTATAGTAGGGGGTGTCCAGACAGGGGAGGGGGTGTCCAGATAGGGGGGAGGTGTGTCCAGACAGGGGGGATGTCGCTGGACCGGGCCAACACGTTGTGGTCATGCTGCGGTCATGCCGTAGTCACGCCTCGGTCACGCCACGGTCACGCCGCAGTCACGCCGCAGTCACGCCGTGATTTGGCCTTGCTCCAGGACGACACCTTGTGACGGTTACTCCTCTTAGAGAAACGTTGAATGGTTAGCTCTATAATTTTTCGTATTTCCTCATTCCGAAACTATATCTCCTCTCAGTGCTGCCTCTCATCCATATTTCCATAAAACATGCATAGTAGGTGGTATAAAGGCTCAATTCAACTGAAAACATTGGTTTGGAATTGTCTGGCATATTTTATTGTACATGTATCACATAATATTTGTTCGGTAATTCTTCTTTTTCCTCATCCACTTCACATGTTTTCTGAACCAGATCATCCTCATCCTCTGCACATGTCGTCTGAACCGGATCAGCCTGTTGTGATGGAAATTCATTGTCTGCTTTTGGCTGTTTTAGATGAAATTCCTTCCATAATTCCCTCATCTCATGTAGCACTCATTGGAGGAGGATGATCACTTCCAAGTTGAGTTTTAAAGGCTGCAAACAATCTGTTTGATGCAATTCCAAAGAGGCTGTTCTATTCTGAGGGCCTATTTCATGCTGGAGTTCCCACATTTCCCCCACAAGCTGGCAAAGGGAGGTCTGTTTGGGCCTATGCAAACAGGGCTTGTTTGTTATGGACAAAGATGCAACTAGAGACCTAGTTTTCTTGAAGAGTTTCCATGAAGGGTCTTCACTATAGAGGAGACTAGCTCTGGTATGTATTTGGTAGTTGCTTCCATGATGGTTCCCACAACCGTTTGACTGAATTTCACACCAAACCAAGCCCTGCTAGTGACTCTTTTTTGATGCACTATAAAAATCCCATGGCCAACCCACCAAAATCAAACCAGCTATTTCAGGCCCATTTCCACTCTCACTAAAAAATCCAAACTCAAGCCCATTTAAAATTCCAAGCTCCCACTTCAATTTATCCATTATGAACTCCTTTCCAATCCCCCACCATTTTTCAATCCACCTAGGAAACCCATCCACAACTTGACCACCAATCAGGCCTACCCACCTCTCAACTTTTAAGCCACCAACCCCACATTTTCCACCAGGAATCCAACTTTAAAACCATTCCAAACCTCACCCAATTCTAACCAATTAAACCAGACCCCTTAACATTGAATCCCTCATCTAAATTCCTGTTCCAACTCACTTAAGGGGGGAGGGCTGTCCAGCAGGGGGCGGGGCTGTCCAGCAAGGGGGGAGGGCTGTCCACCAGGGGGGAGGCATGAAAACGATTCCAGCACCTGTTTTATATGACAATTCAGTTTCGGTCTCGTACCCTAACATATGTAGGTTTTTAATGTTCCCCCAGAGCAGAAGTAGAATCTCTCTCAGAACTCTATCGATCAAAAATCTTCTCTAGATCCTATTATTCCAGGTACTTCTCCTCCTCTTTCTTATGCTACTAATAACTATTCCATTCTGTCTAAAAAATTGCGTTATGATCAAAATGAATCTTCCTCTAATTTTTTTTCTAAGAATTCTGCATCTCTACACTGATGCAACCTGACCAGTACTATCCCATACGATATTTCTAAAAAAACAATGCCTCTTTTATGAACAGTAGCCTGGTTTTAACTACAGGTGACTCCATAATGGGAAAGTAGCATGAGACCAAATCACATGTCCATAATCCTGGGTCTGGGGGGGGGGGCCTGTCCTGGGGTGTCCAGAGTCTGGGGGGGCTGGACTGGCAGGGGTGTCCAGGGTCTGGGGGGGTCTTTCCTGGGGGGGGGGTCTGTCCTGGGGTGTCCAGGGTCAGGGGCAGGGGGCAGGGGTGTCCAGTAGGGGGAGGGGTGTCCAGCAGGGGGAGGGGATGTCCAGGTAGGGGGAGGGGTGTCCAGGATGGGGGAGGGGTGTCCAGGGGGGTGGTCCAGGGGAGTCCAGGGTCTGGGGGGTCTGTCCTGGGGTGTCCAGGGGCAGGGGTGTCCAGTAGGGGGAGGGGTGTCCAGCAGGGGGAGGGGCTGTCCATGCAGGGGGAGGGGTGTCCAGCATGGGGGAGGGGTGTCCAGGGGGTGGTCCAGGGGTGTCCAGGGTCTGGGGGGTCTGTCCTGGGGTGTCCAGGGTCAGGGGGCAGGGGGCAGGAGGCAGGGGTGTCCAGCAGGGGGTGGGGTGTCCAACAGGGAGAGGGGTGTCCAGCATCGGGGAGGGGTGTCCAGGGGGGTGGTCCAGGGGTGTCCAGGGTCTGGGGGGGGGTCTGTCCTGGGGTGGGGTCTGTCCTGGGGTGTCTAGGGTCAAGGGGCAGGGGCAGGGTGTCCAGCAGGGGGAGGGGTGTCCAGCAGGGGAACTAATATAACTCTTGAAATCTCATTCATGTGTTTCCAATGAGTTCTTCGACTTATGTAATAGTAGAAAGCATAAACCATTAAACAAAAAGAGATCTGGCCCTCATTAAGGAAGGTGCAATGTGATAAGCTTGCAAGTCGGGTTTCATGTCCTCAAAGCACACAAAATTTAGAAAAGTTCTTGAACCGTCCATACTGTTTTCTTTACATCCACATTGCCCAAAAACTAATTCCCAGCTCACCATAAGCCTGACAAGGATAAGCTCTCTCTTTTATCCAGTTCCGATACCGCCATCACTAGCTGGTCCATTATGGACACTTAATGAGTAGGTTTTCACTGAAGTTAACCTTACACCCTATGCTACAACTCTATTCTTCTATGACAATAATGAGGAAATTTCATTTGGCCAACAGGGGGGGCTGTCCAGCAGGGGGGGCTGTCCAGCAGGGGGGGGGTTGTCCAGCAGGGGGGGCTGTCCAGCAGGGGGAGGGCTGTCCAGCAGGGGGAGGGGGTCCAGGGGTTCCAGGGGGTGTCTCGGGGTTTAGGGTGTCCAGTTGGTGTCCAGGTGTGGTGTCTAAGGGTGTCCAGTGGGGGTCCAGGTGGTGGTGTACAGGGGTGTCCAGTGGGTGGTGTCCAGGGGTGTCCAGTTGGGGCATGGGGGCTATCCAGTGGGGTGCAGGGGGCAGGGGGCAGGGGGCAAGGGTGTCCAGTTGGGGGAGGGGTGTCCAGCAGGGGGGGCTGTCCAAGCAGGGGGGAGGGGTGTCCGGCAGGGTGGGGAGGGCTGTCCAGGGGGTGCAGGGGGTGTCCAGTGGGGCTGTCCAGTGGGGTTGTCCAGTTGGGGCATGGGGCTATCCAGTGGGGTGCAGGGGGGCATGGGGGACTAAGGGGGAATGGGGGGGTGCAGGGGGGTGTTTTGTTTCATGTGGATTTGTGGCCTCACCAGATTGGTTGTTCCATTTTGAGGTACTGTAGTGTAAGGGTAGTGATAACCCCTATGACCCAATTATCTTAAAAATCTTGATCATTTGTATTTCTCATCCTCTAAGATATTTCTATAGGTTTCCTCTGGTGAAAACCATGATCGCCATTGCTGCTTTTCTTCATCAGATCTCTTTCCATACCTATATCACCTTGAACTCATATCATTTCTTGTTTTATAGTGGAGATGACGTCCTTCCTTCAAGGAAGAAGTGAAGACCCTTCTTGGTGATAGTTCCACAAGTGCAGAAATGAGAATATGAACTTTTGGATCCTGGTGCAGATGGGCTGCGAGGGGGGGCTGGTGCAGGTGGGCTGGGTGGTTGCAGGGGCAGGGGGGACTGTCAGGGGGTGGCAGGGGGGACTAGCAGGGGGCTGGGGGGGCAGGGGGGACTGGCAGGGGGAGGGGGTGGGCTGGTAGGGGGACAAGTAGGGGGGGATGGCAGGGGGGGTGGCAGGGGGCAGGGGGCAGGGGGGGACAATCTGGGGAGTGGTAGGGGGGACTAGCAGGGGGCTGGGGGCAGGGGGCTGTCAGGGGGTGGAAGGGGGGGACTAGCAAGGTGCAGGGGGGAATAGCAAGGAGCAGGGGGGCTGGCAGGGGGACAAGAAGGTGGGTGGCAGGGGGTAGGGGGGACTGGCATGGGGTGGGAGAGGGGACTAGCAGGGGTGTGGCAGGGGGTAGGGGGGACTGGCAGGGGGTAGGGGGACAAGCAGGGGGCTGGCAGGGGGGGTGGCAGGGGGCAGGGGGCAGGGGGGACAAGAAGGGGAGTGGCAGGGGGGACTAGCAGGGGCAGGGTGTAG
Source organism: Viscum album (assembly GCA_963277665.1). Lineage (NCBI taxonomy): Eukaryota > Viridiplantae > Streptophyta > Magnoliopsida > Santalales > Viscaceae > Viscum > Viscum album. Next base: position 250,231,162 of record OY728120.1, on the reverse strand, counting down.
GGGGCTGGCAGGGGGGTGGAAGGGGGACTAGAAAGGGGTAGGGGGCTAGCAGGGGGCAGGGGGGCTGGCAGGGGGACAAGTAGGGGGACAAGGAGGTGGGTGGCAGGGGGCAGGGGGGGACTGGCAGGGGGTGGCAGAGGGGGACTAGCAGGGGGTGTGGCAGGGGGCAGGGGGACTGGCAGGGGGCAGGGGGACAAGCAATGGGGCTGGCAGGGGGGTGGCAGGGGGCAGGGGGGACTGGTAGGGGGTGTCTTCAAGGCAGTGGGGAGGAGGGAAGGGGGGGGGGGGGGGGTCTGCAAGGCATAGGGGAGGGGTGAAGGAGGTGTTCAGGGGGGTGTCTAGGGGGTGTCCAGGGGGTGTCCAGGGGGTGTCTAGGGGGTGTCCAGGGGGTGTCAGGGGGGTGTCCAGGGGGGTGTCCAGGGGGTGTCCAGGGGGTTGGGGGGTATTTTTTTTATGTATGTGCACACCCTATAGCCACGGTTTTCAACCGTGGCTATTGGTTTATTGCCACTGTTTTTAACCGTGGCTATAGACCTAACTCCACGGTTTCCAACCGTGGCTATAGATCCTGTCCAGCGTCTAATATAGCCACGGTTGAAACCGTGGCATTAAGTGTACAACCACGGTTTGGAACCGTGGCTATAGGTCTGGGCCTATAGCCACGCCAAACCTAGCCACGGTTCCTCAAACCGTGGCTATTACCTATAGCCACGGTTTGAGGGCCTATAGCCACGGTTTGAGGGCCTATAGCCACGGTTCAGAACCGTGGCTATAGCCCGAATTTCCAGTAGTGTTTATATTTTTATAGTACTACTAAGAATTTAAAAAGACTCATATTCATAATATGATAAATATTTTCTTAGAAAAAATTGGGCAATATACATAAGGGATGAATATACAAAAAATTCCTGAAAATTTTACTTCAATAGAAGTATTTTATTTTTTTCCATATATTTGTTTAGTTTAATTCATTTTAGTATTAATCATGTAATAATTATTTTCATAAACAGGTGGATTATTTTTTCGATTTGGGGGGGGTCTAATGATGCTCATGCTCATGAGAGATAGGAATTCAAGGTTGAAACCAAGAATTCAAAGGGATGGAAATATGCTTAATATACATAGTTTTTCCCTAAAATATTATCTGTTCACTAATGAATTAACATAATCTAAATTAAATTTTTGACAACTCATTCATAAAATTTCTTCGACATGCTTCTTTAATATCAAGACCATGTAACCCCAATTATGTCCAAATTTATCACATTAATTCAAAGTAAGTGTCTATAACTTCAATAAAATTGATAAATTTTGACAGTAGAGTGTTTCTAGTCTGACAAAGTGTATCTTTTTTATTTAAAACTGACATTAATTTTTGTAAAAAGTAAAAGTAACATACTGAAAACTAATAAAACATCTTCATATTGTTTTGAAAATTTAGAACAATGATTCATGTGTCATTTGTGACATGTATATGTCAAACACACCTCAATACAACATACGGTGTGACAGACGTTACTCCTAGGGTGACTTTTTTATTTAAAATTGACACTAATTTAAGTAAAAAAAGAAAAAGTGACATTCTAAAATCCAAAAAATTCCATTTTGATTGTTTTTAAATATTAATACAATGATGCATGGGTAAATTTTTTGAAATTCAGTAATCTACCACCCCTCGATCTGATTCATAGTGAAACCATGATGACTAAAAGTGTCTATTATTAGTTTAAAATTGAAATTTTAGTTCAAAATGTGTCACTCATCGAAAACCAATAAAACACACTCCAATTGTCTTGATAATTTATTAAAAATATTCAAAAGTCGTTTGTGATGTGTAATAATTATTGTCGCATCAAACCAACATACAATGCGACTGATACGACTCAAAATGCACGATTCCAGTCTGAAATGATATTTTAGTAAAAAAAACCCAACTGACATACTAAAAAACAAGAATACACATAAGGATTGTCTTTATATTTTAGTAAAATGATATATAAGTCATTTTAGATATATTGGAATCATCCTCTCCTCAATTTGACGCACAGTGTACCTAGTACAACTAAAACTCTCTCTTTTTTAAATTGACATTAATTTTAGTAAAAAGAACAAGTGATATACTAAAAACAATGAAAACACATTAGATATGTTTTGATATTTTAGGAAACTGATAAATGAATAATTTTTTATGTGTAAGTGTCAACCTCACCTAAATAAAATACATGGTGTGTCTGGTATGACTCAAAGTGTCTCCTTTTATTTAAAATTGACATTAATTTTACTAAAAAAGAAAAAGTGATAGACTAAAATCCAAGATAATGTCTTATTATTGTTTTGATACATTAGTAAAATGATAGGTGAGTTATATTTTACATTTATAAATCAACCACACCTCAATCTAGTGCACTGTGTAACCTTTATGACTAAAAGTGTTCATTATCAGTTTAAAATGGACATTTTAGGTCAAAAGGTGTCACGCAATGAAAACCTAGAAAACATGCTCTGATTTTCTTGATAATTTATGAGAGTGAATCATATGTCATTTTCTTGTTTTAATTAGTATCATGTTAAACTAACACATGGTGCAACCCCTAAGATTCAAAATGCGCGTTTCCAATTTGAAATGACATTTGAGTAAGAAAACAAAAATACCATAATGACAACCCAGAAAACACATTAGGATAATTTTTATACAATAGGAAAATGATATATAAGTCATTTTAATTTGTAATAATCAACTACACCTCAATATTATGCACAGTGAGGCCGATATAACTCAAATGGGCTATTTTTAAATTAAAATTTACATTAATTTTAGTAAAAAGAACAAGTGACATACTAAAAATAAAGAAACTGCATTTGGATAGTTTTGGTAATCGAGAAAAAATATACATGATTCATTTATGACATATAAGTGTCCACCACACCTCAGTAAGACTAACAGGGTGAGTATTATGACTCCAAGTGTGTTTTTCTATTAAAAATTGACATTAATTTATGTAAAAAAGAATTAGTTAAAAACTAAAAACCGAGAAAATGAATTCATATAATTTTGATGCATTAGGAAAAGGATCCATGAGTTATTTTCTATTTACAAGAATCAACCACACCTCAATTCACTGTATGGTGTGATCGTTATGTCAAAAAGTGTCTCTTATTAGTTTAAAATTGACATTTCAGTTAAAAATGTGTCACTCACTAAAAACCAAGAAAACATTCTCTGGATGACCTGATAATTTTTGAAAATGATTCATAATTCATTTTTGACTTATATTAGGTATTCTTATGTTAATATAATACATGATGTGACTAGTATGACTCAAAATGCATGTTTCTAGTTTGAAATGAGATTTTAGTAAAAATACACAAATGACAAACTAAAAACTGATCAAACACATTCAAATTGTTTTGATACATTAGGATAATAATCTATAGTTCATTTTTTGATATTTATGAATCAACCATACCTCAATATGATGCACGGTGTGGATGGTATAACTCAAAGTGTCTCTTTTTTTATTTAAAAATCACACCGATTTTAGTAAAAATAACATCTGACATACCAAAAATAGGGAAAATATAGTTGGATGGTGGTTATAGTATAGTAAAATGATCCATAACTTATTTTTGACATGTTTCAGTCAACCACACCTCAATACGACACACAATATGACCAATAGGACTACAGGTGTGTCTTTTTATTTAATATCAATATTAATTTAATTAAAAAGAACATGTGACATAGTGAAAACTGTTAAAACACATTCTAATTGTTTTGATATTTTTGGAAAATTATCCATGAGCGATTTATGATTTTTAGGAAGAAACCACACCAAAATCTGATGCACAGTGTGACCGGTAAGGCTAAAAGTGTTCATTATCATTTTAAAATTGACATTTTAGTTCAAAATGTGTCACTCACTGAAAACTAAGAAAATGTGCTCCAAATGAAATGATAATTTAGGATAGAATTTCATAAGTCATTTTTGAAGTGTATAATGTAGTCTCATAACAAACGGATTCATGATGTGATCAGTATGACTCAAAATGCATGTTTATAGTTTGAAATGACATTTTAGGAAAAAAACACAACTAGCAAACTAAAAATCGATGAATCACATTTGGGATGTTTGGATACATTAGTAAAATGATATATAAGTAATTTTGGATATATAGGAATCAACAAAACCTCGATATGAATCATGGTGTAGCCGGTTTACTCATAGGGTATCTTTTTTATTTAAAAATAACCTTAATTATAGTTAAATGAACAAGTAACATAATAAAAACTAGGAAAATGAATTCAGATTGTTTTTATAATTTCAAAAAATGATTCATAACTCATTTTTTATGTGTTAGAGTGAATTGAATGACAATATGAAACATGGTGGGACGGTATTCCTACAAGTGTGTCTTTTTATTTAAAATGGACTCTAATTTAAGTAAAAAAGAACAAGTGACATTGACAACCAAGATAATCCAATAATATTATTTTAATACTATACAAAAAATGTGCATGAGTCATTGTTTATGTTTAGGAATCAACCACACCTCAATCTAAGGTGTTATGTGACTAGTATAACTAAAATTTCTATTATCAGTTTAAAATTTCCATTTTAGTTCAAAACGTTCCACACATTGAGAACCATGAAAACATACTCAAATTACATTGATAATTTAGGAAAAATATTCATAAGTCATTATGAATTTTATAGAGTAGTTTCATGTCAAACTGATGCACGATGCGATCAGTATGACTTAAAATGTTTGTTTGTAGTTTGAAATGTTATTTGAGTAAAAACACAATTGGCATACTAAAAACCAATCAAACACATTTGTATTGTTTTTATATTTTATGAAAATGATATATATGTAATTTTTAATGTGTAGGAATCAACCAAAACACAATATGATGCATTCTCTGGCTGCTATAACTCAAAGTGTATCTTTCTCATTTAAAATTGACATTAATTACAGTTAAAAGAATTAGTGTCATAATAAAAATCAGGAAAACACATTTTGAATGTTTCTATAATTTAGGGAAATGATTCATAACTCATTTCTGATGTGTAATAGACAACCACAACTCAATAAGATGTATAGTTTGACCAGAATGACTACAAGTGTGTCTTTTTATTTTAAATTGACATTAATTAATGTAAAAAAGAAGAATTGGCATATTGAAAACCAGGAAAAGACAATCTGATTTTTTTTGATATTTTAGTGAAATGATCCTTGAGTCATTTATGACGTGTAGGAATCAATCACACCTCAATTTGATTCATGGTGTGACCGATATTACTAAATGTGTCAGTTTGGAGTTTAAATTTGACATTTTAGTTCAAAACATGTCACTCACTAAAAACCAATAAAATGCACTCTGATTGTCTTGATAATTTTGGACAGTGATTCATAAGTCATTTTTAATGTGTGTGAAGTATTATCATGTCAAATTGATTCATGATGGGAACAATATGAATCAAAATGCATGTTTTCATTTTGAAATGACATTTTAGAAAAAAACCCTGACATACCAAAAACAAAGAAAGTGTATTCGGATTATTTTGATATATTAAGACAATAATCCATCAATAATTTTTGATGTGTAAGAATCAGACTCACCTCAATCTCATTCATGGTGTGGCCGGTATAACTTTAAATGTATAATTATTTAAAATTGCCATTAATTTTAGTAAAAGAAAAAGTGACATTCTCAAAATTGAGCAAACACTTTCTGATTATTTTTATATTTTATTACAATGATCAATAGCTCTTTTGGGAGATGTAGGAATTGCCCAACCTCAATATGATACACAGTGTGACTAGTATAACTCCAAATTTTTGTTTTTTATAAAAAATTCATATTTTATTAATTTTTTATTTCATAATAATTATTAATTCATTTATTTATAGTATTACTAACATTATATTTATTTTCTTATATAGGTGAAATCATTTTCTTGGGATGAGATAATTTGTTTGGAAACTGATACAGTGAACAGACTTTTTTGACAGGGGATCATGGGCATCAAATGAGGAAATATTAATGTTTTTCAATGTTTGATGGATAATTGTAAATGTAATTATATAAAACATTGTTTTAAATGTATATAGTATTGATTAGTTTATATACAATTAGAAGAAATTTTTGTATTGATGATGTTAATTAAATTTTTACAGCATTGTTTTAAATTACAGTTTTTTACTAGGTGTGGTGTTATATTAATAGCACGTTGCACCCAACCAAGCCTTTATCACTGTTTTTTTCACTTATAAAGGACTCCATTTATCAGAACTTTTTTAGTATAGTTATAATTTATTTTTCATGTTGTAATTGGTAATATGTGTAGTAGTGAATTAAAATACACAACTACTCGATGAATGGATTTATCTCCGACATAAAATATATTGACCTATTAAAAATGATAATTTCATAAAATATTAGTATAAATAATCTAATAAAAATTACTCACATCAATAGAGATCCATATTTACATTAAGTTTAAATCATTGTTCTAAAATTTATCATTTATTAATGATATGGGATACTTTAACCAATAATATAATAGAATGATAAAGCAACCAATGATTCTAATTTCACATTTATTTAATCCCAAAAGGATTTAATTATTAAAATATTTCATTATTTGGTTAAGGATGATTATATATATTGGATTGACCTCTAAAAACACATTATTATCGAAGGATTATAAGATGGAGATTATGATGTTGATGAATAAATATATGTTTTGGAAAATTTTGTATGATTATTTGAATATTAATATAAAAATTACCAAAAATCTAGGGTATCAAATTATTTTTTAGATATTTTTCATTTCCCATTTATAATTTTTCCCAATCTAATTGGTATCTCATGAATTAATATTTTTTCCCTTTATTCTTTTGTTATTCATTTAGTGAAATTTTAATTTTTTCTTGAATGTATGTTTTCTAGTTATTGGTTTTTGAAATGATGTCTTGAAGAGTCTTCGTGGTTCTGGTTGTGGAATGTGAAGGAATCTAGGCAGATCCCTTGTTACAACAAAGTTGAAGCTGATATCCTCTCATTGCAAGGAAATTAGGTAATTTAGTAATAATTCAACTTAAATTACTATTTAGGATGAGATATGTAACACCCAAGCATCCACATTATGTTTCACTTTGAATAATATAATTTCTTGTGTTGTACACAACTTCGAGCTCAAACAAATCACGGCCAATCAAACTAGCTGTTATGAATCATAATACACACATTTTGAAATTTTATAAATTTTATCTTTCAAAATGGACATCATTTTTGTATTCGTAATATCAAAATTAGCATAGGATGAATTTCTGGTATTTTTCTAAAAACATTCAATTTTTGATGAATAGTGAAAACAACGAGTTATTGTTTAAAACCTCATTTTTATTTAAATAATTATTTATTTTATTTAAATTTATATTAGGTAAAAATAGATACATAATACCTATATAAGTTCAATGTAATTCATTAGAGTAATTTTATAATGAGTTTAGATATAAAAAAATTTATCGAACTTTTTACCTTGTTTTACCCACCTCCAAAGTGCATTTCAAAATTTGTATAAAACAAAATTTTACCACTTCTGTGAGTTAAATTTCAAAAATCTGAGAGAAATTGTAGATATAAGTAAGTAAAATGTGTTCAATAAAATAAAAATAATTTTTTGTGAATAATAACTTTTGACTTTTATTTAAAATAGTTAAAAGTAAATACGGTAATTAAAGGTAAAAATGATATTATTATTACCCTAACACATGTTGTAATTCTATTAGACAAATGTAATTTTACCAAAAAAAACCTTAAGAATAAAATATGATCCTTTAGGTCCACTTGGATTAGATTAGGACATTTATAATTAATTAATTCAAGGAGGAGTTAAAAGTGTTAAATTCAATGATAAATAACTAAACCATTTTTGATATAGGGTTAAACATTAGATAAATTCAACTATAAATATTCAATAGAAAGATAATAATATTTCATACATAATTGTATTTTATTTATAATTTTTAGACATTAAATAATTTAATTTATTTATGAAAAAATGATGATGCAGTAATTACATAATTAATGAAATATTAAAATACTTGATATTATAAATACCCAAATAAAAGTAATATGAGACATTTTATGAATTACACTAATTTTCTACTTTTACATGACATTTTAGGGTTCATTAAATGATTTTTTTTGAAGTAATAATGCTATTGTGAATTTTATCAAAAACAAATACCAAATAGTGTCAAAATTGACATAAAATAGTTTTTAAAACAAATATTTTATTATTAATTGACAATATATTCTGAAAAATATAAGGATAAGCCAAAGGTATTAAATAATATTATATATTTTATTAATGAACCACTTTAGGTTCTCTTGGAAGATTATAATAAGTTTATTAACCATATACTATAAAAATACAGAGAGGCATGGTAAATATCAAACTATTAAATTAAGAGTTAAATATAAAATATAAAGATAATATAGTAACCCAACCCTATCTAAACTATATTGGATGAGATATTTCCGACCTGTCCACACCCTAGCATTGATATAAATTATTATGGAGCCATTAGAATCTGAAAATGATTTTCTTATAAAATAATTTTTCAATATTTTTCTAAGGTGTCCCTCACCCCTCTTATAAAAGGGCACTTCCCCTTCTATCAAATTCACACCTTCAAAACATTTTCCTGGCCAAACCTTGCCCAAATATCCTCCCAACTATCCTCCCATCATCCTTGAGGCCTTACTTTAGTTATAAATCCAACCTAAGGAGCCTCTTTGATCAAATCGAATGGAAGAACCCGAAGAAGAGGTAAATATTTCATCACCTCTTTCAAGTTCTTTTCTTCTCCCACTTCCTCTTTCTTTGTTGATTCCATTCAAAAGAATATATCCATTATCATATATATATGGTGATTTTATTATAAATATTTTATAACTATATTCATTATTCTATCCTTCATATAAATGACAAAATCACCATACGTGCGTACGTACGGATTACCGTCTCCATGTTGTGGTGTAGATTGTTATTCAAACACTTCACCATTTGGATGGGTATAATATTGAGTATAAATGATGAAAATAATAAATATAACATGATAATTATTCTCTATATAAGACATTCCATCTAATTATATACTATTTTAATATCAAAATAATGATATTGTCGCTTGTGCATACGTATGGATTACCATCTCCATGAACGCTATGAGATTCATTCCCCATCATATCCATTCAAGACTAAATTTAATTTGATGAATAAAAACAATGTTTAATAATCAATATGATTCTGAATATGAATAATATACATCCTTTCCATAACCAAAATTACTTACATAACAAATCATATAAAGGAAAATGAATCAGTCAACACATGAAATGATTATACTACTGAAATATCATTAACAAATGAATTTTAAAAGATCATATATGATAAAATATTTATGTATATAGTTCTTGTATAATTGAATAACAATTATTTATCTATTATACATGAGTTTAACATACCCTAGACCAAGGAAAAGTACAAGGTAAGGGTTAATTTAACAATCTCTTTAATATCCGAGATTGTTTTTATGTAAGTATCTACTGGAACCTCTTTATCATCCACAACCATGTTTCTTAGAAATCTATTCCAAAACATTTTTACTATTTATTGGAAAATCGGTTGGAGTCATTTATACCCTTATTTGACCATAAATTTTTTTAAAGCAATCTTTCAGTCATTTTCCAAACAATGTACTTTATGAAATTTTCAAGAAAATTAATGTAAGAATGTTTTTTTAACTTATACGGTGGGTGTGGCTATTTTCCACCGTTATTAAATTGTCGAAACTTCCCTTATTATCTTATAATAATATTTTCAAAATAAATTTTTTCTTTATAATTATTTGACTCTTAAATGATTTCAAAATAGAAATAGACATTTCTCTAAAAAATGTTTTGATTTCATCAATGTAAACATATTTTGATGGATTTTAAGCTTGATTGAAGTCAATTTTTTATGATAAAAAACTTCCATATTGTATTGAAGGTTTTGTGATATGTTTGATTGTGGATGTTTTATTTTCACTCCATTCATGGTTTATGGAGAAATTATTGACATTTTCTATTCTAGTTTTAATACAAATGTTTATGTTATGTTTGAACCTATTCATATAAGGAATGCATTGTACTTAGTAAGTGATAGGTGGAGCCCGATATACATCCTCAATGCATCAGTTGGTCTCATGAGAAAAACTAGTGTCTTGGAACAAGTCCTTGAAAAAATCTTATTTCTAGTCTTGGCACAAGGCCTTGACTATGTGGTTATGAATTCTGGCATTATGCATTTCATCATTATGAAAGTGTCTATTGATATTGCATGTGATAATTTGACTAGTAGTATATCCATGGGAATAAGTAAATGGAATTATTTGATTTTATCTATTCTATATTATTCTGAAGAACATTTTTAAAAAGAATTTGTTCTAGTCTTATACTGCCTTAAGTGTTTATGCTTATTTATGAAAGTTTCTGCTATATTGTTATCCTTACTTAGAATCTGAGCTCACCCCTTTCTAAGTTTTATATTTTCCAGGATGCGAAGAAGTATATTATGACTGACCTGTAGGGATAGTCTAAGGGATATGAGTGTGGCCTATGGAGACTATGTGGTTTTATTTTTTCATTTTATACTGTAATGTAAAACTTATGAATATATCTTGAATTTCCAAGGATACTAAACCAATCGGTCTTTCAAGAATTGATATTTTGTGATAATGCCAATATTATGTAATAATACACCAACTCTCGGTAACTAGGTTTGGGGCATAACAGTTTGTATCAGAGGAACATTAGTACAAACCTTAGTTGCAAGATTTAGAAAAACTCAAATTAGAGCGCATTATCCTAAGATCGACATTGGAGATTAATATAGATGAAATTCCTAGAATTTTGGTATTATAGAGATTTTATGAGTATTCCAAGAAATAAATCTCTATCTGGATATGAGTAGGTAGAGGCGGCTATGGCACAAATGTACCTAGGGGTAAAACCTGAAAACACCGCTTTGAGCCATACTCGAATGGGAACTGGTGCACGACAACGGGCTTTGATGCACTCTTGGTTATGACACTCCTTGGGGATATGCTTAAAATAGTTCTCATTTTATTTACAAACCATTATGAAGGGTTTATGAGTATATACATCCTCCAAGAAAACATTTTTATTATTATGGATTATATCTATAAATTGTCAATTTATGTTAACTATTTTACAAGTTGGGAATTATGTATTTAGATTCATAAACAAATATAGTGTATGCCATTGTTTAGAATTGGAACCTAGTGGAAGGAATGGAAACTATATCAATGCATGCAATCCATTTAGGGATTTCCCACCTACTCAAGATAATTATAGTGGATTGGTGAAGAAAATGGTGTTGATCAGCTTATCACCATTCTAGGACAACTCACTCAGGTTATGAATAATAACCTTACTCGTATGGAGAACCCTGATCTAAAACGTGGAGGATCAATGTTATACCACCTCATGAGGAAAAAACCACTAACATTAAATGGGAGTACAAATCCATTAGTATCTGGGCAATAGATAAATTCCTTAGAGAAAATATTTCATGCTTTGGGTAGTAGCGATTGGGAAAAAGTTTTCATTGCAATTTATCACCTCACGGGAGATACAAATCAATGGAGGCCATTGATTCAAAACAAAAAGGAAGATGTTGAAGTATAATATATGGAATGGAGGGAGTGTAAAGAGATTTTCATAGAAAAATACTTTCCTCATGACCATCTAGTGGATATGGAATGACAATTTCTGAGTCTGAGGAAAAAGTAGGATAAGAATGTTGCAAAGTATGAGGATAACTTTACAAGGATAGAAAGGCACGCAATAGATTATATAAGTAACCAAAAGAGTAATATTTATTGATTAATTGATGGGTAAAAACATTTCTCTGTCAAGCATTAGTCTCACAATCCTTCTTCTCATATGAAGATATTATCTCATGTGTTATCAAGACAGAAAATGAATTCAATAAGTGTTACAACATTAATGAAATGTAAGTGAAGAAGAGATCTTATAAAAACTCTGAAAATGGAAATAAGTGGAAGAAGGGAAAATTTGAATATCCATCATGCATTAAATGTGGGAAGAAACACCCTGGTACTTTCTTGAAGGGAATTGGAGTCTGTTACAAGTGTGGTGAAAAAGGCCACCAAGCTCGTGATTACAAGGGGACGAAATAGGCTGTCATTGTTGAATGCTACAATTGTAGATAACGGGGGAATTATGCAAATGAATGTCCTAAGCGCCACATAAACTTTCCCCAGAAAAGGCCTGGGGATCAAGGCTAAGCTTATGTGATCACTACTACTGAGGTTGAAGCTCCGAAAGACGTGATGGTAGGTAATTTAATGGTTTACTCATGTTTAGCCAATGATTTATTTGATTCTGGATCATCGCATTGTTTCAAATCTTCTTAGTTTGTTAAGAAAATTAGATACTTTCAATTCTCCTAACAATGGAGTTTTCAGTCAAAACACTTAATGGAAGTATCATCACAATAATGTTTTGTGAATCAGTTATCATTAGGGTATATAAATGTTTTTATCTACTGATATCATCGTCATACCCAAGATTTAATTTGATATAATCCTCAAAATGGATTGGATTTCAGACCATGATATAGAAATTTATTGTAAGAAGAAGGAGGATACAATTTTCGATGATGATAAAGAGTACCAAATCATTATAAGAGAAACATCACCACTTGATTCTTATCTAGATCCACCCCCGGTAGATCTACTGAATTCAATTTTTTGGGAGGAAGAAAATGAAATAATTATGGGTGAGGAAAATAATGTTCAAATAGAGGACGTACTTATTTTGTAATAATATGTTTATGTGTTTCCAGAATATTTACATGGACATCCTCCAGAATGAGAAATTGAGTTTTATATTTATTTAATTCCTGGTTCAAGGCCCATATCGAAGACCCATTATAGAATGGATACTGTGAAATTAGTGGAACTAAAGAAAAAACTGGAGGAATTGAGTAATAAGTTATTTATTCACCCTAGGGTTTCTCCATGGGGAGCCCCTATTCTTTTTGTTAAGAAAAAAGATGGTTCTATGAGGTTGCGCATTGACTATAGGGAGATCGATGCTATAAAGAAAAAAACATATATCCCCTACCCCGTATTGATGATTTATTCGACCAACTTCATGTAGCACAATATTTTTTAAAACATTGACCTGGGATCTATATATCATCAGTTGTGTGTGAAAAAGGAAGACATTCTGAAAATAGCATTTCGAACCAGGTATGGGCCTTCTGAGTTTACAATAATGCCTTTTGGATTGACTAATGCACCCACTATCATTATGGATCTAATGAATATAGTTTTCAAGGAATATCTTGATGACATTGTAGTGGCATTTATTGATGATATCTTGATATAATCTAAAAGCGACGAAGATCCTGAAAATCACATGCACATTATTCTAAGCCTCTTAGAAGGAATGTATTATATGTAAAATTTAGCAAGTGTGAATTATGGCTTCAGGAGATATCTTTTCTTGGCCATATTTTCACTAAGGATGGATTCTCTATTGATCTTTCAATGACCAAGGAAATCCAAGAATTGCCAGCACTGACGAGTAGAACTAAGGTACGTAGTAATATTGGTTTAAAAAGTTATTATCGATGTTTCGTCCAGAATTTTGTCCATTTGGATAACCCATTAACAAATATCACATGTAAAGGGGTTAAATTTTTACGAATAAAAGAGTGTGAATGATGTTTTGAAGAACTGAGGAGAAGATTAGTCAATGCACTTATCTTGACTCTACCATCGGGGAATGATGGGTTTGTTATTTTTAGGGATGCTTCAATGAAAGGACTTGGTTGTATCCTTTTGAAGAATGATATATTTGTTTCCTATGAATCATGATAGCTAAACATTCTTGGGAAAAACTATCAAACTCATGATAACGAGTTAGAATCAATAATCTTTTCTTTGTAGATATGGAGATATTATCTCTATGGTGAAAAATGTGATATATATACCGATCACAAGAGTTTGAAGTATATTTTCTCACAGGATGAACTCAACATGAGGAAAAGGATATGTCTTGGAAAACTGAAGGATTATGATTGCACAATACACTACTACCCATGGAAGGAAAATAAGGTGGTAGATGCTTTGAGTATAATGGATCATGGAGTTTTGAACAAGATGATAATTGAAAGGAATTCTATTTTCATGTTTCTTGTGAAAATACATATGGGAATAATCATGGAAGCTGAAACATCAATAATTTTTTAAATGGTTGCCAAACCATCTTTACTATAAAAGATATAATGTTTTCAGGCTGATGATGAGAAGTTTCAAAAGAATATTAATGTTTTGAATGATGTGAGATTGAGTGAATTCATATATGAAGATGGAATTTTAAAATTTGGGAACATGCCTTGTGTTTCTAACATACCTAACCAAAAATGGGAATTGTTGGATGATGTTCAAAGATCCAATTTTTCTATATGCCCCGGTAACACTAAGATGTATAGATATTTGAAGGAATATTTTTGGTGGGAAAATATGAAGAGGGAGATTACTGATTTTGTGTCATGATGTATGGTTTTTCAACAAGTGAAAGCTGGAAGGAAAAAACCTAGAGGAGTCATGCAACCTCTTCCCAGAACTGAGTGGTAATGGAATAATATTACGATGTACTTTTTCATGGGGAAACCAAATATATCTAGAAGGAATGATGCAATATGGGTCATTGTTGATCGTCTTACCAAGTCAGCAGATTTCATAGCTATAATAGAATATTTAAAACTTGAACGTTTATTAAGACTTTATATTAATAAAGTTGTTATACTATAATGTGTACCCCTATAGATTGTTTCTAATCATGAGACCCATTTTACATAATTATTCTGGAAAAGTCTTCAGAAATCCCCAGATACAGAACATCGTTTGAGAACTACCTACCACCCTCAAACTGATGGAAAATCATTGCGGACTATTCAAGGCTTATAAGACATGTTGAGATCTTTATCACTTGACATTAAAGGTATGTGGGATCAATATTTACCTATGGTAAAATTTTACTATAACAATAGCTTCCGTTAAAGTATTTAGATGGAACCACATGATGTGTTATTTGGCAAGAGATGTCGCACACCAACTTGTTGGGATGACGTTGGTGAAAGATAACTCGTAGGCCCAGAACTTGTTGAAGAAACGATGGAAAATTTGATGGTTATCCAAACCCAGATCAAAACATCCCAGAGTAGGCAGAAGAGCTATGCCGATAACCGAAAGAAGGATTTGGAATTTTAGGTAGGAGGTCATTTTTTCTTGAAATATTCTCTATGGAAGGGAGTTATAGGATTCATTATTAAGGGTAAACTAAGTGACATGTACATTAGACCATTTAAAATCCAGGAATGAATTGTGGTTGTAGCTTACCGGTTGGAAATGCCACCGAGTCTCTCCGAAGTTCACGATGTGTTCCACATATCACTGTTGAGAAAATACTTGCCTGACCAAACACTTGTACTCACCTATGAAGAAATTGTACTGGAACTTGATCTATCTTATTGCGAAGAGCCTATCAAAATTCTATATACCAGAGAACAAGTGCTGAGAAACCAGATGAATCATCTGGTAAAATTTCTATGGAGAAACCATAATATGGAAGAGGCAACGTGGGAACCTGAGAAACTTATGATGAAGAACCACTCATATCTTCTTTTGTAGTAATATTTTAGAAATGTTGAGGATGAAGTTATTTTATGGAAGGTAGAATTTAACACCCCATCTACCCCGGTATGTCTCTTTTTGAATAATACAATGGCTTGTATGATACACAACTTTGAGTTTAAACACACCACAACCAATAAAACAAGATGTTATTAATAGTAATACCCACGTTTTAAAATTATATAAATTTTATCATTCAATATGGATTTCATTTTTTTGATTTGGAATATCGAAATTAGCTTAGGGTGAATTTTGGGAACTTTTCTGAAAACATTCAATTTTTTATGAATAGTTAAAAATACAGAGTTATTGTTTAAAACCAGAATATTATTTAAAAAATTATTTATTTTATTTAAATTTATTTTATGTCAAAATAGATACATAATACCTATATAAGTTCATTTTAATTCATGGGTGTCATTTTATAATGAGCCTAGATATGTAAAAGTTTATCAAACTTTTTACAGTCTTTTACCCACCTCCTATGAGGATTTCCAAATTTGTATTAAAATTAATTTTACCACTTATGTGAATAGAATTTAAAAAATACAAGAGACACAGTTGATATCAATAAGTAAAATGTGGTTTAATAAGATAAAAATAATTTTTGGTTAATAGTAACTTTTGACTTTTATTTACCACGGTTAAAAGTAAATAGGGTAATTAAAGGTAAAAATGATATTATTATTATCCTAACACATGTATTAATTCTATTGGTTTAGTATAATTCGACCAAAAACAACCATAGGAATAAAATATTATTCCTTAGGTCCACGTGGATTAGATTAGGACATTTATTATTATTTAATTTATAGAAGAGTTAAAAGTGTTAAATTCAATGTTTAATAACTAAACCATTTTTAATATAGGGTTACAATAATCAAAATTAGACTAAAAATATTAATTATAAATATACAATTATTTCCTATATAATTTTATTTTATTTATTATTTTTAGACATTAAATAATTTAATTTATTTATGACACAATGATGATGAATTAATTACCTACTGAATGAAATATTAAAATAATTGATATTATAAATACCCAAATAATAGTAATTTGAGACTTTTTATTAATTAAACTAATTTTACAGGTTAATATGACATGTTAGGGATGATTAAATTAATTTTTTTCAATGAAATAATGTTGTTATGAATTTAGAAAAAACAAAATACCAAATACTGTTAAAATTGACATAAGTAGTTTTTTTTAAAATATTATATTATTAATTGATATTCTATTCCTAAAAATATACGATTTAGAGAAAGGTCTTAAATAAAGTTATATTTTTATTTAATGAACCACTTGAGGTTTTCTTGGAAGTTTATTGTATGTTTATTAACCGTATAATATAAAAATACAAAGAGACATGGGAAATATCAAACTATTTAACTAAGAGTTAAATCTAAAAGATAAAATTAATATGGTTACACAAACCTGAATAAAACCTATTGGTTGAGTGTTTTTCGACCCATCCCCACCTTATACTCTAAATAAATAATTTTGGAGCCATTATAAACCAAAAATTATTTTATTATAAAATAATATTTCAATCTTTTTCTAAGGTTCCCCTCACCCCTCTTAGAAAAGGGAACTTCCCCTTCTCCTAAATTCACACCTTCAAAGCCATTTGGCTCAACCAACCCCTACCCAAATATCCTTAAAAAGTACTAAATTCATCCAAGAGTCCTTCCTTTAGTCATAAATCCAACATAAGGAGCTATTTTGATGAATACAAAAGGGAGAACCCAAAGAAGAGGTAAATATTTCATCACCTCTTTCAAGTTCTTTTCTTCTTCCACTTAAACTTTCTTTGTCGTTTCCATTCTAAAATAATAACTATATTATATAATATATAATTTGATTTAATTATAAAAATGTTAAAACCATATTCATTATTCTATCCATCTTATAAATGACAAAGTCACCATACGAGCGTACATACGGATTACCGTCTCCACGTCGTGGTGTAGTTTGTTATTAAAACACTTCATCATTTGGACGGGTATAATAATGAGTATAAATGATGGAAAAAATAAATATAATATGAAAATTATTCTGTATATATGATATTATATCCAATTATAAACAATTATTATATCAAAATAATGATATTGTCACTCGTGCGTACGTACAGATTACCGTCTCCACGAACGCGATGAGATTCATTCCCAATCGTATCCATTAAAGACTAATTTTCATTTGATGATTAAAAACAATGTATAAAGACTTAATATCATTCTGAATATGAATAAGATACATCCAATCCATAAATAACATTACTTACATATCAAATCATATAAATGAAAATGAATTAGTTAACACCCGAAATGACGATACTGCTGACATATCATTAACAAAGTAATATTGGAAGATCATATATGATATCATATTTATGTATATAGTCCTTTTATAATTTAATAACAATGATTTAAATATTATAAATGAGTTTAACGTACCCTCGACCAAGGAAAAGTAAAACGTAAGGGTCAATTTCGGAATCTCTTTATTATCCGAGATTGTTTTTACGTAAGTGTCTACTGGGACCTCTTTATCTTCCATATCTATGTTTCTTAAAAATATATTCCAAAACATTTTCACTATTTAATATACAATGGGTTAATGTCATATATAAACTTATTTGACCTTATATGTTTTGAAAGTAATCTTTCCGTCATTTTCCAAACAAGGTACTTTATAACCTTTTCGACAAAATTAAGGTAAGAATGTTTTTTAACTTATACAGTAGGTGAGGCTATTTTCTTACATTATAACATCATCGAATCTTGCCTTATATGATTATAAGAATATTTAAAAAATAAATGATTTATTTATAATTATGTGGCTCTTAAATGAATTCAACATCGAAGGAGATATTTCCCTAAACATTATTTTGATTTCATCTATGTCAACGTCCTTAGATGGATTTTATGCTTAATTGAAGTTTATTTATTATGATACATAATATATATATTGTATTGAAGGTTTTGTGATATGTTGTTATCTGGATGTGTTATTTTCACACCATTCATGGTCTAGGGAGAAAGTATTGACATTTTGTATGCAATTTTTAATATGAATGTTAATGTTATGTTTGAACCTTTTCATATGTGGAATGAATTAGACATAGTAAGTAAGGGGTGGATCCCACTATAGCTCCTCGATGCATCGTTATGTCTCATGAGACAAACTAGGGTCTTGGCATAAGGCCTTGACAAAATCTTTTTTGTAGTTTTGGACCAAGGATTTGACTATGTGGTTATGAAGTCCGACATTATGCATTCCATCATTATGAAAGTTGCGATTGATATTGCATGTGATTTTTTGACTATTAGAATATCCATGTGAATAAGTAAATGGAATTATTTGATATTATCATTGAAATATAATTCTAACGTTCATGTTTAAAAGGCTTTTTTTCTCATCTTACATTGCCTTAAATGTTTGCGCTTATTTATAAATGTTTTCGCTATATTGTTATCCTTACTAAGAATCTGAGCTCACCCCTTTCTATTTTTATTTTTCCCAGGATGAGAAGAAGTATATTATGACTGACCTGTAGGGATAGTCTATAGGATATGTGTGTGGCCTCTAGAGACTATATTGTTGTAGTTTTTCATTATATATTGTAATCAAAAACTTATGAATGAATCCAGTATTTCCAAGGCTACTAAACTAATAGGTCATCCGAGACTTGATCTTTTGTGATCATTCCAATGTTATTTAACAATGCACTGACTCTGGGTAACTAGGGTCGGGGCAGTAGAAGATTCAATCTTGTATATAGTGGGGTTTTTATTTTATTTTTGTTTTTTGTTGTGGGACATTCTGTTGGAAATTATTTTATTTTATTTCTCTCAAACTTGTAGTAAATAATACCAAATATGTTGCATGAATTTTTTTTATTCCTAAAATATAACCAATATATCTTCCCATAAACCATAAATTAAACTATTTCCCTATTTAAAAATGGAATATTTACACACTTCAATTTTAAAAAAAAAATTAAATAAATAAAAAACTTCAAATGCAGTCACCCAAATTTATCAACTATTAAAATAATATTTATTTAATTATTATATTATTTTTTATATATTTTAAATGAAATTAATGTTTTAACCATATAATATAATATATTAATTAATTATTTATTTATTTATTTTTCTAAAATTTAAATTATTACCCACCATAAAAAAGTTTTTTTGAATAAAACCCTTTTGATATTAATTTGAAACAAAATATAACAAAATATTTTCATTCAATCATAATAATCTCCCCAAATGGAAAAATAAATAAAATAACTAAATTAAATCCAAAAAATAAGAAAAATTTGAAAAAACAAATTCGGGCCAACACATGTCATACCTCTTAAAAACTTGTCATCTTAATAAATCTAAATTATACATATTTTAATGAAATGGATAAAATAGAATATAAATTTTATATATTATTACTGTAAAAACCCATTAGAAAATTGTTAGAATAATTTTTATTATGACCTACCATGTCATTTACTTCACCCCCAAATGATATACATTTTAATTTCATAAAACATCAAACATTTTCAAGTCAAATATTTTAACAGAAAAACCTAGTTAATATCATAATGTTATTTGTATAAAAATTAAATATAAAATATAAACATATTTGAAACAAATAACTAGTATGAAAAATTCCAAAAAAAAATCAAATAAAGTAGTTAACCAATTTATGACCCGTTAAATAAATTCTATACTAAAAATTTATAGTTTATTTAAATTATAAAATAAAAAATTTTCATAAAGTGCATCAATTTATAAATTGTAAAACATACATAAAATTAAAATTTTTAAAAATAAACATTCTAAGCCATTTTTTAAACATTTTTATATGAAAATTGTACTTGAACTTATATAAATTTAATCATTTTACATCTATTTATGTTATTAAGAAAAAAACTCATTATTATTTCGGATTACAATTTTTTTTCACAAATCACGCAACTCATTAGTAATCATTTACATAACCAAAATAGAATTTAATTTAAATAAATTTATAATTTAAATAATTTATCATTTTATAACAAGTCAACATGAAACAAATAATTATAACATTCATTTTAAAAATACTCATTAATGAACTAAAAATCACAAATCATCTAAAAAAGTAATATTCATTATAAAATTATTCTCTTCAAAATATATCTATGATGGATATCCCTATTTATTTTAAATAAATTCATTTCCAATATTAATGTTTAGAATATGTTTTGAAAAAAACCACTTTTATTAAACTGTTTTTTCAAATTTATATTTCCAATCTCAATTTCCTAAAAAATTAGTCAATATTTTTTTCCGTATATTCATTCAAGCCACATTTATTATTGTCTTGTAAAATAATATATACATCATAATATGTTCAAAATGGTGAGAATGATAATATAAATTTTACATTATTTATAAAAAATATTTATGAAACAATCAACATGAAAAAGTCATTATTATAATAGTTTTCACTAAAAATATTATCTCTTTAAATCATGTTGATATCAAAATAGTAAATAAATACTACATTTCAAAACAATAAGATTCCATATAAAAATATAGTTTATATTATCATTTTGAATAAATAATAATTCATCACATTCATTTTGGCATAGAATTATTAGAATCCCAAAAAACAAACATTGATTTTTTCTATCTTATATTTATTCACCATCATCAAAAATAAATTAACTGTTTTTCCGATAATCATAATTATTCACTCAAAATCACACAAAATAACAATTTATCTAGATTGATTTTTTAATACACACCATAAAAAATTAATGATACCATGATAAAAGTATAAGAAAAAAATTCAAGATATATATTTCTACTCATGAATATTTGTTCCAATATTTTAAAAAATTTGTTAAAATTTCTCTTCCACAAAAAAATTAACCAATAATTAATTTACTTATCAATATTTTTACATATTTCAATTTATTTTACATGTTTCAAATGAAAAAAATATTTATTTATCTTATAAATAATTCAATATATTTATCAATCAATATTTAATATCCAATATCATATGCTAAAAACATTAGTATTTCAATTATTTTTCATTATTCAATCGACACTATATTGGAATTTACAACTTGAAGATATTAGTTACATATATCATAATCTTCCCCAACCATTCTATTGCAATTATTCAAATAATAATAAACCCCTAAAAAATTATAACTAAAAATATAGCATTTTATCCATATTATTTACTTTAGTATATCTTTTAATAAAAGTTTTCAAAGAAAAGAAACATTATATTAATTAAATAAAAAAACCAATGATGCCTAAATTAATATAAAAATTATAATAATATCAACTATCATTGCAATTCAATAACATTTAAATTATTTAATCATTTCCACTAAATTTATTTCAAAAGATCCCATTTTATTACCGAACCTATACACCTAAAACCTGAGACACATGATGAATTTCGAAAAGCCCTCAAGCATTCTCTATGATATCAAGATGCTGTTAACTAGTGTGGAAATATAAAATATACCCTAATTTTTATTATTTTCACTAAAAAACTACCAAAATGAAAGATACAGGAATATAAAAGTAAGACACAATTTAATAAAAAAAATTGTATCATATCTGTCACAACAGAATGGAAAACCTCTTACAAACAATAGTCCAGAATTAAAATATGTTAAATCATGTAAAAAGTAATTAAATTCCAAGTCCACTAAAGCCACTTTCTATATATCAATTGTGTATCTATATCTCTACATTATTGAAGAACAATGTCTTTTTGGATTTCTTTCATCAAAACCAATCATGATAAATGTTTGATGAATTACATATATATAGGTATTGAGTATAAACTCAATTGTATTTTACCAATGAATCTAATACAATTCTATCTACCAGTAATAAAAACATTAAAAATTATTGGGGTACAATGTAAATTAAAAAAACCACTATTTATAACCACTTAAATCTATAATACTATAAAAACAATGCTTATGTATCGTTGTGGCGGTGAGTTAGACTATAGAGAGGAGTGAAATTAAATTTCATTACAAAAAAATTTAATTGAAATTTTATGAAGAAAAGTAAGATAAGAAAACAAAAAGAATAAACAAATAGGAGGTGTAATGGGTTTATATTAATGAAATGGTATGTGCTTTATTTTCTTGATAGAAATGGGAATGACTTAGATAATTTCTAAAAAAATAATGGGAAATTGAAATAATATTTTTAACAAAATATTGTGAGTTATTTTTTATTAATGTCACAAGTTAGAAATGACAATATTTTGATTAAATATATGTATCAATTAAATCAATCATTCCATTAAATTGAAAATATTTCCCATTTGGTCCACGAAATTAAAATATAATATTGATCATCTCCATTATACTAGGTAAAATGATCATTGGGGAAATGAATTGAAATTACCCCATATACTAGAGGTTCATTACATAGTAAATTCTATCTATTAACTCACATTGACTTATTTAATTTTAGTTTTTTCCAAATGGTTGTGATGATTCTAATTTAAATGTGGATGTTAAATTGGTTTTCTCTTATCTGTTTTTGAACAGACCCAACATCCTGTTTAATATATTAGAATGAGTAATATTCTATTCAAAATTTAATGTAAAATAAGTAAAAACTGAATGGATAAATGATAAACTAAAACTAAATCAATCCCTCCCTCCTTTAATGTGGGATTAGACAATAATAATTCCAAATAACAACATAGAGATCTATTGTACAATATATTAAATTTCACATTAAATGGATGAAAATATAAGAAATGAAAATAACACCCTTTCTCCTAATTATTGATCTCCCATGGATGACATCTATTTTGAGCACATATTTTTCATCACCTTTTTATAGTTTCACACTACCTTATATAATAGGTATGAATAAAATTATATGCCAAGCACACATACGTCAATAATTTCCTCTAACTAAAAATCCTCTCTAACTACTGTCCTTACTAAATCATCCTCTATATTGAAATCCCAAATTTTGTTTTCCCATGCCCTAATAAATGGAATTTATCATGATATATTTTTTCAATTCATACAAATTTGTGAAGGATTTATTATCTAGGATTTTGTTCTTCATGGCATAACATGACTTTGATATACTTTAAATCAAAATGTATATATGACATATAATGGCATGTATCATATTCTATTATAAAATTGTTTGATATGGAATGAAAAACATGAAACTAGGACATAAATTTTTCATTGGATTAGAATATTACATGATAAATTATTTTTATAAAATAATACTATCTTAACCATATAATATAGAATATATTTATGTTATATGGATTGTCATACAAGAAACTAAGAAATAAATTATGCCTTGGTTTTATATATTACTGGAAAAAATAATATGATAACATAATATTGAATTAATCATATCATAATATATAATATGGTAATATTAAAATTTATTTTTAGGTTTTATACATACTAGAAGCACATATTTGGGTCATACCAAACTCTAATTTTTTCAAATTCAACATATATTCTATAATATACATGAAAAAATGTGATGACCAATGAATTTAAACAATGAAAAATTTACAAAGATCATTGGAACAAAAGAAGGGATATTTTGAAATTAAATTCTCATTAGATAAATAAGAAAATTCTCTATCTTAGGTCCGTTCTTCAATATAGGTATAGATCATTTGATCCTCCATTTGATTTCTCTTTCATTTCTTCAAGAGTATCCAATGTATACTCTCTATAGTAGTGACCCAAACATGCCATTTTGATCATGAAGTATCACTAATAATACTATGAGTGTTAGAATATTGGTACCAATATTCTTTCATCTAATCTTTTAATCTGTACACAATCCTTTGAAATTAAAGGATTTATTCTTTATTCCCATTTGTGAGTGGTGGAGGAATGTGGAAGATTACTCTCGGTTCATGAGAGATGTCTAAAAATATTTCCATCTATGGTCAAGAGAATATCTCGATAGAATTTATTGTGAAAAAGAGTATTTTACCCTAGGAAATGATATAAATATGTCTTTATAGAGCTAGGTTTGAGAATAAATATTTTCACATAAGCCATGTATTATTCTATTAATCCCCATCGAACAATGCATTTAATTATTAATAATATTTTTATTTATATGTCTTTTTGTAAACTCAAGGATAAAATAAATATCATTTCATTAGTAATTAAATTAATATTTATTTAAATGTATGGGGATGAATCCTCATATTATTATTAATTAAAAGTGAAGTCCTCCTTAAACTATATAGAGGGAGACCCATTATAGTTCCCAAATATAAAGACCCGACCACATTACATTACATAATCCATATTTTAGTCAAGAAATCACATCCTTTTGCATTGAAATTTTTTTCATCTTTTGAGATTTAGAGAATTGGGACATAACACATTCATAACATTACACAATGTTAAAAAGTGAATACCATAAATAAAGTTTCCATTTTTTTTCAAAATATATTACATTAAAGCTTAAAACATGATTTATTTGACAATTCTTCAAACATTTAACTTGGATTCTTTCTTATTATTACACGTACTTATAACCTATGAAAATAATTTAAAAATATGGGATGATAAAAAAATCTTAGTAAGGGATATAAAATGAAAGAAATAACACATTAGTCCAAGAACACTTGTAACATATGGAAACATTTTTGAAAGACATACTTATCACCAATATTGAAATACTTTGTGAAAAATGAGATTTAAAAAAATTTAAACAATAAATAATATCATAAGTAGAACAATATAGGTATCATGGGGAAGTACTATCATAATACTGTGACCCTCTCAGCTACCTTATAATTTGAAACCCTCACAGTTACCTTACAATTTGTGTAACTATTGCAGTTTCAGTTGGAGTAACCATACAGCCGACCTCCAACTTATACATACCCAATGAATTGGAGGGAAACATGGGTCCCAACCTTCATTATATGTAATGCCAAAGAACCATAACATAATCATACAAATGAATAATTTCATAAAAACATTTACTTTGATATTTCATAAAATAGAACATAAAAAAGGAATTTAACGAAATAAATTCTTACATAAATCATATATTTGAAGAGATACATATTAGAGTGGATTGAATATGTATATACACTATAAATACAAATAAATAATCATAATATAAACAATTTTCATTGGATAAACCATTTTAATTCTACATAAATAATGAAGTAGAAGGTCAACCCAAAGAAAGGAAATCAGGTTAAGAATTCCCTTACCTCGGGTTTGTATTACTTCCTACATGTTTAAACATCCAATATAATAATTAAAATAGTGTTATTAATATCTTTCAGAGTCATACCCATCTTTATAATACCTTATATTATCATTTCATTACATAATTTCAACCATTAATTTTTAGTATTTTGTTCCTTGCATTGTTTTGGGTGTGTTCTTTACATGTTTTCCATGATTGGGTAAAGATGGTTGTTCTTGTCAAATGAATGTTAAACTACAAAATTATAATGGAGTAGTATTTAAATATTTCATGAAACATAAATTATACAATTTATCATTTTGAATTCTTACATGAGTATGATTCATAAATTATAACAATAATGATGTTCGTTTAGATCATTTTAGTGGATCTTTTATAACTACGACATCATTTTGTTTTATAAATTAAAACCATGTGTAATAAAATAATTCCATTACCATGGATGAGACATAATATATATATTATGACATGGTTCATCCTTAAAATTGGATTCATGATCAACCTTTATAAAATTAAATCACATTGAAATCACATCATCTATGATGTCGGTAATTCGACGCATTGTGAAGAATGTTTTTATTCCTTGAAAAACTAGGAGAGGGGTAGAAGAATGGTGATAAATTTTAAATTAAAATGATAAAATACATAATATACATTATTTATGGAGATTTTATGACTCTTGGGTAAGAGGAGTTGAGGAAATAAAAGAATGAAACTCAAAATAAAAGAATAATTGAGAAATCCCTTGCAAAAATTTGGCAGCCTAACGACAATGCAACATGGTTTCAGAAAACATTAAAAAGGGAGGGAACAAGGGACACCCATATAGAAATTAATAATAAAATATAAACGATAATGAATAAGATTAAAACCAGAATTTTTAATGGATTATTGAATTCTATACCATATAAAAGAGTACATGAATGGAAAAAGAAAGAATTGTATAATTTTATTACCAGGTTGAGTAACTCCTAGAACGTGAAGGTTGGGACCATGGGGGCTTGAGAAAACCATGGGAGGACTATTAGGGAGTTAAGGAGGTAAGATAATCATTTTGGAATAATTGAGAATTAATTTAATGAAGGAATGGTTTGGTATTCATAGAAAAATTGAGGGAATATTTTAATAATTTTCAAGGGACACCTCATTAGTGGTATTTGAAAAACCATGCACTTTCCCATCGTATTTTCCAAAGGTATTTTCCACATGGGAAACCTCACATCTTAGTTACTGAAAAAAATTCAACCGGATTTACTGCATCATTATTACATCATTAATGATGTCATTAACACACCGAAACTCAAAACTGTATTTTTTTACAATTCACCGAAAAAGCAACTTATTCAGAAAAATCAAAAAAAATCACTGAATTTTTTTTCAACATGACGTATTAAAAACTGAACAACATTTTTTGAAAATAATTTTCTAAATATTGATAATTTACTTTTTAAATAATATCAAAATTACTTCAAAAAATAACAATTTTAATTCAATAACTACTTTTATCTCACATTGAAAAAATTACTAGTATGTCATTATAATAAATACTTAAGAAAAGAAAATAATAATAAAATTTACTATTCATTAAAATCATATTAATATTGATAAGTTAATGTTACTATTACCAAAAAATAAAAGTTGGTTCCATCTGACACTAAATAACTTACAGAGCACAATTGTAGATGACTGTTTTCCGAAATTCAAAACATAGAAGATAAAAATTTATATTTAAAGTCGAGTTATAAATATCTACTTAAAACAAAGTTTAATGAATTTCATTAATTTTTTTTAAAACCATGGGGTGTTACACCAAATACCTAGTGGGTATATGAACAATTATGTGATTAAATTAAAATTATTTTAATGATATTTAATATATCATCACCACTAGGATTGACAACTCAGTCTACTTTTCTTCCTTGTTTTTAATGAACTCGAAATAATATATATAATTTATTTGAAAAATAAATAAATAATTATAATATTCCTGATCTTATGAAAAAACTTTTATATAATATTCAGATCACATGAAATACTATCTGAATATTTGTGATCAATGAATCTTGAATAAATATTATCCCACTGATTAGAGAAAAATATTTAATTCAGTAATTGAATTCAAATTGAATTTAACAAACGTCAATATAAACTCTAATTGTGTAACCCTGAAGGTTTCTTCCTTAGTGTAATTAGGTTGTTCACCTAATATATAATACAGAATTTATAAACACATAAAGGAACCTAAGATAAATAATTTAATGCCACAACTTTGATAACTTCATAGTAACATTCACTTAGTAATATAATCCCTTTATCTTGAAATCTCTCATGCAGGTTTCATAGTCATGTCATCAACTTGTTTTCTTGAAACATCATTCTTTGTATTCCTAAAATTAACCCATCAATACACCGTGGTTATGGAATTTATTGTAGAAATATCATTTCATTTAGTTCGATGAGATATTAACATCTATAAAATTAATTGAAAAAAATCCTTCCTCGAAATATTAATTAATAACATTTCAATAATGACACAACCAACATACCCAAATTCACATTAAACATATTTCATCATGGTTTATAACAATACATCTATGTACATTTTTTATGATATGTTTTAATAATAATATTAAAGATTAAGGATTATTTCAAACACTCACAGGTGAAAATATCTGATGACGTGTAGAACATGTGAAATTTCTATAGGCCGGGTTATACTTATCATCTCTGGTTGTGGAGATTTAAATGTGATAACATAATGTGATGAAGTCTCATCTAATTATTATTACACACACCTGACTGTCTATAATAATTGTGTACCACCAGATTAAGACATTTGACCACATGACGTATTGTTTAAGAATAATGTTACCGAACATCAAATTTATCATGATATCATAAAAAAGATATACCATTTCAATATAATAGATATTTCAAGACATTATCACAATAATTTTATAAAAAATATAAATCCATATATGACAAGGAATTTATTAATATTCAATACTGTGAATATGAAGGTAATCTAAAATACAAAGTAGTTAGTTTTAGGGAACCAACACCAATAAATTCCCACATAAAATAGATACAACTGCTAAGAACTCATTATTTATGACAGTTTGTACATAATTTTTTTGATTATTACTACTACTATCGGGCCTACCAAATTTCCATGGATAGGGATTTTAAAGCCACATTTATATATGGTGAATCTTCTTACTGCGACATCAGTACCTTGGAAATATGATCCAAATGGCATGAGAGGGGCTTGAGAGAGACTTCATGGGGGCTTGGGGAACCTTGAGAGAATTATAG
Source organism: Viscum album (assembly GCA_963277665.1). NCBI lineage: Eukaryota > Viridiplantae > Streptophyta > Magnoliopsida > Santalales > Viscaceae > Viscum > Viscum album. The sequence continues at coordinate 250,201,766 of OY728120.1, read as the reverse complement.
AGAGAGTAGGTTATAAGTTTGACGTTCTCTAAAGGCTTTGAGTTAAGAGAAAGTGGGTGCTTGGGTGGGTTTATTTAGTAATATATAGGGAATTCTTTATTATTTAGGTTTGGGACACCACACATAAAACTAATCAAAACCACAAACCAACCCATGGGTTTTCAAATGTTTTATGCTAAAGGGGAGTGGAAAATATATATTTTATAAGGCAAATGGAATAACTTTTTAAAATAATTGGGTTTCTTATATAGAGGTGAGTCACACTCTCAGGGAAATCAATTTAAAAAGCTACAATGTTTTATAAGTCATGGAGGGTCCACTAAGGCATCATATAATTAATCAAAAAAATATAAAATTACATTATTTTAAGGATAAAACATATATTAGACGACCATATCATTTATAGTATTTTATTACATCACTATTGGGTCATTATGATGTCATAAATCATATTATATATTTAAATGGTATTTAATTTTTACCCAAAAATTGGACTTCCTCATAAAATTATGAAAAATTCAAGATTGGATAATTTTGACATACTGATTCATGAAATTGAATTTATTTTATCTAAATAATTTTCTGAATATGTGAATTTTCACTTTTAAAATAAAAACAGACATTTATCGAAGATTCAGTGGTTTTGACAAAGACAACTTTCAAACCTGAATAAAAAATTACAATTGCATCCATAAAAAGTATATGATCATTTATAATTAATAAAATTAATTTGATAATAATAATATTTTATGAAAATAATATTTAATTAAAAAATCCATTAATTTATCAAAATAGATTCCTTAGTTGAATATTAACTAAAAATACTATTTGTGCTTTAAAAAATATTTATAGAGATACAATAAGAAATTGAACGTTTATTAATTATTATATACATAATTAATGAACATAATCATAGTTCTATTGTCTTGTTACATTTCCCCTTATAACACTTGAATAAAGCCTTAGGGTAAGGTGCACAATGGTGACAAACTCATGGGATGGCTCGGATAACATTGCTTGAGTGGTAATCTCTATCAACATCCAATTCTCCAGTAGGGGGTTACAAAAGAAGATTAACATATTTAAGATTGTGTTTGGTTTTGTCAATAGTGAATATAAATGATTCCACCTCTTTTCCAAGCTTTGAAATGTGGGCTTCGTATAGGGAAAGACTACTAGATGAGTCCATTGCTTCCTTTGTCAGAGTAAATTGGATTTTTTAATGCCCTATATTTTTAGAAATTATGTGATCACTATTCAATGAATATATTTTCAACTGTCACAATTCCTAATGGTATTTTATAAATAAAAAATCGAAAAACCAAAGGAGTTTATATTTTATATATCCACTTTTCAAAAAATGACATTTAATTAGATCAAGAGAAATTTTCATTGATAAATGTTTGGGTCCTTACAATCATCCCCCCTTAACAAATTTCAACCTCAAAATTTCTTTTTCCCACACTAAAATAGATGTGGGTAACATTTCTTCATCCCTTCCTTCGATTCCCATGTCGCTTCTTCTTACTCATGGGGTTTTCACAACACCATAACTAGGGGCATTGTCTTATTTCGTAGAAAATTTTCTCTATGATCTAATATCCTCACTGGTTACTCCTCATAATAAAGATAATCTTCTAGCTGTACTATCTCTGAAGAGAGTACATTTTCGAGGTCTAGTATGTACTTCCTTAAGAGAGATACATGAAAGACATCATTTACTTTGGCCAGGGTTGGTGGAAGTGCTAGTCGATAGGCCACAACCCTAACATGATCATGAATCTCGAAGGGACCGATGTACCTAAGACTTTACTTCCCCTTATTTCCAAAACTCATGACCTTCTTCCATGAAGATATGTGTAGATACACTATGTCTAACTTTCAAATCATGGGCACATCAACAGTTAGCTACATAACTCTTCTATCGACTTTGGGATGTCGTGATATGTTGCTGAATGTTTTCACCTTCTCCACCTTTTGTTTGACCATTTTCGGTCCTCCCAACATACATTCACTGACTTCATCCCAACACTCTAGTGTTCTACACTTTTTCCCATAAATGTCTTCATATGGTTCCATTCATATTCTCAAGTGGAAACTATTATGGTTGGAGAATTCAGCCAGTGGAAGATGTTGGTCCCACCATACTTTAATGTCCATAGAACATTATCGTAACATATCTTCTGGTGTCTGAATAGTTCGCTCATATTGGAAATTATATTTAGGATGATAGTCCATACTGAACTTCAATTCAGTGCTTAGAGGATGTTGGAGACTTTTCCATACATTCGAGGTGAATCTGGGATCAGGATTGGACACAATATATAGTGGTACTCAATGCACCCTTTCCATATATTTTATTTAAAACAATGCAAGTTGATCCAATGATAATTCCCCGTGAATCTCAATATTGTAAGATATCTTTGTAAAAAAAATCCACGAATACCCATATAGCATTGTTTCCTCTTGATGTCCTTGGAAGTCTAGTGAAACATTCCATGGTAATCTTCTCCCACTCCATGTTGGTATGGGTAGTGGTTGCATTATCCCCTTAGAAATTTTCCTCTTAGACTTCACTTGCTGACATACTAGGAACGTTGATGTATATTCAGAAATCTCCATTTTCATATTGTCCCACCAAAATTTTTCTTGGAGATATTGATACATCTTTGTGCTCCTTGGGTGAATAGAGAAGGTTGAGGTATGTGCGTCACATAGAATCTTCTTCTTTATCACTGGATCAGATGGTACACATAATCATGACCCAAATCTCACAATTCCATCCTTTCCAACCATTATCTCTAAGGATTTCTCATTTCTGATAGCTGCCACCCATTTCAGAATATCCACATCCTTTATTTGAGCATCCATTATTTTCTCCAAGAGGGGTGGTTGAGCAGTCATTTGAGAAATGATTGATGATGCCCCCCCTTATCGTTTCCCATGTCCTTCCTCTACAGTTCTAAGAAGATTTGATCCTTCTCAATTCTCATCAATGAAAGAATCGCTAGATCCTTTTTACATAGAGCATCCACCACCTTTTTCACTTTACCATGGTATTAATGTATTGAGCAGTCATAATACATGATGATTACTATCTATCTTCATTGGTTCATATTAAGCTCTTTCTATGTGAATATATATTTGAGGCTCTTTTGATTAGTATATATCTCACACTTCCCATTATAGAGATATTGTCGCCAGATTTTCAACACAAATATCACAACCACTAACCCAAGATCATGTGTGTTATAGTTTTTCTTAGGTATTTTCAGCTTCCTTGAGGCTTAGGCTATCACTTTATCATTCTGCATCAACACACATCCCAGGACCTTCTTCTAAGAATCAGTAAATAAAACAAAATGTTCTCCACTTGTGGGTAATGTAAGAACAAGAAAAATGAATAGCCTCCTTTTCAACTCCTTGAACCTCTCTTCACATTCATCCCTCTAAGAAAAATTTACTCCCTTCCGAGTTAGCATGGTAAGAGAATTGGACAATCATGAGAAATTTCTCACAAATTAAAGATAATATCCTGCTAACCCCAAGAAGCTACCCATATCCATTACTGATGTTGGCCTAGTCCATCCCTCAACTGTAGCTGCCATGGAAGGATCCATTGTTATCCTATTGCTTGTGATCATATAACCCTATAATGAGATAACATTCAAGAATAACTTCCAATTTCTATACTTTTCATAGAGCATATCCTTCTTCAAGGACTCTAGTATAGCTCTTAGATTCTCCTCATGATTCTCCTTGGTTTTGGAGTATATTAAAAAATCATCTATATTGACTATAAAAATTTATTGAGGTAATCTATAAAGACTCAATTAATTAATTCCATGAGGATTTTTGGAGAATTAATGAGTCTTAAAGGCATTAATATGAATTCATACTGCTCATATCTTGTTCGAAAAGCAATCATGAGGATGTCTTTCTTCTTCACCCTTACATGATAATACCCTGACCAAAAATCCACCATGGAGAAGTATTACACTACACGATGCTGATTGAAGAAGTCATCAATTCATGGAGGAGGATACTTTCTTATTTATTGTTATTTTATTGAGCTCATGATAATCAATGCAAAGCCTCATTGATCCATCCATTTTCATGATGAATAGGACTAGTGCGGCCCATGGGGAAGCACTTGGGCATATAAACCCTTTATCCAGATTCACCTATAGTTTTTTCTTCATCTCCTCATGTTCCGCAACAACAATTATACATGTAGTCTTGGGTATTAGAAATGCCCCAGGTATAAGGTCAATTGAGAGTTAAACATATCTTCTAGGAGTAATAGAATACAATTATTCGAAAAACACTTCAGCGAATTCTCTCACAAAAGGCATGTCTTCATGGATGGTTTAATACTTAGACACAATCATTTGAGCCAGGTACGTGTGCTTATAGGGTAGTAATATCCCCTCTTGAGATGATGGAAATAAAGAAGATTCATCCTCCTCCATGCACTTGCACAGAATCGGGGGTCGATTCTCCACATGGAGAGTGATTTCCCTATCACGACAATTTATGTTGGCTCTATATAAGGAGAGCCAATCCATGCTGAGAATTGAATCAAATTACACCAGAGGGAGTATGATGAGGTTTTTTGGGATTTTAAATCCACAAATTATTATAGGAGAGGAGTAATATTCAAGTGATGCAATGATTCCCCCATTTTCCGTACTCACCGAAATCTTTACTTCCCTGATTTGTGGTGGTGTTGGGATTGTTCTACTAATATTTTGGGATATAAAATAATGTGAAGAACAAGAATAAAAAATTTTGTTCTCTATTCTTGAATGAATAACTAGCGTACATATCACCACTTTGTTTTTGGGGTTCACTTCGGCAGTAGTGATGGAAAAATCTCTCCCATGCTGCCTTTGATGTAGTTGGTTGCCTCTAAAAACCCTAGTCTTAGGGAACAAATTTTCAATATGCCATGGTTCTTTACTTTTTAAGCAATGAACAATGCGTTCAGAGTTGAACTGAGTGTTCCTCTCCTCTGTCACAGCCCTGGGTTTTTTTTTGTTTAGTTGTTAACAACTCGGTATCATTTTCTTCCACACCTAACGAATTTTATCGTCCCCTTCAAGCAATTTCTGGGATGCTTCTTTCAACACCTTTGGAAAGTGGGGTTTTAGGTTTTCATAGCACTGTTGGATTTATCAATCGAAATTCCAGAATTGAAGTCCACCTTATGTGTCTTATCCACATGATACCCCTCAGATTCACCGATCTCCATAGCGACCGTGAGGAAGCATCAGACAATTTCCTCATAGCTGTTGAAGTCACTGATCGCTAGGGATTTTTGTAGGCTAGGTTTCATCCCACCAAATAAGTTGTCAAACATTCATTCAGGGGTAAAGGCAAAGCCAGAGGCATATCGTGAAATCCTTGTGAAAATTTCCTTGTACTCTCTAACATATTCATCATCTTTTTTCTTAAGGACAAGGAAGTCCCTTTCCATCATAACTCAAAGGGTTCACATAAAATATTTATAGAAAAACCTTTTTTTAAATCCTTCCATTCCAATGCCTTGATATCCCCATCAGGATTCACATTTTTTTTATCTATGTACACCACTGATCAACTTCACCCTTGATACAATAAGCATTCAGGAGAAACTTCTATTGTTCGGAACATTGAAGGATAGAGAAGATATTTTAAATGGACTTGATCCATTTTTTGACGATTGAGGGATCATATGATCCCTTAGAAGTTGGAGGCCTTTGTCTTTGGAAGATTTAGATAGAGACTTGCTCTTTATTAGGGGTTATTGAATGTTATTATTGACCAATGTTTCTATTCAATGCTTGAGTTAAATGAGAGTGTTTCATGACAAAGTTTTCAATTCCCACTCTCATCAGATTGGGGATCTCATTAGAAATGTCGTCACATTGACAATCACATCGGTTTTTTGCTCGACTCCTCCTATTACCGATCATTGGAAGGAATTAAAGGAAATTTAGGGGTAACACATAAAGGGTAATCCAAAGTGAAAATAGATTAATTATAATTTAATTTAATTTCCTTATCTTATGACTTTATAAGATTCAATCTTTGTTATCCATGATCTACATTCTAACATGTATTATTAGAGTAATTTTTTTTAAATTCACTTAATAATTGTTCATACTAAGCTTATAATTTTTCCAGACAATATCCCTTAGGAGTATCTTAACCAAAAGTGTAGTAAGGACCGTTTTCGTGTAACTGGATACCCTGAGTAACGCCCGAAACTCCATTCGGGTTTTTCACTCCTACATACATTTGTGCAAGAGTCGCATCTACCTGATCGTATCCGGACAAGGATTTATTTTCTTGATAAACCACTTATTAAATACTCACCATAATTTAGGGATGATTTTACTATAATTAGTCTTATCTCTAAGGCTTCAATAGGGTTTTCAAATACTAATCCCTAAAAAAACTAAACCTATACTCAAACACAAACTATGACAACCCTGCACTTTATTACACAATTAACATAATTTATTACATAAAATCATGAATTGATACAACATAGAAGATAGAGAGGTCTAGTGTCATTATGTATTAGGAACATTACCAAAAAACATAAAACATAAAATTCTACATCTAATTCAAAACTTCATTTACATGACCTCTATATTCCCTCATACATAACATTTAATGGGATAACCTGATGACACGCATAACAAATGGGTGAGACGTAAATCCTAGTGAGGCAATAAACATGGAATAACATGAGGAATACAATAAATGTTAGTAAATAAGAATATTAATGGATCACAAGAGAAATATGAACATTAAGTCATGATAAATCAAGATAATTATAACATGGAAATGTGGCAACAAAACATAACATGGAATTCGCATGAGCGAAGGCTCATTGCACATGGAGCATGACTAAAATATCCTTACACATGAAGAATTAGTAAACCCTCATTTCACTTGAATTATAATGAGTCAAAACCCATTGCACATGACGTATCATGATACTATACTTTACCCAATGCGTTGGATCACTATCAGGGTTCACCATTCTTAAGCATTTTATTTCATACATAAGTGTCTCACGTGGATCATATAACATGGAATAAATCAAAATAATAAGTTATTCCATGATTAAGGAATGATGACTAAATAACTGAAATTAAAATTCAATATGTATATGGGCATAATGGTGAAGACCCTTGATAGAGACGTGGGTATGGTATTCACTACCCAATGATATTGGCTCGAAAGAATGCGGCGCAATTTCGTCAGCATAACGGTGTGACATAAGAATTCATAAAAATGGTTGATGAGAGAGAAATGGGTGTTTCATTATATGTATATGAAATTTAATGTAAGGGGGTCATATAGATACATGTACCAACAAATTTAATTTAATTTAGATACGTAATAAAAAATAATTTCTTGAATGTAAATGAGAAGAGAGAAATTCTTTACGAAATTTCGACATGGTAATGGCTGCACATGAGAGGCATTAATGATAGAGAAAAGGGGAGCAATCATTATTAAAACATGAAGAGGGGAGGTGAGATATAATACCCCATCATTTTTATTTTATATCAAAAGGATATAACAACATAATGAAACTTGGACAAAATTTAGAAAGGAAGAAATCCCTTACTTTGATGTGTGATGCCAAAGGCTTGTGAGGGGCTTGATAGAGACTTCATTGGAGCATGGGGAACTGTAGGAGGACTATAGAGAGAGGGGTATGAGGTTAGAAGAACTCCAACTACATTGAGTGAATAGGAAGTGGGATCTTGGGTGTGTTTATATAGGAAAGGAGATGGAATTCTTTATTATTTAGGTTTTGGACACCACACAATAAACTAATCAAAACCAAAAACCATCCTATGTTTTTTGCCAATGTTTTTTCCAAAGGGGAGTGAAAAGAAATATTTTATAATGACAATGGCCGAACATATTAAAACAATACAGTTTCTTATGTGGAGGTGAGTCACACTCTCAAGGAAATCAATTTAAAAAACAAAAATATTTTATAAGTCATAGAGTGTCCACTAAGGAATCATAAAAATAATCAAACAAAAATGAAATCACATTATTTTAAGGGTAAGACTTATATTTTCCAAAGACTTCATTTATAGTATTTTATAATATCACTATTGGGTCATTATGATGTCATAAACCACATTATATATTTTAACGGTATATAATTTTTACCCAAAAATTTGACTGTCTCAGAAAATTTTGAAAAATTCACTGTTGGATAATTTCAACTTCCTGATTGCAAAAAAATTATTTATTTGAACTAAATAATTTTCTATATATGGGAATTTTCATTTATAAAATAGAAACTGATATTTATCGAAAATTCATGGGTTTTTACAAAGACAGCATTCAAGCTTTAATAAAAAATTACTGTTGCATTCATAAAAATTATATGACCATTTTATACATAATATAAGTAATTTAATAATAATAATATTTTATTAAAATATTATTTAATTCCAACATACATTAATTTATCCAAATAGATTCATTAGTTGAAAATTAACTAAAAAAATATTTGTGCTTTAAAAATGATTTACAGAGTTACAATAATAAAATGAATGTACATTAATTATTATATACAATAATAACGCTCATAAACATAGTTCTATGGTCTTGTTACATAATACCTTATATCACTTGCATAAAATCTTAGTGTAAGGTGCACGATGGTGAAAATCACTTGGGGTGGCTCAGATAACATCGCTCGAGTGGTAATCTCTATCAACTTCCACTTCTCCTATAGGTGGCTTCACTTAATCTTTATATATTAATGATCAGCTTGGTATTTGTCAAAATATAATCCCAACGACTCCACCTCATTTACAAGCTCTAAAAACTTGGGCTTTATATGGGGCATGTCTTCTAGATGAGGCCTTCTCTACCTTTGTCTAAGTAAATTGGATTTGTTAAAGCCCTATATTTATATTAATTATGTGATCACAGTTTAACAGATATATTATAAAATATAACAATTCTTAATGGAATTTTAAAAATAAAAAATCTGAAATGAAAAGGATTGAATATTTTATATAACCATTTTTCATAATAATACATTTAATTAGATCAAGAGTAATTTTCATTGATAAAATTTTGGGTCGTTACAATCATCCCCCCTTAAGAATTTTCACCCTCAAAATTTCTTTTTCCCACACTATAATAGATGTGGCTATCTTTTCTTCCACGCTTCCTCTGATTCTTAGGTTATTTCTTCAAATATTTGGTTTTTCCAAAACACATTGATGAGGGAATTGTCTTATTTCATAGAACTTTTTATCAACGATCAAATATATTTACCAGTATCACCTCGTAAAAATGATCATCCTCTAGTTGTACTACCTCTAAAGAGTGTACATGTGATGGGTCCGGTATCTACATCCTTAAGAGGGATACATGAAAGGAATCATGTACTTTAGAAATTTTAGGTGAATGTTCTAGTCTATAGGTCACAACCCCAACACGATCATGAATATCGCTGGGGCTGATGTATATAGGACTTAACTACCCCTTTAATAAATGTACTGTATATATTTGTTCAAAAAAGGATGATGGGTCATTATTTTCATTTTACATATATCATTTTATAATATATTATTATAACCATATCCATCAAAAAAATTCCCCAATAATAATTTTAATATAAGAGATGAAATGAGTTGAAAACCCATCTAGATGACAATATGACCAACATTTATCTTTTTCTCAATAACAACCATACTAAAGATATCCCGCCAACTATTATTCCACATATTGACAACTACTGTGTCACTATATTGACGGCTCAAGAAATACTCATGGAGTAGAGTGTTGTGGTATAATGTTGTAAAATTGTCCACCCATTATTTGACATTGCATAATGGTTGAAGTCATGCCACTTAAGAAAATTTTGAACAATGTGAAACTTCTCATGTTATTTTAACATGTATATAACAATTTATTTTTTATTTTTTATCACTTTATAAATTATATTATAGTAAATTTCATTATTTATTTTTAATATGTCCCTCTAAGACATAATTATAGAATTTTATATTAAGCTCCAAGAATCTATACAGCATCCTTGACTCTTGGATTTACCTATACTTCCTACTCCTTAATCATATATATATTCTCCCAGTTGATTCTAATATATTATATCCTATATTAGATTGTAAATAATTTCATTCCTTTGGGCCCCCTTATAGAATAGTTCATCCCATAACATTTACAAGTTATGTTTTCCTTTTGGTATCAATTTACTGAGGGTGCCAAAAATGGGATTCATAGATTTGGAAATGTTCATAAAGAGTAATTCACTTAATACTCATCATTGTTTGTCTCTACAATATCCAAAAAATTATTCAGTAATTTTTCAAACATGTTAGTGTCTCTGAATATAGAGTTTACCCTCTATTGTTGATGATTCATGGACTAATTTAACAAGAGAGTCATTTTTGGGTGGTATTGACAATTTTATATTCTCCAACATGATAAAGGGTTAATATGAACATGTTTATTGAGAAATAGAAAATTAGATTTATGGATAGATCATTGTTAAATACAAATAATCATTTTCATATATATATATTCTTTAACATTGTTTACTATGTTGAAGTAGGACTGATTTATATGTTAATAATTTGTAAAAAATAGCCTTAGTATTTAGATGTTCTTCAATATCAGATTTAAAAATAGACAATTGTCATGATGTTATCAGTATCTTATTTTCCTTGGAAAATAAAACTATTAAAATTTCATTAGGTAAAATGGGACTGGAATTTAAAAACATTAATCAAAATATTGTGTTTGAAATGTTCAAAAATATAGGAATCCTCTTTATATCACTAAAAATTCATTGATTAATTAGATGTGATAAAAATAGTTAAACAATGTAGATTGACCAATGATATATCACCAATGAAATTTTGATATCATGTTGATATGAAAAAATTGAGAAGATATAAAAATGGTAGTATAAATTTTACTCACATTAGAATAATACATATTTATCTAGAAAAGTGGTACTAACGTTATATTTGTTGAACTATTCTCTGAAAAATTATACAGATATTATTTTAGCTCTTTTTTTGTTTGGATTATGACTTTAGAATTGTATTTATGAGATATTCGTATAACTCCCATTAGAAAAAGTATCTGATTAAAAAATTACCCAATAAAACATCATTCATTACCATAATTTTTATAACTAGTAGCTCTGATTCCCAATGTTATGATACTCAGATAACTGGAAATGATAATTTAAATAAAAACAGTAAATTATCTATCAATAATAATTTTTATTAAAAAAATCCCTCTCTCACCACCCTTTATTATCACATAGATCTCTTAAGGATATATTTTGGATGCAATTCGCTCTATTAGTTTAGATAATTAATAATGAAAATATTCATATGTGCTCAATAATGAATCATAGTTCTAGGCATCAGATGTTGTGTCATTTTAAAAAATAACATCTTTTGTATTTCTTTTTTTTTAATTACAATAAATTTTACTGTTTAATTTTCTTAGCCTAATGATTTTTCTTAAGAGGTCAATTCAAATTTATCTTCCAAAACTCCTTGATGGGAATGAACTAATTACAAACCATAAATATTATATAATATCATAAAATAACCTAAACAAATTCTACAAGAAGATATATTAGAATCGTATAAGAATATTTCAAGTGTCATCTATGTTTGAAGCCTATAGAGTTTACCTTTGGAAGATTTTTAACTAAAAAACTATAAATAAGAGACTACGCCTCAAAGGATCATATGTTATCTCATGCTAAAATGCTTAATTTTTTAGATTTTTTCTCTACTTTAGTGTCATCGTTGATTTTCTCAGAACCATTTTCTGTTCAGGTGTTTTATTTTTTATCTATGTTTTGTTTTTCATTTTGATTTTAGAGCTCTTATTTTTTGAGTTATTATTATTAAATATATATGTGTATTATTTTTACGTTTGGATTGAAATTGATTTTTTATTAATGAATACCATGTTTTTGAATTGTTGATTCAAAATTTATTATTTAACGAATTCATTGGGATAAGTACATAGTGATTAGTAATAGATTTTGGTTATAGAATAAAACATAATTTAAGTAGTGGAAAAAATTAAAAACCAAATCCAAAAATCAATATATTTGAATACATGGAACCATGCATATACTAAATGAAGAAAAAAAATTGTTTTCCTTAAAGAAATGATCATTTATACATTATATTCATTCACATAATTTGAAGAATATCAATAGATATATCCATAATACTCTATCCTATTAATGGATATATATGAATTGAATCCAAATAATCCATCTCATGATTGAGACATTTTGACCATTCCATGACAAGATATTGTATCATAATACAATTAAAGTAAGAGGTGGGGAAATGAATAAGTTAATTAAAGTGATAACCATCCCATCATAATTACACAACCTTATTTTATATCATTATATTTTTCTCCTCGAGCTTTCACAAATTTATTGATGAATTTAAAATGCATGAGTAAATGGATTACAATCACAGACTTTATAACTTATGTATAAAATAAATTCATGAAAGCATTTATTGTATAAATTCAACAAAGTTTCTCCCATATATTAAAAATTATATCCATCATAGAAGGTAATAAAAATGAAAACTTTAAATGTTTGGTTTCCAAAAGATATCATTGACATTAAAAATTAATTGTAACATACAATTCTTTTAAATATGATATAGGGAATCCTATAATATGAAATTCATATGAAATACGCATGATACCTTATATCATGCTCGTAAGAAACACACATAATAATTCGTATGATATATCTAAATTCATCGCATGAATAATGGATTTAGGGAATATATCAATTAATCTATAACTTGCACTAATTCTTGGTATATGATCTAACTTTTACCTCATATTGTGTCATATCTAATAACATATAAAACCATAATAAACCCCTTTTGTAATTATCTATGTCATTTTTTGAAACATATAACCATCATTATATATAATTACATCAATTGAAATACAAAGTGATTCTATATCAAAAAATCCTTTTGAATAAACTATAAAACACTTTTAGTGGAGTTCATTACGTCAAATCAATCCAAATTTAGTCGACCACAATTTTTGGGCCCCTTAAACTTTATAACATTGATAAAAAAATTTGAATATTTAATTTATCAATGTAACTAGAGAGTTTATTTTGGTAATGATGCAGTGCAACTCGAGCTAGAAAGGGATCCGCTGTGATCTCCATCAAACACATATATCTCTATTCCTATATCACATTGTATCACCATATACAATCATGAATTCTCTTATCATCCCTTTTTTCAAGGAAGAAAGTGACCAAGGGGAATGGTTTATATCAATCATATATAACCACCTCTGATATTATCGATTCCCCATGTATTTATAGATCACGTTAATCAATACAACATATGCCACTCACCTTTATGGATGATCTCATCACATTCCCCTCAACGAAATAAACAAACCCATCACATGTATTGCCTTGGTTTGTTTATACACATACTTATTATAACTAATTAGAGGGACCACATGTAATATTCATCATATGAGATGAAACATACTATCCCAAATAAACTATAAGTGATTAAATGATCAATAATATTCCCAACTACCTCTTATTGTATTTTCTCATGGTTTTTAAAATAATGGTATCAAATAATTCAGTATAATGGTAGAAATATCTCCAACTGTAGGTAGTGGGGAATCTAATTATGAACCATTAATTCTTAGTATACCAATTAAAAATTATACGATAGTCCATGTGGTATATACATAGAAATAAAATTGGAAAAAAAACCTATTGTGTGACTTATAAGGATATTAGGAACCCAGAAACATGATTCCTACACTAGAAAACCAAAAAAATTTCTCACAACCTATAATAATCCATGAATAAACATGGTTATGGATAGAATAATTCCATACTTTGAAAAGTTAATTTTCATTTCAATACATGATATATATAATTATATATGACCAATGTGAAACTAACTTAATGTGTATATTTTCTTTTAGATAACATGGAACATTTCAAATCCATTAACTTCTATAATAATTATAAGAACTTGGACTTATTGTAACATCCCAGGTAAATAAAGAATAGAACATTTTAATTTTTACTAATATTTACAAATTAAATATTAATTTTACTTTAAAGGGGTTTCTATGTTCGATAGCGTACCCGATAAGCAACAAAGAGTTTCTTTGAAATCTTACGTTGCACACTAGTAAAAAAATAATATTATATCAAACTGTAGTTAACAAGTATCCATTGTATTGGCAGGAATGAATAGAAATAACTAAAATATGATTATATATGTTTGTTAAATGTTTTTACATTTATCCAATAAAGGATAAAGGCTTAAAGTATGAAAAGAATTCAATTTTAGACATATATACTCTAATATTCACTAAAGGTCCACTTATAGCCTTTTGATGGAGAATCGTCATTAAATATAGTTTTGGTCACACTTATAAATTCTATTGGACCAAATAAAATTCTTCTTTAGAATCGTGACATCAAAATTTACTTTGTGTAAATTTTTGGTATTTTTCTGATAAAGTTCATTTTTTAATGAATAGTGAAAATGCTGTATTTTAATTAAAAACCACTTTTTCATATAATTTATTAATATGATTATATTATATTTTGAATTGGTTTTAAAGTTAAATTAGAATATATTTTTACCATTTAATCAAATAGTGGTCGTTGAAATTAATTTCACTTTGAAATAGGACTTAAACTAGTGTCAAACTTTTGATATATATTATTTCATAAAAACATGCTATTTGTCAGGACAGCGGGAATTAATTATTAAATAAATTAATGTAACTTATATGTTGTGAATTTTGTACAATAGACATCATTTTTGAATTCGGAATATCACATATATCTTAGCGTGATGTTTTGGTATTTTTCTGAAATACTTCAATTTTTTATGAATAGTGAAACCACTAAGTGGTACTTAAAAAAACTGATTTTTTGTTTAAATGAAATTTTACCACCTCTAGATTTTGAATTTAAAAAATCTGACATACATGGTTTTCATTAAGAAGTAAAATGTGGTTCAATGGGATTAAAATAATTTTTGGTGAATAGTAACTTTTAAGTTTTTAATCGCGATTAGAGGTAATTAGTGTAATTTAAGGTAAAAATAATGTTTTAATAATATGAAATGACCTTGAAACATGTCTTACCCATATTGGATGTGTCATGGCCGACCATGAAAATCCATGTGTCAACTCAGGGACCCCATGGAACCACTTTGGTAGGAAAATGACATTAATAACTTTTTATTTAATGTTAAAATAAAAATCTCACAAACATGTGTTGTTTTACTAAAACAATTTTAAATGGAATTATACAAGTCATATTTTATACTATAAATATTCATTAGTAATATAAAAATATTTCCTATATCATGATTTATTATTTATAATTTTTATAGATTAAATAAATTAAATTATTTATGACACCATGATGATGCAGCGATTACTTCATTATTTAGCGATTTAAATAAAATGAAATGATAATGTAAAATATAAGACCTAAACTTTTCAAAAACCTATTAGATGGGTGGATTTAGAACTATTATCGCCTTATCCTCGAAATATATAATTTTTGGACCTTTAAAATCCGAAAAGCATTTTATAATAAAGTAACCTTTTGTAACTTTTCAAGAGTGCCCCTCATCTCCTCTTATAAAAGGCCCCCACCTCTACCACCTTACCCACACCTATAAATCCTTTGGTTTGGCCAAACCCTTCCCATTTTGTCTCTACATATCCCTCTATTATTCCTAGTAGCCTCACTTTGGGTAGATGTCTTTCCAAGGAAGCCTTTGAGCTCAAATCAAAAAGAGTTACCCGATTTAAAGGTAGTGTCTTCTCTTGTGTTCTTTTGTTTTATTTTGATTCTCCAACCCCCTAAACTCTTTTTATTCCATTATTTTGTAACAAAACCAAAATATAAAATATACTAGGATGTTTTTATGATAATTATTAGAGCTACACCTACACACACCTTCGTCTAATGGTTAAAGAATATATTGTTTCTGTGGTTGGCGATTTTCTGCCTCACAAAACGATGATTGTTCAATCTACTTTTAAAACCTTTCATGGTGGCCGTTAAGATGTCAATATTTTTATATATGATATATATTATGTTTATGGTTTCCTTATTCTTCTGTATTTTTCATTTTTGGCATATCTTTATGGTTTCCATTGTGGGTAAACACGATAATTTCATTTTAGGAAGTGTGGACTACTGCCCCCTCAAAGTGATTTGATTCGTTAATGCCATATGTGGGACATATAATGGATGGAGTTAATGTTATTATATATGATGTAATACTGGAATTATAATATACCCTTGTATCATTATTATTTCACTCCATTAAATACAAAATAGAAATGAATGTAGCTTTCATGCGTATGTACGGCTTACCGTCTCCATAAATGGTGCATTTAATTTCTTACCTCTAAATGCTATATACTATTATAAATACCTATATATTCTGGATATATATGATATATATGATATCTAAATCATGAATATAGTGCTGGATATAATGAACCTTTGACCACATAAAAAACATGTAATTGTAAGACGTCCATTTTTGACTTAAGTACCAAATATCGACAAAACGAACTTTATTAAATTAAATGATTACATAACATTAATAACATGGAAATAAGTTATATAAAAGGAATAATAAACTTGAAAAGGGTTCTTAAGCAAGAATAAATTAACTTTAGTTTATTATTAATGAGATTAAAGAGCAATTGAGTCACGTCAGACACGAGGTAAGGGACTTCGTCTCAATCTCCTTTCATTGAGGCATATTTTGTTCTAATACAAGGGCATCCTTTATACGGTGTATAAACCCCTTTGAATTTTTATTTTATACAAAAGGAATATTTTTCTACGAAGGGTTTTACAAAACAAAAAAAAGGAATGTTTCTTTTAACGTACGCAGTTACAATGACCTTTTTTGCCGCCGCGAGAATTACTTGGTCTTTGGCTTCCTCAACAAGTCGTGATGTTTTTTTAAATGATATAAATACCATATAATCCTTTATGTATTTTGGTATTGAAAATGGTTTTTATAATGGATTTTTTATGTCAATATATTTAAGTGATATATTGTGTTTGAAATGTGGAAATTTTTTCTTTCCATTATTTTTGTTTTATGTCTTATGATTTTATAATGGTATTTAAACATTTGATGGGTGGTTATGTGTTAAACCAGATAGAGGGTGGTGTCGTGAATACCAGGATGGGTGGTTACCTTATAACCTCCAATTCATTGGGTATGGATGTCTACCGTATGGCTATTCCATTAGGTGATATGTGTGGAAGTCGACCGTATGGTTATTCCATTTCAGTATGTTTATGTCCCAAGTTACCTTTATATGTTATGTGTACATTATATGGGTTTTATGGTAATATTTTGGTTACAAAAGGGTATGTAATGATCTTTTATTAAATGGATATAATTTTATGCTTTACAAAAGTGAAAAGTATTACTTTGATAAATTATTCATGGTTTACTTGTTGTTTTGAAAAACTAACAGTTATCCTTCTTTGTGTATCCCATACTGAGCTTTTTATGCTCACCCCAAGTTTTTTTTGAAATGCTTTTCACAGGAAATAATGTTGAATAGGGTCAAGGATGGGATCAAGGAAAAGTCATGCTTTCTTAAACATGGAACTAGAAATGACTTTTTTTTTGGAGTTCATATTTTAAAAAAAAGGAAACATTTTAGAAGTCTCTACTGTGTAATCTTCTGTGATGTAATAGTTATGATCTAATTCTATAAAACTCTAAACCTGAAAATATCCTCAATGAGAATTATTATTTAAATTCAATATTAAGTAATGTTTACGGTCAGGGCCTTATATTTGGTATCATAGGCTGGTTTAGATAACTTTAGGAGTTAGAATATTGTTAAATTATAAATTAATTTATGGTATGATTGAAATGATATAGCATTTAAAGATTACCATGTTGCTTCGCCTAAGATATTTTTGTGTTCAGAATGGTTTTCCATAGACGAAACAAGGCAGCTATGTTGGGATGACATCAGGAGGAAGAAAACCTTCCAAATCAGCAACCTGAGATGGTCGGAATTGTAACTGAAAAGTTTGTTGCAGTGATGGCACAATTGACTCAGGCTATAAATGGTGGTGGTAACCATGCACAAGATCAGCTAGATCAACCACATAAGAACATGTCAGTGGTGGAACATTTCATGAGGCAACATCACCCATCATTCAGAGGATCATCTGACCCTGTGCTAGCTGAAGGGTGGATTAAATCACTGGAGAAGATTTTTGATGTCATGGGAAGTTCAGAACATCAAAAGGTTAGTCTTTTTATTTACCGTTTTCAAGGTGAAGCAGATCAGTGGTGGTAGATGATGAAAAATATCAGGTATAGTGATGAGATTTATGATATTCACTAGGATGAATTCAAAGGAATGTTTCTTGAGAAATATTTTCCTAAGGTAGATTGTTTTAGGATGGAAAAAGAATTACTAGAATTGAGCCAACAAGATGACTCGGTTGCTGCTTATGGAGAAAAGATCAATCGACTGGAAAGGTATGCTCCAAACTTCATATGAGATATTGATAGTAAAATCAACAATTTTTACTCAAGGTTAAAGACAAAGTATTGAATGTCTTTACCTTCTCGTGAGTTCAAAAGTTATGAAAAACTTATTCAATGTGCGAAGAAGGTGGAAATGGAGTTTCCCGATGATCGGGTGTTCATTGAAAAAAAATAGAATAAGAGGTCCAGTTGGCAGGCAAAGGGGAAGAATTCATCAAAGAAACAAGGAGTTAAGAAAACCAAATATCTATCCAATGAGGAGTGTGGTAAAATGCATCCTGGAGAATTTTTATCCAGGTCTGGAAAGTTCTTTTGGTGTGGTAAGTCTGGTCATATTGCTCGTAACTTTAAGGAAGATGATCAAGTAGGAAATGAAAATCCAGAGGAATGATGTTTTAAGTGTAATAAAATGGGTCATTATGAAAATGAGTGTATAACGAAGAACTCAACTGGGGGAAAGCAGCCAGACTACAAGCAGAAAGGGGTGGTGAAATCCCTTGCAACTACTTCAGCAGATGTTGGGCCATCGAATGATGTAGTATCAGGTACACTGTTTTTTTGTTCAGATTATGCCAATGTGTTGTTTGATTCATGGTCTACATTATTTCATTTCTGATAATTTTTCTAGTATATTGGGAATTCCATCTCAAGATATGAATCCTGAACTTATGGTAAAAACACCCGGAGGAAATGTTGAGACAAAAAGAAATTATAAGAACCTCCATATCCTTGTGTGCATAAATAATCTACCTACAAACCTTATTGTTTTGCCTCTAGTAGAGTTTGATGTTATTTTGGGCATGGATTGGCTTTCTATTTTTCAGGCTAAGATTGACTAAAGAGCTAAAAAGGATTCATTTCAGAAATATTTTCAATTTGTGTACATGAATGAACCCTTGATTTTGATAACATATCAGGAAGTTGAGAAACTAGTAAAAGATGGAAATGAATGTTATCTTGCACATATTTTTGAAAATAATGGAATTGTTCAGAATAATGATTTGCTAGTGGTAAAGGAGTATCTTGATGTTTTTCCTGATGAGTTTCTTGGTATTATTCATGATCGGGAAGTTGAATTTACTGTTGACTTAGTTCCTGATTCTAAGCCAAATTCAAAACCCCCTTAACTAATGGCTCAAGTTGAACTTTTAGCATTAATGAATAAATTTCAAGAGTTATTAGATAAAGGATTCCTTCAACATAGCACATCACCATGGGGTTCTTCTATCATGTTTGTTAAAAAGAAAGATGGTTCAATGAGACTTTTCATTGATTATAGAGCCGTGAATAATATCACTATAAAGAACAAGTATCCTTTGCCTCATATCGATGATTTGTTTGATCAGCTCCTGGGAGCCCAGTATTTTTCGAAGATTGACTTGAGGTCGGGGTACCATTAGTTTAAAGTAAAAGAAGCAGACATTTTGAAGACTGTGTTTCATACTAGATATGGCCATTATGAATTTGTAGTTATGCCTTTTGGGATAACCAATGCACCTGCTGTATTCATGGACCTTATAAATAGAATTTTCCATGAGTTCGTGGATAAGTTTGTGGCTGTTTTCATTGATGATATTTTGGTGTTTTCTAAAAGTAAATAAAATCATGAAAGTCATTTAAGGGTTATCTTGGAAACCTTAAAAGAAAAGAAACTATATGGAAAATTCAGCAAATGTGAGTTTTGGTTACAACAAATTTCTTTCCTTGGTCACATTGTTTCATAAAATGGCATAAATCTTGATGCTGCAAAAACAAAGGTTGTTGAAGAATGGCCAAAACCCACAAATGTAACTGTGATTCGTAGCTTCCTTGGTTTGGAAGTCTATTACCGAAGATATGTTAGAAATTTTTCACGGTTATCTAGTCCAATGATTAAGCTAACTCGGAAGGGTGTTAAGTTTATCTGGACAAAAGAATGTGATGATTGTTTTCAGGAGTTGAAAAGAAGATTGGTTAATGCTCCAATTTTGGAACTTCCTTCCAGGAATGGTGAGTTTGTTATATACAATGATGCTTCATTGAAGGGGCTTGGCTGTGTCCTTATGCATAATGATCAGGTAATTGCATATGCTTCACGTCAGGTGAAAACTGATGATGTAAATTACACTACACATGACTTGGAATTAGCTTCTATTGTTTTTGCTCTAAAAATTTGGAGGCATCATTTGTATGGAGTAAATTGTGAAATATATACTGATCAAAAAATTTTAAAGTATATATTCACTCAGAAAAAATTGAACATGAGATAGATGATATGGCTATAATTAATCAAGGACTATGATTGTACAATTCATTTCCATCCAGGAAAAGCAAATAAAGTGGCTGATGCTTTGAGTTTAAAAAGTAATGCTTCATTACCAATGATACATTTGGAACGAGAGTCTTTGGTTTTTGATTTGATGAACTTTGGCATAGAAGTTGTTGGTGCATGAAGTTCTTATGTTTTGTTTTAGGTATCAGTGAGATCATATCTATCAGACAGAATTAAGCAAGAACAGAAGAAAGACAGTGGGTTGCCGAAAAAGGTAGATCTGGATCAGAAGGGTATGTTTCCTGAATTTAATATAGATAATGATTGTTTTTTGAGGTTTGGGAAGAGATTATGTGTGCCTGGTGATTCACATTTGAAGAATGAGTTGTTATGTGAGTCTCCTAGTACCTCGTTTTCAGTTCATCCTGGCAGTACTAAGATGTATATAGATCTGCAGGAGTTTTATTGGAGGGATGGAATGAAAAGAGATATTGCTGATTTTATTGTGAAGTTTTTCACTTGTTAGTATGTTAAAGCATAGTTGAAGAAACCGAAAGGGATGCTTCAGCCTTTACCATTGCCAGAGTGGAAATGGGAAAATATATCCCTGGACATTGTCGTGGGATAACTGAAGACATCTCGAGGTAGTAATGCAATCTGGGTTATTGTTGATCGCTTTACTAAATCTGCTCATCTACTTCCTATTCGAGATACTTTCTCTCTAGATCAACTTTATCGATTGTATCTTAAAGAGATAGTTAGGTTTCATGGAGTTCCCCTATCCATTGTATTTGATCGTGATCTCAGGTTTACTTATAAATTTTGGAAAGGCCTTCAAAAGTTTTTGGGTACTAAATTAAATTTTAGTACAGCTTTTCATCCTCAATCAGATGGGTGTCCAGAACGAACAATTCAGACTTTAGAGGATATGTTGCGTGCTTGTTCGATGGATTATCAGGGAAGTTGGGACCAACATCTTTCTTTGGTTGAATTTTCATAAAATAACAGTTTTCATTCCAGTATACAGATGGCTCCGTTTGAGGCATTATATGGGAAGTGGTGTCGAACTCCAGCTTTTTGGGATGAAGTGGGTGAATGGAAGCTGATGGGACCAGAATTGGTAGAAGAGATGGTAGAAAAAGTTTAGTAGATTCAGAAACACATGAGAACAGCTCAGAGCAGACAGAAAAGTTATGTAGACAACAGGAGGAGGGATCTATCTTTTGAGGTAGGTGATCATGTTTTTCTCAAAGTTTCACCGTGGAAAAGTGTGATGCGATTTGGTAAGAAAGGAAAGCTGAGTCTAAGGTTCATTGGACCATATAAAATTTTGGAGAGAGTTGGATCAGTTGCTTACCGAGTGGCTTTTCCTTCGATTTTATCTCAGGTACACAATGTTTTTCATGTTTCAATATTGAGAAAGTATATGCCAAATCCATCTCATGTTTTGAGCCTAGAGGTAGTTCGGTTGGAAGAGAATCACTCTTATGAAGAACAACCAGTCCAGATTCTTGACCGAAGAGAGAAATTGTTGGAAAATAAGGTAATTCACCAGGTAATGGTTTTGTGGAAAAACCATATGGTTGAAGAGGCAACATGGGAATCTGAAAATTCTATGAGGGATAAATACCCCCACTTATTTTGATAAGTGAATAAAATTGCGAGGACGCAATTCCCAAATGGGGGGAAGGATGTAACATCCCAGGTAAATAAAGAATAAAACATTTTCATATTTATTAATATTTACGAATTAAATATTAATTTTACTTTAAAGGGGTTTCTATGTTCGATAGCGTACCCGATACGCAACAAAGAGTTTCTTTGAAATATTACGTTGCACACTAGTAATAATATAATATTATTTTAAATGGTAGTTAACACGTAGATGTTGTATTGGTGATAATGAATATAAATTAGTAAAATATGATTATATATGTTTGTTAAATTTTTTTACATTTATCCAATAAAGGATTAAAGCTTAATGTACGAAAAGAATTCAATTTTAGGCATATATACTCTAATATTCACTAATGGTCCACTTATCGCCTTTTGATGGAGAACTGTCATTAAATATAGTTTTGGTCACTATTATACATTATATTGGACCAAATAAAATTCTTCTTTATAATTGGGACATCAAAATTTCTTTTGTGTAAATTTTTGGTATTTTTCCGATAAAGTTCATTTTTTAATGAATAGTGAAAATGTTGTATTTTAATAAAAAATCTCTTTTTAATATAATTTATTAATCTGATTAGATTGTCTTTTTAATTGGTTTTAAAGTGAAATTAGAATATATTTTTACCATTTAATCCAATAGTGGTTGTTGGAATTATTTTTACTTTGAAATTGGACTTAAACTAGTGTCAATCTTTTGATATATAATGTTTCATAAAAACACGCTATTTGTCATGACAGCGGGAATTAATTATTAAATTAATTAATGTAACTTAAATTTTGTGAATTTTATAAAACATAAATCATTTTTGAATTCGGAATATCAGATATATCTTATGGTGAAGTTTTGGTATTTTTCTGAAAAACTTAAATTTTTGATGAATAGTGAAACCATAAAATGTTACTTAAAAAAACTGATTTTTCGTTTAAATGAAATTTTACAACCTCTATGTTTTGAATTTCAAAAATCCAACATAAATGGTTTTTATTAAGAAGTAAAATGTGGTTCAATGGGATTAAAATAATTTTTGGTGAATAGTAACTTTTAAGTTTTTAATCACGATTAGAGGTAATTAGTGTAATTTAAGGTAAAAATAATGTTTTAATAATATGAAATGACCATGACACATGTAATACTCTTATTGGATATTTCATGGACGACAAAGACAATCCATGGGTCAACTTGGGGACCCCATGGAGCCACTTTGGTAGGAAAATGACATTAATAACTTTTTCTTTAATGTTAAAATAAAAATGTCACAAACATGTGTTAATTTACTAAAAAAAATTAAATGGGGTTATACAAGTCATATTTTTTACTATAAATATTTATTAGAACGATAAAAATATTTCCTACATCATGAGGTTTTTTTTATAATTTTTAGACATTAAATAAGTTAAATTACTTAAGACACCATGATGATGCAGGGATTACATCATTATTTAACGATTTAAATAAAATGAAACGATAATGTAAAATATAAGACCTACACTTGTAAAAAACCTATTGGATGGGTGGATTTAGAACTCTTATCACCTTATACTCTAAATACATAATTTTGGAACCTTTAAAATCCGAAAATCATTTTATAATAAAGTAACCTTTTATAACATTCCAAGAGTGCCCCTCCTCTCCTCTTATAAAAGGCCCCCACCTCTACCACCTTACCCACACCTCTCAAGCCTTATTATAGACCAACCCCTGCACATTTTGTCTCTAAACATCCCTCTCTTACTCATAGAAGCCTCACTTTGGGCAGAAGTCTTCCCAAGGAAGCCTTTGAGCTCAAATAAAAAAGAGTTACCTGATTTAAAGGTAGTGTCTTCTCTTGTGTGCTTATGTTTTATTTTGCTTTTCCAACCCCCTAAACTATTTTTATTCCATTATTTTGTAACAACACCAGAATTTTAAATATACTAGGATGTTGTTTTGAGAAGGATTAGAGCTACACCTACACACACCTTTGTCTAATTGTTAAGGAACATATTGTTTCTGTGGTTGGTAATTTTCTGCCACACAAAACGATGATTGTTCAATAATCTTTTAACACCTTTCATGGTGGCCGTTAAGATGTCACTCTATTTATATATGATATATATTATTTTTATGTTTTCATTATGCTTCTGAATTTTTCATTTGGGGCATACCTTTATGGTTTCTATTGTGGCTAAACGCGATAATTTCATTTTAGGAAGTGCGGACTACCGCCCCCTCAAAGTGATTTGATTCATTAATGCCATATGTGGGACGTATAAAGGATGGAGTTAATGTTATTATATATGATGTTATAATGGAATTATAATATACCCTTATATGAATATTATTTCACTAAATTCAATATTAAATAGAAATGAATGTAGCGTTCATGCGTACATACGGCTTACCATCGCCATGAACGGTGCATTTCATTTCTTATCTCTAAATGTTATATACTATTATAAATACATGTATATGCGGGATATATATGATATATATGATATCTAAAGCATGAATATCATTCTGGATATAATGAACCTTTGACCACATAAAAAAATTTAATTTAAGAAGTCCATTTTTGAATTAAGTACCAAATATCGACAAAACAAACTTTATTAAATTATATGATTACATAACGTTAATAACATGGAAATAAGATATATAAAAGGAATAATAAACTTGAAAAAGGTTCTTAAGAAAGTACATATTAACTTTAGTTTATTATTCAGGATATTAAAGTGCAACTGAGTCACATCAGTCACGTGGTAAGGGACTTCGTCTCAATCTTCTTTCATTGAGGCATATTTTGTTCTAATACAAGGCTATATTTTATAATGTGTATAAACCCCTTTGACTTTTAATTTTATACAAAAGGAAACTTTTTCTATGAAGCGATTTACAAAATGAAAAAAGGAATTATTCTTTTAACGTACGCGGTGACAACGACCTTTTCCGCCACCGCGAGTATTATTTGGTCTTTGGCTTCCTCAACAAGCCGTGATGTTTTTTTTAAATGAAATAAATACCATATACTATTTTATGTATTTTGGTATTGAAAATGGTTTTTATAATGGATTTTTTATGTCAATATATTTAAGTGATATATTGTGTTTGAAATGGGGAAATGTTATCTTTCCATTATTTTTGTTTTATGTCTTATGATTTTATAATGGTAGTTGGACATTTGAAGGGTGGTTATGTGATAAACAATATGACGGGTGGTTTTGTGATTACCAGGATGGGTGGTTACATTATAACCTCCAATGCATTGGGCATGGAAGTCGGCCGTTTGGCTATTCCATTAAGTGATATGTGTGGAAGTCAACTGTATGGTTATTACATTTAAGTGTGTTTATGTCCCAAGTTACCTTTATATGTTATATGTACTTTATATGGGTTTTATAGTAATCTTTTTGTTACAAATGGGTAAATAATGATCTTTTATTCAATGAAGATAATTTTCTACTTCATAAAGGGGAAAATTATTACTTTGATAAAGTATTCGTGGTTTACTTGTTGTTTTTAAAAACTAACAGTTATCCTTCTTTGTGTATCCCTTACTGAGATTTTTATGCTCACCCCTTGTTTTTTTTTGAAATATTTTTCACAGGACATAATGTGGAATAGGGTCAAGGATGGGATCAAGGAAAAGTCATGCTTTCTTGAACATGGAACTATAAATGTTTTTTTTGGAGTTCATGTTTTGAAAAAAAGGAAACATTGTAGAAATGTCTACTATGTAATCATTTGATATGTAATAGTTATGATCTAATTCTTTAAAACTCTAAACCTAAAAAGATCCTCAATGGGAATTATTCATTTAATTCAATATTAAGTAATGTTTAAGGCCAGGGCCTTATACTTATTACATTACATAATACTGATTTTAGTCAATAAATCGCATCCTTTTAAATTGGGGATGTTTTAAATTTTTCTCCTTTAGATAATTGGGACACAATTCATTCATAACATTACACAACATTGCAGAGTGGATAACATAAAAAGAGTTTCCATTTTTTCCAAATATAAAACATTAAATCTTAAAACATGATTTCTTTGACCATTCTACCCAAATTTAACATGGATTACTTTTTTGTCTTACGCATACTTATAACCTATGAAATTCAATTAAAAATATGGGATGATCATAAAATCTTATTAAGGGATATAACAAGATGGAAAGAACACATTAATCCATGAATACTTGTAACATATGAAAACATTTTTAAATGACATATGTATCACCTGTATATATATACATACTTTGTGAAACATGAGATTTCCACAAGATTCCCGCAATAAATAAGAACAAAATTAGAAGCATAAAGGTATCATGGGGAATTGCTTACCTAATTTTGTAACCCACATGGCTAACTTATAATTTGAAACCCTAATTGCTCCCTACCAATTTGTGTAACCATCACAGTTACACTTAGAGTAACTATACTACCGACCTATAACATACACATACCCAATGAAATGGATAGGAATATAGGTCCCACACTTCATCATAAAAAATTTCCAAGAACTATAACATAATTATTCATCATGAATAATTGCATAAAAACATTTCCTTCGAAATTTCGTAAAACATCATTGTTTTTAAAAAGGATTTTAATGAAAAAACTCCATACATAAATCATATAATTGAAGGGAGACTTATTAGAGGGGATTTAATATGTATATACGCGGTATATACACATAAATATTCATAATATAAACAATGTTCATCACACAAACAATTTTAATACAACATAAATAATGAAGTTGAAGGTTAAACCAAAGAATGGGAATCCGGTTAAGAATTCCCTTACCTCAGGTTTGTATTACATCCAACTTGTTTAAACCTCTTTTATAATGATAAAGGAGTGTTAATAATTTATTAAATAATCATATCCATCTTTATAATACCTTATATTATCATTTAATTACATAATTTCCCCCATTAAGTTTTTGTATTTTGTTCCCTGCATTGTTTTGTGTGTGATCTTTAAATGTTTCCATGATTGGTTCATGATGGATGTTCTTGTCAATAGGAAGTGAAACTCCAGAATTGGAATGGAGTATTATTTTCATATTTACAGAACCATAAATTTTACCATTTATACATATGAATTCTTACATAAGGATTATTCATAAATTAAAACATTAATGATGTTCATTTAAATGAATTTAGTGGTTCTTTGATAACAACGACCACATTTTGTTTTATAAATTTCAACCATATGTAAAAGAAGAATTAAAAAAACATGGATGAGACATAATACATATATTATAACTTGGATAAACCCTAAAAATGGTTTCATGACCAGACTTTAAGTAATTATATTAGATTGACATCACTTTGTTGACGATGTCGGTAATTCGACACATCACGAACAATGTTTTTATTCCTTGAATAACTGGGAGAGGGGAAGAAGAATGATGATTAATTTTCAATGAACATGAGAAAATACATAATATACATGATTTATATAGATTTCATTAAACATGTCTAAGATTATTTGTGGAATGAAATGAAATGAACTCAAAATAAAAGAATAGTTGAGAAATCCCTTACAAATATTCAGCAGCATAATAGCTATGAAACATTGTTTTAGAAACCACTAAAAAAGAGGGGAAAAAGGTAACCCACAAATAAATGAATCATAAAATAAAATAAATCAAAAATAAGATGAAAATAATAATATGGTATGGATTCTTGAATTCTATAACACATAAAAGAGAACATGAATGGAAAAAAGAAAGAAGTTCATGATTTTCATACCTTGTAGAGTAACACCTAGAACATGATGGTTGGGGCCTTGGAGGCTATATAAAACCTGGGAGGACTAAAATTGAGGTAATGAGGCTATATATTCGTTGAGGAAGAACTTTTAATTAATTTAATGAAGGAAGGGGTTGGTATTTATAGCAAAAGTGATGGAATATTTTAATAATTTTTGAGGGACACCTTATTAATGGTATTTGAAAAACCATGGGCTTGCCCATGGTATTTGCCAGGGTATTAGCCACTTGGTACACCCAAAATCTTAGTTTATAGTACATAAGTCTACCATATTTATTACATCATTCTTACATCATTAATGATTTCATTAACACACCGAAACACAAAATTGTAATTTTTTTACTATTCATTGAAAAATCATTTTTTTAGAAAATTCCAAAAAACATACTCTATCCATTTTTCGATGTGTATAATTCAAAAATGAAATCCATTTTTTGAAAATAATTTTTTAAATATATTTAATTTAATTTTTTAATAAAGTCACACATAAATCAAAAATAAATTTTTTTATTTCAATAACTACTTTTATATCGCAACAAAAAATTAACCATTATGTCATTATATTAAAGACTTAAGAAAATAAAATAATAATAAAATTTACTATTAATTATAGTCATATTACTATTCATATTACTCTTCATAAGGTAATTTTACTATTCACCAAAAAAATACAAGTTGGTTCTATCAGACTCTAAATAACTTACTGAACACAATTGTTGATGACTATTTTTTGAAATTCAATACATATAAGCTCCAATTTTTTTAAAGGATAGTTATAAAAACCTAAATTAAACAATGATTCATGCATGTCATTTTTTTAACATGGGGTGTTACATTAGACCCCAATTTCTAGAAATTGAATCCATGCAATTTTATTTACTCATTAATCAAGTGAGGGTAACATTCCCTTATAGCATTTTTAGATTCCCATGTTGCTTCTTAATCCTTGTGGTTTCTCCATAAAACCATTACCTGGTGAATTAACTTATTCTGCGAAACCTATTCCCTTCGATCAAGGATCTGAACTGGTTCATCTGCATAAGAATTGTTCCCTTCTAGTTGAACTTCTTCTTGGCCCAAGACATGTGATTAACCTGGTACATAATTTCACATCATCGAAACATGAAAAACAATGTGTACGAGAGAAAAACTCGGAGGCAAAGCTACTCAGTATGAAATTGTTCCAATTTTCTCCATAATTTCAAAAGTTATAATGAACCACAGGCTTAGCATCTCTTTCGTACCGAAATACATCACACTTTTCCAAGGAGAGATTTTACGGAAAACATGGTCACTTACCTTGAAATATAATTCATTCATTCTATTATATATATAACTTTTCTACCTTCTCAAAGCTATCCCCATGTAATGCTGAATCATCTTTACTTTCTCATCCACTTCCTCTACTAATTTTAGCCCCATCAACAACCTTTCACTGATGTCATCCCAAAATGCTAGAGTCTAACACCACTTCCCATACAAATCCTAAAAAGGTTTCATATGTATACTAGAATTAAAACTATTATTATAATAAAAATCAACTAATGAACAATTCTGATGCCATCTTCCTGGATACTCCATTGAACAAACTCGAAGCATATCTTCCGAAGTCTAAATAGTTTGTTTGGACTTCCCATCGGATTGAGGTTAAATTTTTTTACTGAAATTTAACTATGTCCCCAAAAACATCTGAACTCCCTTCCAAATGATAGAAGTGAACCTGTGATCCTGGTCATATACAATTAAAAGAGGAACTCCTTGTAACACAACAATATCTTTGATGTACAATCGATAAATATATTCTAAAGTAATTTTATCTCGAATAGATTGAAAATGTGTAGATTTTTTCAGTCAATCAACAATAACCCAAATTTCATCATTACCATTAGAATACTTTGGTAGTCTAACCACAAATTCCATGGATACATTCTCCCATTTCCCCTCTGTCATTGGAAAAGGTTGTATCATCCCCTTCGGTAACTGCCACCATGCTATAATCTTTTGACATGTCAAGCATTTCATAGTAAAATCATCAATAACACTTTTCATTCCATCCCACCAATAATATTCCCAATGGTCTATATATATCTTAGTACTTCCAATATGAATTAAAATGGGGAACAATGAGCTTCACACAATATTTTTTGTATTAACTGAGAATCACAAGGCACAAGCAACCTTTTACAAAATCATAAAACACAATATTTTTTCAAGGTTAAATTTTGGAAACTTTTCCATTTTAACCAATTCTAAATTTTTCAGTAGTTCATGGTATTCTTTCTATTCTTACATTCTTCTCTCTGATAATGTTAAATGCACTAAAACCTGATACAAAATAGTGGTTTTTCCTACACCAACAACTTCTAATCCAAAATTCATCTAATCATTAATCAAGGGATCATGTTCTAAACATAACATGGATAATGATGCATTATGTTTTAAACTCATAGCATCCACCACATTGTTTATATTTCCGGGATGGTAAATAATTATTCCATCATAATCGATTATCAGTTCAAGCCATCTTCTTTGCCTCATGGTTAATTCATTCTGAATGAATATATACTATAGAATTTTATAGTATGTATATATTTGTCATTTGGATCCGTATAAATAATGCCTCCGTATTTTCAAATAAAAAAAGCACATCTTCAATTTTGATATCATGTGTGGGATAATTTATCTCATGAGGTTTTAGTTGTCTTGAAGCATAAGCAATTTTCTAATAATTTTCCATCAAAACACAACCATGTCCCTTCGACGAAGCATCACTGCATGTCACAAACTCACCATTTCATGAAGGCAATGAAAAAAATAGAGAATCCACCAATCTCTTATTGAGTTCCAAAAAACAAACATCACATTCTTATGTCCAAAAAAATGTAACCGCTTTTCATGTTAACATAGTTATTGGGAAAGATAACTGTGCAAAGTTGTTAACATAACATCAGTAATAACCTACTTACCCAAGAAAACTACAAATCTCTATAACATTTGTTGGTCTTGTCCATTCATAAAACACTTCTGTTTTCTAAGGATCAAATATTATGCCATATTTATTTACAATGTGCCTAGGAAAATAAATCTGTTGCAAACAAAAATCACCCTTTCTGAATTTTCCTTATAATTTCTTTTCCATTAAGGTTTCTAAAAAATCTCTTATATGTTTTTTATACTACTTTTTATTTTCAGATAAATACTAGATTTTCATCAATAAACACAACCATAAACATATCCAAAAACTTATAAAATATACCATTCCTAAGATTAATGAATACAGTAGGTGCATTAGTTAACTGAAATGTCATAAAAAAAATTAAAAATGCCCAAATCTAATATAAAAGGATATTTTCATGATGTCATCATCCTTCACCTTCAGTTGATGGCATCCAGAAGTCAATTTAATCTTAGAAAAGTACTGTGCTCCATGGAGCTGATCAAACAGGTCATCGATTTGAGGAAAAGGATAATTGTTTTTAACAGTGATGTTATTTAATGCTCTATAATCAATGAAAAGTGTCCTGGAACCATCTTTCTTGTTATCAATAAAAATAGGAGTGCCCCATGGTGAAGTCGTAGGATAAATAAATCCTTTATCAAGCAAATCCGCAACTGAATTTTCAATTCCAGAAGTTTTATTTGGGCCATACGATTTAGGGGATTTGAAATTGGATTATCATCAAAAACTAATTCAATTGTGAACATGAAATCTTGATTAGGTATGACACTAGGTAACTCATAATGAAAACATCATGGTATTTTTTTACAATAGGCACATCATCAATCTCAATAGTTCCCTTGTTTTCAACAATATGAGCAAGATAAATTTCATTTCCATATTTCAACAGTTTTTAGCTTCATAATATATTATCAATGGTATGGGTTCATTCATGTATACAAACTAAAACTCTTTCTGAAAAAAAATTATTTAGCTCTACAGTCAATCATAAGATTATAAACAGAAAGCCAATCTATTACTAAAATAACATGAAACTCGACTATATATAAAACAACAAGGTTTATAGGTAATGTATTTCTACAGACTATAATATAAAGATTCTTATAATTCATCTTTTCTATAATATGTTCCCCGATGTTTTATCAATATGTTCCAATCTCATTGGCTAAGGTGATATTTCCAATTTACTAAAAAATTTCTCAAAGATGAAAGAATGTGTAGACTCCGTATCAAATAAAACATTAGAAAAATTGGAGTAAACAAATAGTGTACCTGATACAACGTCGCTGGATGGCTTAGCATCTTCTGATGTAGTTGCAAAAGATCTCACTACACTTTTCTGTCTATAGTCTGGCTTCTTTACATCATTTGGATCTCTTTTTTCCAAGAATTTTCCTAGTGAACCATCTCATGACATTTAAAACAATTTACAATTTTCTTATCAGGATTAGTCTTAAGATCATTTTCATTATAAGCGCAGTTCATATGTCCAACATTTAAACATTTAAAACACTTCCCCTTTTTTCTAATACATTCCCTAGGGTTTTCCATGACACACATTTCACAAACAGGAAACTGGATTTTCTTACCATAAGATTTCATTGGTTGACTATTACCCATCAATTTCCATCTACACATCTCCTTCTCCTTATTTAAAAAATGAACATTATCATTAGTATACTCCATCTCAAACCTCTCATCACATCAGATAATTTTCTCATAACTTTTGAATTCACAGGAGGCCAATGCCCTCTTATACCTTGGCTTTAGTCTGGAGTAAAAGTAATTGGTTTTTCTATAAAGATGTAGTATATGATTTGGAGCATACCTCGCCAGTCAGAAGAAGTTTATTCATACACAACCACTGAATCTTCTTTCTTTTTCATCAATTCAAGGAATTTCATCTCTATCCTAAGTCACACGACGCATGGAAAATATATTTCAAGGAAATTTCTTTTAAATCCATCCCACTCTATGGCTTCAATATCCAATCTAACCCTGATATTATTTACCATTGACCACCACTGATCAGCTTCACCATTAAAATGATAAATGAAAAGACATACCGTTTGATTATCTGAACAACCCATTACATCAAATATCTTTTCAAGGGCTTTAATCCTTCCTTTAGCCGCTGCTGGGTCAGAAGATCCATTGAGAGCAGGAGGGTGTTGTCCCATGAAATGTTCCACTATTGTAATGTTCCATTGTGGTACCTATGGTTTTTTTCATTGATTCCACAACAATTTATTTCTTTTATTAGATAATCCTTTAGTGTCACAAACATCTCACTTCCAATACCAACTATTCTAGGCTGTAGAATCGTAAGGATGTCGTTCTATCGGTGCCTCTCAACGTTAGATTCCCTATTTCTTCTACAGACAACCATTCAAAAAAATATATGCTGGATGAAGAAACATGGTAATATTTAATTTATATAACATTTAAAATTAATCATAGAGTAAAAATTATTTATGGTATTCTTTTAGCATCATCTTAACCCTTAAAGTTATCTAAACCATACTCTGATACCAACTATACAGACCTGACCTTATTACATTACATAATCCTAATTTTTTTCAAAATTTCATTTCCTTTTACACTGAGGATCTGTTCATGTTTAGAGATTTATATAATTTGGACATAATTCATTCATAATAATAAACATTGTTTAAAAGTGGATACCTCAGAAATGGTTTCAATTTTTTAAAAATATAAAACATTAAATATTAAAACATGATTTCATTGAATATTATTCAAACATTTTACTTGGATTCCTTATTTGTAATACGCATCCTTATAGCCTTTGAAAATAATTTAAAAATATGGGACTAGCACAAAAGCTTAGTAATTGATATAAAAAAGAAGGAAAGAACACATTATTCCATGAATAATTGTAACATATATGAATATTTTTAAAAGACATACTTATCACGACAATTTATAGTTAATTTGTGTAACATGAGATTTTCACAAGATTCCTACAATATATAAGAACATAGGTAGAACCATAAAGGTATCTTGGGGAATTAATTACATAATATTTTAGCCCTATCGGCTACATTATAATTGTTAACCCTCACATCCACCTTAAGGAAAGCATTTCCTCTGAAATTTCATAATGAAGAATTTAAAATAAAAGGGTTTTTTAGGAAAAAAACCTTACAGAAATCATATAATTGAAGATAGACTTATTAGAGTGTATGGAATAGGTATATACACTATATACACACATAAATAATCATAATAGAAAGAATTTTAATCACACAAACAATTTAATACTACATAAATAATGAAGTAAAAGGTTAACTCAATGAATGAAAATCGGGTTAAGAATTCCCTTACCTCGGGTTTGTATTAATTCCAACTTATTTAAACCTCCTGTATAATGATTAAAATAGTGTTATTAATATCTTAAAGAATCACTTCCCTCTTTATAATACCTTATATGATCATTTCGTTACCTAATTTCACCCATAATTGTTAGTATTTTGTTCCGTGCATTGTTTTGGGTGTGTTCATTACATGGTTTCCATGATTGGTTCATGATGGTAGTTCTTATCAATTGGAAGTGAAAATCCAGAATTAGAATGGAGTACTATTTAACTATTTACATATCCATAAATTATTCTATTATCATTTGCAATTCTTACATGTTGATGATTCAAAAATTAAAACATTAATGATGTTCATTTAGATCATTTTAGTGGTTCTTTGATAATAACAACATCATTTTGTTTTAAAAATTAATACCATGTGTAAAAAATAATTCTTGAACCATGGATGAGAAATAATACATATATTTTATCATGTTTCAACCATAAAAACGGTTTCATGACCTGCCTTGAAGGAATTAAAGCTAATTGAAATCACATTATCCACGACGTCGGTAATTCAACAAATCACAAACAATGTTTTTATTCCTTGAATATGTGCGATAGGGGAAGAATAATGATGATGAATTTTACATGAACAATATAACATCCAAAATATACATTATTGAATAAGCTATCGTGCCTCTTGGGTAAGAGAAGTCAAGGAATCAAAAGTAAGGAACTCAAAATTGAAGAATAGTTGAAAAATCCCTTACAA
Organism: Viscum album; assembly: GCA_963277665.1. Lineage (NCBI taxonomy): Eukaryota > Viridiplantae > Streptophyta > Magnoliopsida > Santalales > Viscaceae > Viscum > Viscum album. The sequence goes on along the minus strand of OY728120.1, from coordinate 250,166,381 downwards.
AAAAATCGGCAGCCTAATGGCTAAGCAACATGGTTTTAGAAAACATTAAAAAGTCAGGGGACAAGGGTAACCCATACATAAATTAACCATAAAACAAAATATAGAAATAATAATTTGAAATGAAGAACATGTTATGGATTTTATAATTCTATACCACATATAAGAAAACATAAATAGAAAAAGAATGAAGTTCAGAATTTAATTACCTTGTAGAGTAATGCCATGAGAATAAAGGTTGGGACCTTGGGGACTTGAGGAAACCTTGGGAGGAAAAATAGGGAGGTAAGAATGATAGAGCTTCATTGAGGAAGAATTGTGAATGAATTTGATGAAGGAATGAGTTGGTATTTATAGAAAAAATGAGGGAATATTTTAATAATTTCCAAGGGACACCTCATTAGAGGGATTTGCAAAACCATGGGCTTTCCCATGGTATTTTCCCAAGGAATTAACCAATTGGGACACATCACATCGTATTTTACTATACACATTTCTAAAAGATTTTATGACATCATTATTACATCATTAATGATGTCATTAACACAGGGAAACTCAAAACTGTATTTTTTAATATTCACCAAAAATTCAATTGTTTCAAAAAAATCCAAAAAATTCACTGTAAACATTTTTTGATGTGTAGAATTTATAAATTAATTCCATTTTTTATAAATAGTTTTCTTAATATTATTAGTTCATTTTTTAAATAAAATCATACTTAATTATAAAATTAACAATTTTAATTCTATAACTGCTTTTATATCACGTTGAAAAATAAACCAATATTTCAAAAACAAATACAATATACTATTCATTAGGGTCATATTACTATTCATAAGGGAAGGTTACTATTCACAAAAAATACAAGTTGATTCCATCATACTCTGAATAACTTACGTAAAAGAACTGTAGATGACTGTTTTTCAAAATTCAAAACATAGAAGCTGCAAAATTATGTTTAAATGCTAGTTATAAATTTCTAATTAAAAAAAGATTCATGCATTTCATTTAATTTTTTTAAAAAAAAATTGATTTATTACAATAATAATTTTAAAAAACATATATTAGATCCCACAAAACATAGAACATATTATATGATACCAAATTACAATTATATTAATTGTGATTTCACAGGTTTTGTTCAACTAATTACATCTCTATTTAATTCTTTCGAAATCCGTAAATAACAAAATAAAAAAATCATCCTTCAAAAACCCACAAAGAGTAATATTTATAAAGAAATATAATTTGAAAAATTTTGAGAATTAGAAAGAATATTCTTAGATATCAACTACATGAACAAGAATTAAATAAAATTTACATCACAACAACTCATGTAATGATATTACTAACTCTCAATATCAAATTTAAAATATTTCTATGATTATTATTTCAATCATACTTGGATCTCATTCCATTAAAATTTTCACTTCAATGATATATACACTTTCTAATTTGACTAAAATAACACTTTATATGTTAGCCATTCCATTATTAATGATCAACCATACTCCAAATATATTCCTAAAAACTCTATCCACTTCATAATATCATTCATAGAAAAAAATAGTCCAATATTTTGAGAAAGAATACTTATTTTCATAATTAGAAATATTGATAAAAAATCTAATTTTTATATGTATTTTATATTCTCTTTGTTTGAATCATTTTATTGAAACGAATATTATAATTCAAATTATTCCCCTAATAGTTGGTGGGATCATATTTCTTATATTTAAAAAACATATAGGAAAACAATTTTTCATTGGATAAAACATTTTTATCTTTATCTCTTTTTCAAACCAATTATAGAATATGACAACCATAGCCTGGAGGAATTAATCGCATATTGTTCACAATAACACTTTATTAGAAAAAAATCTCTTAGAATATATGATAAATGACATAAATATACATTTACTTTATTTATATCTATTTTGATTAGAAAAAATAATTTTCATTTTATTGTTTGAAATAAAAACATATTTATTCATCATTTTGATATAAACGACAAGCATTATAAATTATTTCCTTCAATTTTAACTCATGTATGCCTAAAAATTTGGGATTAATTCATTTAGTATCTTATAAATTTCAAAATATATTAATTTACAACTATAAAATCAATATATATCACTGAAATTCCATGGAGGATTTATAACCCCTTTAGTATTCAGGAAAACATTGATCATTTGGAAAGAGTTTGCTTTTTATAGATTTCCTTTTAGGATTAAATGTAGATGAATGGATATTTTTAGAATCATTATTTTATATTATAACAAAATTTTCTTCTTTCAGTTTCAAATTTGACCCCCTATTTCCACTAAGACATAACCGAAACCTAGACATGACATACCAATTTTATCAACACTTCAAGAAAACAATGTAAAAATTTCTTGAGCTCGCTCGCATCATTATAACATTTATAATGATAAAAAATTGAATGAATTTATTTACTAAAACAAGAATTATATAAAAAATTATAGATTAATTATTTAATTATCAAAAGAATATATGTTTTTTCAAAATATTTTAACAATTGGTTACTCAGGAAGGTTTTACATCAATCCATATAATTTTTATTTCATAAGAATGGTTATTTAATATTTTTCCAATAAAATAATATTCTTGTAATTCAATTATTTTATTTCAAATTTTGAACTTTGAGTTATGATTAATAATAATGATGTCATTTACCTAAAACCTAATATTTTAGTAGATGTGTATCTAGTTCTAGTTTCAATAGATATACCCTTTTATTATATGTTCTCCCACTAATATAATGTGAACTTTTGAATATATATTAGATAAATTAATGGGAAATGAGCCAAATTTATAATGACCCATTGTTTTATCAATGAAATTTCCTTCATATAATTATTACTTATAGTATAATCACATTAGTAATCCTCATTTAATATCATGATAAAAAATATTATATGACCATTAAACATAATTTGTCCACTTCTGTGTCTTGAATTTCAAAATTATGATATACACGGTTGCGTTCAGTGTGATTTTTGGGGTCTGATAGAACAAAATTAATTTCTAGTGAATAGTATCCTACCCTTATGAACATTATCTTACCCTTATGAATAGTAATATGACCCTTATGAATAATAAATTTTCTAAAATAATAGTAACCTCACCATTGAATGTGTAAATAAAATTTAGGCATCTTATTAGTGATAATATGACCATCGTAAGAGTATTAGTGTTTTTGTAAGTTGTAAATAATTAATCACAATTAATTAATTAATTTTAAAAAAAGTTATTTTCCTCAATGGGTTTCATAAATTTAAAAAATTATTTTTTCTGGGTTTAATATAATTTTATAAGACCTTATGTAATTTTTGTAATAATTATAAAATCATTTATAGTTTTAAAATTTGTATTTTTCAAGTTAATTATGATTTTAATTAAAAATTAAATGAATCTTATTTAGAAAATTATTTTTGAAAAATGAAATTCATTTTTGGATTCTACACATTCAACAATGGTTATCATGAGTTTTTTTGGGTTTTCTCTATAAAACATGAATTTTTGATGAATAGTAAAATACAACAATTTATCATATATATTCATTATAGGTTAAATGAACTATTCCTATCCTCATCACTGAGGTAATCACCATTGTATTGAACTCAAAAACACATATTAATATTCTTGGCCATCGAATCATCACTCTTTATTGTATTATGGAGAAATAATAAACTATTGATTAAAATATTAAGAATACCCTCATCCTCAGCACTATAAAAACCACCCACACTCCCCTCTTATCTTCACTCTTATCAAGCCTTGTTCCTTGCCTAATTCGTAATAAGATATCTCCCCAAGATCCTCCCTCGTTTCCATCATCCCTTGGTCTCTTCAATGTCTAAATCCTCTTCCCTTAAGAGGCTCTTAAAAAAGATTTATTTAAGAGGAAAATTCATCTTTTCAATTCTTTAATTTCCATTCAAGTTCCTTTGTTTTCTTTTAAATCCTTACCTCACCACAAACAAATGTTAGGATAACTCCAGTACCTTATATGAACTATAATTTTGTTATTTTAATGGAATAATTTATTATCATCCCTCCTTTCCAATTATTTTATAAAAGTAGTTAAAACACAATCTAATATGTGAAACTTTACCTCATTCAAGGACGATGTGTTTTCAATTTTCATTTCCATCATCATTTCTCATCATGAAACCATGATTATGGTTTAAAAATACTATAATTTATGTATTATGTATCATATATGGTTCTGGAATCTTTTTTACACATGGGATTGAATTATAAAACATAATTTATTTGTTTTGATCAAAACCGCCAATTAACCCAATAGGTTGACACTAATGTTTTATGTACCAGTTCACCATCACTACAAGTAACCAAATGAATTTTACAACCATGTAACCTTATCACTATTCAATAATAACATATAACATCAATTTTGGATGAGCATCCTCATTCTACATGATTATCCATTCATGTATATAAGTAAACCCATCATGTAACAAACAGACTTTAACAATAAAATTGATCCGCATAACCAATAAAATATTTTAGGAATGAACCCAAAAGAGTATACTAAATCAATTACATGTTATTTAGGTTCTAGATTTTTTAATTAATAAACCAAATTTTATTATTCAAGTTATTAATATCAAGTGGAGAACACCATCAAACTTAAGGTTAGGAACTCAACCTGAACATTCATTATTCCATTGAGTTTCTCCTTTTTTACCCAAATAAATTTATCAATTATTTTTTGAACATATTCTAAATGTTGTTTATATCATCCAAAATCATGTATAACGATCCTATAATTGTTATCTTTTATGGATATACTTGTTTTTAAGTGGTTCCCTCCTCAATACTTCCCAATATTCAAACCTATTTTAAGGGATCTTCCCGAATTTTTAACCCCATTATAAGTGCACTCTATCATCTGTTTTAAGAAATTATGGTTTTTAAAAAATAATTATTTTTATTTGTAAAACCTTCTTTGTTCACTTATTGTTTTATATTAATGACTATTCCTTTTCTATTTTAAATGTTCTTTAGTATTTTCTTTAAAACCGCTCCAAAATGTTTTAATACTAAAACTTCTTAAATAGTTTTCTTACATGTTTCCACTTATGATTGACATACATTACCATGATATATGTACATTTCAACTTCAGAATGTTCATATATGTTTTAATTCCTTTCATTCATTGGTACTTTTATGCGACTCTAATTTATTATGCTTTGTGGAAATAGTATGTTACCAACTTCTTTCCATGCGTACTATTAAGTTTATTTTAGATATATAATGAGTGATTCATTATGTAGAATTAAAATTCATTAAGATGTTATGATTTGTATGCCTAGATATCTCTCTAATGCATTGGGTATGTTTTAGTCTCATGATACGTTTTGTGAAACGGTCTTTGCAGTTAGCCTTGGCTTGTGCTACCATATGAAATGGTCTTGGCATTTAGCCTTGACTTGTGCTACCATGTGCAACGATCATGGTGGTGAACCATGATTGGTGATCCTATAAGTTCAATAATCCTTGAATCAAGCTAAATTCATGTTTTATGTTATGAAACATTACTATTATTCCATGTTTATATGATCTCATGTTATATATGTTATGGTTAAATATGTTCAACTATGTTATATTCCTTGTTATATCATTATGACCTACTTCCTAACCAATGTTTTAAAGATTTTTTTTATGAATAATCCCTTACTTGGATTTTAGCTCATCCCTTTCTTTATGTTATCCCCAAGTTATTGTATGCAGATGTATGAGAACAATGGATTCTATTAGCTCATTAGGGAGATTAAAAAAAATGTTAATTCTATGATGTTTGATTATATACCTAGTCATCGATGGTATTTTACATTACAATACTTGTATTGTAATTTTATGTTTAATTATACATAAAATAATTTAATGATATATGTAAACAGATGGGGTCAATATAGTTTGTTTCATGGAATCTTCTAGTTATTTTTGGAGATTAAGAATAGATAACTTTAGTAATAACCTTAAGCATTAGACTATGTATAAGAAAACATCCCTAAATTTGGGTAAGTAAAGAGTAAGTGTTTCTTTATGAAAATACATCTATGTCTGGATACAAATAGGTAGAGGTGGCTATGCCACATAAATATCTATGGGTAAAACATGAAAACACCACTTTGAGATAGCCTTAAATGGGAACTGGTACAAGCCAATGGGCCTTCATTAACTCTTGGTTTGAGAGTATTAGAGGATATGATTTGGTAAATTAAAGAGAAGAGTATGAACCACTGTAAATGGAACCAAAAATTCCCATAAGAATGTATGTTAGGAAACAGATCATTGATAACCTAGATTAGAATCCGAGGGAATCAGAAGATATGATATACTTCTCCATTTAGAGTTTATCCTATTATGTTTAATGTTTCATTTTATTTCTTATTTGTTATGTATTCAAGCCCCATAATATTATTTTCTTATTCATAGTTAAAATATGGAAGGAGGAAGATAACTAACAACTCTTCTCTCTCTTCCCAAAGAACTACTTGGAAATATTATCCTGAAGCCTTTCTTATATTAATTTGAATCTTTTTCAGATATCCACGTTACATGAGAACAACTATATGAGGCATAAAATACCTCTAGAATAACCTGATTATTTCAATAATCAAGTACTATATATTGGATAATCTTATGCTCCCAACATTCGTACCATGATATGGTAATAATGTAAACACATTTCCATGAAATAAAATATTTATATTATCAAACCCAAAAATAAAAAATATATTAACATTTTCAAACACAAAAATTTAAAAAGTAGAATGGGTAAATATTAAAGAATGTCCATATATCATAAGGTTATAATGTAAACACATTTCCCGAAAATTCCATCATCTAAATCCATGTGATATAACCTCATATAAAAAATTAGATGAGCAAAATTTCATTATAAAAATGATCAAGCGATATAAATGTGTAAATGAAAAAGAATAGTATCATTTGTGATCTGACCTATAAGATAATACATACTAGATAGAAAAAATATTCCCAAATTAGGTAAACTATTGGTTCCAACAAATATCAAGTCCTTCTAATATTTATCAATATCAATAAAACAACCGGTTCTGGTACCACAGACACTAATTCTTTTTATATTTATTTCCTAATACACCATTGGTTCCAAGACTTCCAAGAATAAAAAAACTAATTTCAAAAGGCTGATCACAATTTTTAAGACATGTTTTAAAGCCCATCCAATCCGATTCACTTTTTTAATAACACATTTCTGAATAAAAAACATTTTTAAAGAAAACTCATTTACAAAAAATTTATTTACAGATGAAATCCCATGAAACCAAATTTCACTTCAATTCAATGAAATAAATGAATGAATTTATAGATCATGAGAATAAATTCATTGAATTAATATATTTTATAGAAAACCCAACCACAAAATCATATAAACCTTGACACCTTTGACAATGGTGATTTGAAATCGGGAGATCAACCTTTGAAATACAATATCTACTGATAAACATAAGAGGATTGATAGAAAACACTATCCTATCTAGAATCTAAAACATAACCATAGATAACTTTAGTTTTTCAACCAAAAACCAAATAATAAATATTTAATTCTTAGTCCATGAGGTGAACCACTGTATCACTAATGATACTCCAAGAGTATCATTTACAGTGTAGAACATTTTTATAGATTAAAAGGTTTCCACTAATTGAACTAGTTTTACAACTTGTTCCTTGTAATGATTTTACAGTTTGAATTTTGGATTTAAAATTTATATAACCTCTAAATCCAACACCAACAATAGTTCACCAATATAAACACTAAAAATGACTCTAATGACTACCAAACCTGAACTAAGGGTTGACCTCACTTGTTTTCATAATCCCAATTAGGATTTCACATACTTTAACAATCCCAAATAATTTTTATCTATATATTAATTATTTCAATATATGAAAGTCTATTATCAAAATGATAATAATATTAAAATTTTCCTTGAAATATGTTAATCAATTTTTATCTATATTTATATGAGTTTTGAATTAATTCTAACTCGATCGGATATGTTTTGTTTAAAACAGATAAGTATTAAGTCACTAATTTGCTTATAGCTACTGATACATATCTACCGGTACTTAGTATACAAATAGAAATAGTCAATAATAAGCTAAGGTAACTGATACATAGAGATACTGATATGTGTAAGTCCACCGATAAGCACATATCTCTGAAAGATCACGTCCATCGATACAGAAAGAAACCAATAGAAAAAGTCTACCGGTATGAATAAGTCTACCAATACTTATATCACTGGTACATAAGCGAAGCTACTAATACAGATATTCACTGATACATCAAGATACTGATACAAGATACTGTTACACTAGAGTTACCGATAGAGTAAGTCTTCTGATATGAACAAGTCTACCGCTATGAAGATACCGATAAAAAACGAGCTACTGATAGAAGCAAATTATACTGATAGATGAAGTCACCGGTATATAGAGCTTACACGGAGTAACAGCTACCGATATAAGATCAAAGAGATACTGATAGAAGGGAATTGTACCAAGTACCCATAAAAAGGTAATTATTCCTTTTTCTGGAGCTGAATGCTATAAAAGGAATGACAATGACTAGGAAGAATCATGAACTAATAAGGCACATTAAGGGTGTGAAAAATCAAGGGTTGAATATCATTGAAACGTGGTGCACTCACATAGAAAAGAATGGACACACTCATACTCGAAGAGCACTGGACATACACGAAGCCATTTCTTATTCTAGAGGAGAACACAAGCTGCATCTTAAGTGAAGAACTACAACGAACTCTTCATGCGCTCAAGTTGATAAAGCTGAACCTGAAAACCAAGGAGGAAAACGACAATCTGTTTTTTAGACAAAAACCAGAGAAGGACTCATGAGATTATATGATTAATCAAAAGAGTCCATAGCTGCACTTCACATCACTAGAGCATTCTAAAATCTTATATACTGTCTTAGTGATTATTTTATTTACATTTCAAGCTGTGTGTATACTCAGTATATTTCTTACACACATTGTCTCCTGAGCTAAACTGGAGGATTTATAAATCCTCACACAGAATTTCTATAACTCCCTTGTATCCCACTGTGCATAATGGTATTGGTCATGTAAGACCTGGACAGCCTGTCAGCTGTTGTTTGTTTTCCCACATAGACCCGTGGTAGATAACTTTGTACATGGATAGTGGTTTCTCTATTGTTTACCCCGATCTAGGGTGTAGATCAAATTTATATGAAATTTTTTGAGAGGACTAAGTCTCAGAATGAGTCTAAACCTCATGGTTATATCTGATGTGCATCATAGTTTAAATCTAATGTTTATTACATATATATATTTTATATTACACTACTAATTAATTTGAAATACAATTTGTTTTATGGTTACTTTGATAGTTAAACTAGCAAGTGTTTATACTTATTTGTGAACCAGTAAGTTAGTTTCAAAAGTTAATTTAATCTTCTGATTAAATTATCTAAGACCTAATTAATATTTGAGAAACTAATTTAACTCTTACAATCTGTATAAATTGACTACTGTTTAACTTTTTTCTAAATAGGGGGATTTTTAACAGAAATATTTTTAACAGAAATTTTAAATTGGAACTCAATTCACCCCCTCTATAGTATCCACTCCCACCAATATTTGGTATTAGAGGGAGTTTTTATTAAAATATTATTTCAAAACACTCTATTTTTTAACTATGATTTTAGTTTCATCTTTAATGATCTTAAATTTCTATTAGTTCTAAATTATATATCTTCAAATATTTTTTCTAAACTTAATCTATGGTTAATAGATTAGATGGTGCTACTACCAACATGCCACATTTCTTTAATGGTACAAGTTATTCCCAGTGGAACCAAAAGATAAATGTTCACTTAGAAATTATGGGATTTTATATCTAGAGTGCTGTAGAGACTCAATAAAAAATTCTAGAAACTGATATAAATACATGGGATGAACCTACTAAAAGATTTTACAATAATAATTGTAAGGCTATGAATTCACTGTATAGTTCTCTAGGAGATTAAGAGTTTAATAGAATATATGATTGTAAAACTGCTTATGAAATTTGGGACACATTGTCTATTTCCCATGAGGGAAAAACCAATGTCAAAGAAATGAGTCTGAATACCTATACTATTAAATAAGATAATTTTAAAATGAAGCCTGATGAGAATATTTCTGACATGTATCTTAGGTGCAATGCGATTGTCAACACCATGAGCTCTCTTAGTGAAGTTGTTCCTGCAAAAGAACAGATCATGAGAATATTAAGATGCCTGCCAGAAAGATGGAGAGGCACATCTATTTCCATTAGAGAGTCGTGCGACATCAGGAAACTGCATGTTAATGAATTTATTGTTAATCTAATGATGTATGAGGAAGAGATGAAGGTCAACAAAAAAGAGGATGATGAACCAAGGAAAAAGTCAGTAGCCTTCAAGACACATGCTTCAAAGAGTAAAGACAGAGGAAAAATTCAATGTGAAAGTGATAGTTCAAGCAGTGATGAGAGTGCATTTGACAGTGATACTGTGATGGCTCAAATAGCCAGATGATTAAAGAGGTTCTACAGGAAGAAGAAATTCTTCAGAAAATCAAATTACAAAGGAAAATATGATAACAAGGGTCATTGAAAGACGGACTGGAAGAATCCTGATAAAAGTGATGAAATTGTCTGCGATGAATGCAAAAGGAAAGTACATGTAAAAGCTGACTGTCCAAAATTGAAGTTCAAGAAGAAACATGACATAAATGACAAAAAGTATAATAAAGTAATGAAAGAAACTTGGAGTGATTCAGAAGACACTTCAAGTGATTCTGATTCTTCTAAGGATAAATATTCTCATAATGCTAACATGTGTTTTATGAAAAACACATCTGAGGTAACACTGGACCATCCGGTTTTAAATTCATACTCTTCTAGAGTTGATTCTGATTCTGATTCTGAATATGAAAATATGTCTAGTGAAGAACTATTTGAATATAGTAATATTCTAGAATAAGACATTTAATGAAATTTAGGACAAATATAATTCATTGAAGAAACAACATTCTCTCACTGCAAATGTTAATTCTGCACTTGATGTAGAAAAAGAAAAGAATGCTCAATTGCTTAAGGAAAATACTGAATGGAAATTGTCTAGTGAGAAATTATGGAAGGACATAGAAAAATTCACAAATGGAAAAGATAAACATACAAAAATTCTAGGTAAACAAGTGGTACTAAATTACACTACTATTTTGGGATACCAATCGAGATAGAGACAATTTACCAAAAATAGATTTATTCTTAAATCTGGACAAAATTATGCTAGTTCCAGTTATGGAAATTCATATGCCTCAACTAGTTATTCACATTGTTATAGATTCAAAATAAATTTATTCTGTGAATTATATGAGACCCATAAGCCAAATTTGGGTACCTAAAACTTTACTTGCTAACCTGTCTGGACCTCAGAAGATCTGGGTACCAAAATCATTTTCTAACTAAACATGATTTATAGGAGACCTGCTTGAAGAGTTCTCACAAAAAGATATGGTAGATGGATAGTGGATGTTCAAGGCACATGTCTGGAGACTATTCATGCTTTAAATGCTTAATAATGGTTGATTGAGGCTATGTCACCTTTGGTGATAATTCTAATGGACAAATCATCATCCTAGGCCAGATTGGTAACATTAATTCTGTTTTAATTTCTAATGTTTTGTTTGTTGATGGACTTAAATATAATTTGTTAAGTATTTCTCAATTATGTGATGATGGTTTCAATGTTAATTTTGAAAATGATTCTTGTAATGTTTTTAACTCTTAAAATGCTTTAGTATTTTCTCCCTTGAGAAATGAAAATGTTTATGCTTTTAATTTGAATTCTTTACCCAAGAAAAAATGTTACTTGTTTAATTACTTTTCATAAAGAATCATGGAATTGGCACAGAATACTATGACACTGCAACATTCTTTCACTTAGATAATTGACTAGGAAGAATTTAGTAAGAGACATACATAAACTTGAATTCCCAACTGACAAAGTTTGTAATCCCTGTCAAAAGGGAAAGAAACATAAAGTCTTTTTTTAAATCAATGAAATAAGTTTCAACTTCTCAACATCTCAAGTTGGTTCACATGGATTTTTTTGGACCTTCTAGAGTTTCTAGCTTAAATGGGAAGAACTATGTCTATGTGCTAGTAGATGAATTTTCTAGATATACTTGGGTATACTTCTTAGCTCACAAAAGTGATGTTGGTTCTTATTTTGTCAAATACTCCAAGTCTGTAGAGAACCATAGTGGACTTAAGATTAAAACACTAAGAAGTGATCACGGTTGTGATTTTGAAAATCATGAGTTTGAATCTTACTGCTCACATAATGGCTATAGTCATAAAGTTTCTACCCCTAGAACACCTCAGCAGAATGGTGTAGTAGAAAGATGAAATCGAACCCTGCAAGAAATTGCAAGAACTATGAATAATGAGTATGCCCTACCTATTTTTTTGGGCTGAAGCTGTGAATATAGCTTGTTATATTATCAATAAAGTCATGATTAGACTTGTTCTTAAGAAGGACCCTTATGAACTGTGGAATAATAGAAAACCCAAATTTACTTCAGAGTCTTTTGCTGCAAAGTCTTTATTCTCAATACAAAGGATAATCTTGAAAAATTTTCTTCCAAAAGTGATGAAGGATTTTTTTCTTGGTTATTATTTAAATAGAAAATCCTATAGAGTCATTAAAAAAAGAAACAAGTTTGTGGAAGAATCTGTTCACATCGTGTTTGATGAAACTGATCCACATGAACCTAAGCCTTCTCTTGAAAATCTTGAAGAAGATTTGACTGTTTTAGACCTTAATGATAAAACTAAAGAACATACTATAAAAACATCCAGTTTTGGACATATTTTAGAATCTGATTCTATAGAACCCGAACTTACAAATGATCCGGAAATTTCTAGTCCTACCTTTAATTGATCAACTATGATTATAAAGAATCATCCTTTGGATGCTGTTGTTGGTAATCCTGATAGAGGGACACAGACTATAGCTTCTCTAAGAAACCAGGTTGAACATCAAGCCTTTCTTTCACAACAAGAACCTAAAAATGTCAATGATGCAATGAAAGATTAATTTAGGGTAATGGCTATGCAATAAGAGATAAATCAATTTGAAAGAAACAAAGTATGGTAATTAGTTGACAGACACAAGGACACTTTGACAATAGGTACTAAATGGGTTTTTAGAAATAATGTTGATGAATCTGGAAATATAATTAGAAACAACGCTAGGATAGTTGCACAAGGATATAGTCAAGAGGAAGGTATATACTATGATTAAACCTTTGCACTTATAGCCAGATTAGAATCCATTAGGATCCTACTTGCCTATGCTTCTCATCTGAATTTCAAGTTATATCAAACGGATGTCAAAAGTGATTTTCTAAATGGTTTTATAATTGAAGATGATTTTTTTGAACAACCACATGGATTTACTAATCCTCATTTTCCAAATCATGTTTTCAAGCTATCCAATGCTTTATATGTTTTGAATCAAGCTCCAAGATCTTGGTATGATAGACTTAGCAATTTTCTTATTTTAAAATGTTTTACTAAAGGGATTGTTGATCCAACTCTTTTTATTAAAATATATTCTAAAGATGTTTTAATAGTAAAAATCTATGTTGATGGAATTATTTTTGGATCTTCTAAACATTCTTTATGTACTGATTTTTCAAAGAGTATGAAAAATTAATTTGAAATGTGTTTAATGGGAGAACTCAATTATTTTCTTGGTTTTCAAGTTTTTCAAAATGAAAATGCTATTATTTTGAATCAAAGTAAATATAAAAAAGGATCTTTTAAAATGTTTTGGTTTGGAAAGTAATAAGGGAAGTGATACTCTTTTGAGTACTATCTGTAAATTCGATGCAGATGAAACTGGGAATCCAGTGGATCAAACTAATTACAAATGTATGATTGGAATCATACTTTACCTTACTACTATTCGACCAGATATTATGTTTAGTGTGCATATGTGTGCAATATTACAAGATAATACAAAATAATCTCATTTACTGGTTGTTAAAATAATTTTTAAGTATCTTAAACACATTGAAAATTTAGGTTTGTTTTACCCAAAAGGACAATATTTTGAATTAATGAGTTATTTAGATGCTGACTTTGTTTGTTGCAAGTTGGATAAAAAAATTACATCTCGAACATGTCATCTATTGGGAAAATCCTTAGTATCTTGGTGTAGTAAAAATTAGAATTCTGTAGCTTTTTATACTGCCGAAGCAGAGTATATAGCTACTGGTAGTTGTTGTGCACAAATTCTGTGGATAAAACATACTCTTTTGGACTATGGATATGATTTTAAGCATGTTTCAATTAACAGTGATAACACTAGTGCAATAAAAATTTCAATGAATCTTGTATCTCACTCTAGGACCAATCACATTGATGTAAGGGACCACTTTTTGAATGATCATTACCGAAAAGGAGATATTACTCTTGAATTTATAGGTACTGAACATCAATTAGCTGGCATTTTCACCAAAACATTATGTTCGGATAGGTTAAGTTACATTAGAAATGAGTTAGGAATGATTAACCTTGATCGGTATATTCCTCACCGATGTGAAAACCTCACTGATGTAAAACCTCACCGATGGACCTCACTGATAGGAATTCTCACTGATAAACCCTACCGATGAGTACGCGTTATTTTAAACTTCTGTCTCCATTTGGAATTTGTATTGTTTTTACTTCATTTTATTTTATTTATTTATTTATTCCTAAATCAAAAAACAAATCCCTAGTTACTTCTCAATCCACCGAGCCTCAAACCCTTTACCCTCAAACCTTAGGTACCGAACCTCTCGAAAACCCTACATTCTTCAAACCAGAGATGGAAAAAACCAAACTCCCTACTGTCAGAGATGAAATTGATGAGCCGAATGCAATGAAGCATAAGTCAGAGACAGAAGAAAGTGGTAGTATTGGTAGAACAAGATCAGGGAGGCGACTAGTAATCCCACATTTACAAAATAGAGCTATTGTAATCGAGAAAGAGATGTGCGCCGAATGGATGATGTCTAGTAGCTCACTTTTTGTCGAGGTGCCGGAAGATCATAAGTGGGTAGAATTATTCACAAATAATAATGGCCCATACTATTTGAAGCTAGTAAAATATTTTTACGAGTTTGTGAGTTTTGAGAAATCAGAAGATGAGAACTGAGTGATTTCTTTTGTGAATGGAAAGGAAATGGATTTTCCATCTGTTGAGTGAGTTGAGTATCTGAGAGTACCACATAAAGGAGATTGTGGTTTCACAACGAAGACAATACCACCTACAAGTGATATATTTTACTATGAGACTGACTTAGAGGAGGTCATGGGTAATGGAAAGAAAAGATAGGTGGTGGCTTCTGAAATGGATGGAGAGAACAGATTTCTATTCAAATGTTTTCATCATGTCTTAATACCAAGGAGTGGGGAATTTACTAATTTAAGATATCAAGATATCTATCTCCTACATATCGTGAGACATTGTGTGAATGTGAATCTGTGCAGATTGCTAATGTTTCAAATAGAGGACATGACCAGGAAAAAATCAAAAACCAATGCCCTATTCTTTGCCAAGTGGATCTCAGTAATGATCAAAGTGAAAGGATTAGCTGAGTCTCAAGATGATATAGTGGTAGTAAGGAATAGTTTTTGTATCAAAAACACAGTTTTCAGATACCTGAAGATAAACTAGAATCCATGGAGAAAAGAGTGGTTTAATGATGACAATAATGTTTATGATAAGTTAAATCCTATGGATCATCCTTAAAGGATTAAGGATGTAAGTGATCTGGATCTAGGAAATGATGAAGAAGAACCTGAGTACAGTGATGAGACTGATGAAGAAGATACTTCTATGGCTGATGGAAGGGATCCAGACTTGCCTCTAAGTCCTGCTGCTAAAATTGTATCTTCAGGAAAGAGAACATTATTAGAAGAAGAAACACCTGCTGATGAGGAAGACCTTCCATTCCATGAGAATGAAGAAGAAACAGAGAATGAATATGCATCCCCTGTTTCTTCTTTCTTATGTCTATGTCCATTGAGTTGAAGCTCAGTTGTGCTTGTTAAAGATTTAGTGGGAGAGATGGAAGGACATGTGGCTAATCTGGAGGAGGCTCTTGCTGTTGCAGAGATGGATTTGATTGTAGAAGATACCTCTGAGGAAGAAATACCTGCTGAGAATCCTGTTGTTGTACAATAAAATGCACCAGTTGAGGGGGAGAATCAAACAAGGTTTTTAAGTGTGTTAGTGGCTATTGAAATTGAGGATTGGGAAGAAGACCCAAGTTTTGTGGTTTATCGATTGGACTATCCCAATTATGATAATGAGGCATCCCTCAATAGACCAAAAATCAATTGTGATATTCAGACAGAGTTGTTACCTAAAATGTGGTCAGAATACATGATCTGGACAAGCTCAAGTCTGATCTCAAAATCAGTTTTGTGGATGAAATAAGTAAAATGGAAGCTTCACTGGTGTCATAAATTTAATAAATTATGAATTAATCTGTGACCATTATAGTATCTGAAAGAGCACCTGTTTTGGTTTCACATATTGATATGATCACCAGGGCTGATCTTGACTCCTTAAATAATGAGATGAAAGAGTCTTTTAGTGACTCTATTTCTGAGTTAAAGAATTGCTTTGTGGAATAGATGACCAATTTGGAAAATTCTTTTGAACTCTGTCTCGGTTGTAATGTCTCTACCTTTGTGGCGGAAATAGAGGATGAAGTTATAGCTTTCCAGAATCAGTTGTCTAGACTGGAAGAGGATGTTGAAGCTCTAATGAAATATGTTATCTCTTTAAAATATTATATGAGTTCTAAATCCCATGAAGATAAAGATTTATCATATGTCAAAGGTGTTGTGAGCCAGATGGTATCAGTGTTTGAAGGTTTTAAAACCTCCATGAATGTTCATATCAGCACCCAGGATTCTGAAGTCAAAAATCTTATCAGTGGGTTGACCAAAAACTTCAAGTAAATTTTAACTTACTCTCTTGGTTCTCTTGCCTCCAGACCTTCAATAAAACTAAACCAAATTCGAGCTGTGATAAAGGAGGATCTTGGTTCAGCATCAACTAGTGGCTCTGTGGACTCATCTGATCTGGCCAAAGTGGTGACTTCTACTAGAGATACAGTTAGAGAGATAATGAAGATTGCTCAGGACTATATGAGAGAAGCTTCTGCCTCTCAGAAAGAAGTGAATGAAAAGTTAGACTATTATTTTCAAAGGATTTATATCAAAAATAAACTCAATAATCACTTAAAACATCTATTATAAAACATGAAGTTACCTCCTGTCAATCAATCCTTTAGAGAGAAATTCAGCAAGCTAATGGAACTGACTCCAACCTTGGAAAAATTCATGGAGAATAAGGATGATTTCATATCTGCTATGGAGAGAGGAGGAGGAATCATTATGGATTCCTAAAATATTTAGTTTCCTTTCTTGCAAGTTGATGCTAGACCAGTTATTATACCTCCAGCTTTACCTGCCTCTGCCTCTACTGATTATCCTCTTCAGATGACTCCAGCCCAAGCCATTCTAAGCCTTACTCCTATGATCACTCAAATAACTACCCAGTACAGGCCAGGAACAGTTTCAGTGGCTCAGCCTCCTGTGATCATTTCTAGAATTCCTAAGCCTTCACCAACATCCACATATCCTGAATGCTCTTCTAATACCAAGGTAAAATCTCACATTCAGGATGTGTATTGAATAGGTGGCTAAGAAATTTGATAGGAATCCCTTGTATTTGGTTTTATTTCCTTTTACCATTTGGCAACATGAAATACAAATGGCTTTCTCTTCTTTCCCATTTTTGTTCCTTCTCTCTTTATTCTTTTCCACTTTTTGATTATCACAATGTGGGAGAAATATTATAAGGGGAAAATATTATAAGGGGAAACATATTTGGGAATAACAACTTTAATGTGAAAGGGGGGAAAATTATCTAAGGGAGAGCTCCTATGCTATGTACCTTTGATACCATTGCATTTAATTCTACCTCCGGTACATTGAATATTTCACATCTTATATTGTTTTCTCTGATACAATTTAATTTAATGATATATGCTTTAATACATTACTGATTATTTGGATATTATAATATCATAAGTTGTGATTATCAAAAAGGGGGAGATTGTTGACCTCACCTATTTTCATAATCCCAATTATGTTTTCACATACTTTGTTAATCCCAAATAATGTTTATCTATATATTAATTCTTTCACTCTATGATAGTATATTATCAAGATGATAATAATACTAAAATAGTCCTTAAAATGTGTTAATAAATGTTTATCTATGTTTAAATGAGTTTTTAATTAATTCTAACTCAATCGGATATCTTTTTCATAAAACAGATAAGTATTAAGTCAATAATTTGCTTATAGCTACTGATACAGATCTACCGGTACATAGTCAACTGATAGAAATAGTCACTGATAAGATAAATTCACCGATACGCAGAGCTACCGATATGTATAAGCCCACCGGTAATCACATATCTCTGATAGATCAAGTCCAATAATATAGAAAGCTACCAATAGAACAAGTCTACTGGTATGAATAAGTATACTGATACTTATATAACCGGTACAGAAGCAAAGCTACCGATACAGATAGTCACTGATACATCAAGCTATTTATATAAGCTACTGTTACACCATAGTTACCGATAGAGTATGTCTGTCGATATGAAGAAGTCTACTGCTATGAAGCTGCTGATACCAAACGAGATACCAATAGAATATAGTCTACTGATAGATGAAGTCACCAGTATATAGAGAAACTGATACATAGAGTAACATCTACCGATACCCGGAAATTCCAATACAAGATCAAAGACCTACCGATAGAAGGGAACCATACCTAGTACCCATGAAAATGGTAATTATTCCTTTTTCCAAAGTTGAAAGCTGTAAAAGGAAGGACATAGACCGGACAAAATTGAGAACTAAGAGGGCACATTAAGGGTTTGAAAAAGAAAGGGCTAAAGAGCATTGAAACGTGGTGCATTCACACCGAAAAGAACGTCCACACTCATACTCGAAGAGAATTGGACATACACGAAGCCATTTCTCATTATAGAGGAGAACAAAAGATGCATCTTGAGTGAAGAACTACAATGAACTCTTCATGTACTCAAGCTGATAAAGCTGAACCAGAAAACCGAAGAAGAAAATGACACTCTGTTTTTCAGAAAAAAACCGGAGAAGGACTCAGAAGCTTTTCTAATTAATCAAAAGAGTCCAGAGCTTCACTTCACATCACTAGAGCATTCTAAACTCTTATCTACTCTCTTAGTGATTATTTTATTTACATTTCGAGTTTTTTGTATACAAAGTATATTTCTTAAACATATTGTCTCCTGAGCTAAACTGGTGGATTTATAAATCCTCACACAGACATGCTATAACTCCCTTGTATCCCACTATGCATAGTGGTAGAGGTCATGTAAGACCTGGACAACCTGTGAGATGTATTTTGTTTTCCCAAATAGAACTGTGGTAGAGGTATTTGTACCTGGACAATGTTTTCACTGTTATTTACCCCAATCAAGGGTGTGGATCAAATTTATATAAAATTGTTTGAGAGGACTAAGTATCATCTTGAGACTGAACCTCTTGGTTATATCATCTATGCATCATAGTTTAAATATAAATTATATTACATATATATTTTCTATTCTACTGATAATTACATTGAAATACAATATGTTTTAAAGTTAATTTGGTTTTTAAACTAGAAAGTGTTTATACTTATTTGTGAACCAGTAAGATTGTTTCAAAAGTTAATTTAGTCTTCTGATTAAATTAATTGAGAGCTAATCAATCTTTGAGAAACTAATTGAAATCTTATAATCTGTATAAATTCCCTACAGTTTTACTTGTTCATAAATAGGGGATTTTTAACAGAAAACTTTTTAACAGAAATTTTTAATTGGAACTCAATTCACCCCCTCTTGAGTATCCACTATGACCAACACTAAGGGTTCTTAAAAATAAAAGTGAGTGCACATTTTATTGAGGATATTATAATCTCCCCATCATCGAACATTCCTTACCCTCAAAAGGCATGTGGAAGAAGGGTGATCTAGAAAGCGGATTGTCCACTTCCCCATAATTGATTATTTCATCCCCAAGTCTCATGAGAATCTGAATTTTCCCTCCCAAACACTCTGACCAATGGAATAGGAATCCTAGCATTGATATTCACCTACATAGAGATGATCTCCGCTGGTTTCTAAATAATGGAAATATCTATATCTATCTCAATATCTTCCCATCTTAGAACATGAGAAGGATCATTATGGTACTTATTTAACTCCGATACATGAAAAACATCATTGATTTATATCAGCTACACATGAAATTAAAATGGATAAGAAACCTACATGGTCCATTATGTAACCTTAAATTGTCTAACATATATTAGGGTCATATTTCCCTATTTCCCAAGGCGATGGTGACCAAACCGAGTAGAGACATTCCTTAAAACTTATCCAACTATGAAAAACTATAAAGGAAAATATTGATTATCCTTACATGATTATACCTAACTCAGATCTAAAATTTCACGCTGATGTGTATCACGAGTCCTTAATGTTGGGTCATAAAAAATATTTAGTCCCATAAGTGAATCCTCCCAAACCTCAGTCCAACAATTATGTAACTTATAGGGGTGACCATAAAAATCATGTAAGGATTCCATTCAAATCAATGATTAATAATTATTATTATTATAAGAATACTAAACTATTCTATAATGGTTATCAATTGATCCACTTTAATTCAATATGTACACATAAATAATATCCACTTGGATCTAAATGCGACACTTCATCTGACAGTCCTTCTATGGAAGGTATGTTGCACACAACCTCACCCACGTCTGCATTTCCTCATTGAGAATATTCTAGAACTATGAATATATCATGTTATCCCTATATGAAACAATGGTAGAGGGAACCCCATGTAACCTCATGATCTCCTTCACATACAAGTAATCTAGATATTTCAATTTTTGTATTCAGTGATCATAATGAAATGAGATGAGTTCATTAACTCATCAATCACCCCTAGATTAAATTATTTCTACAGGGCTTCTAGAGTAATTTATAAATAAAGAACATAGAAACCTCATCCCATTGATAAAAGGGAAATGTAGGATTATAGAGATGACTAGAAGGTTTTATATTCTATATGTTTATTTATTGGAAGGTGTAATTATGGGATATATAACCCTAAATTACATTCTTCATACCAATCCAATAGAATTTTCAACTCATGTCATAATACATATATGTCATGCGAGGGTGAATGAACCTAGAAGACGTATGCTAGTAATTTAGCAGATAATTCATCATAGTTGTTGGGATAACAATCAATCCCTCACAGTAGAGAATACTATCACAAGGGAGATGAAAAATAGAAATAGTCTCCCCAACATAAAGAGTTTTCTCTGATTCACTAGATCTCACCATCTTTCTATTAACTATATAGAATAGAATCCAGGGGAGATGATGACAATGGAATATTGGATATAAAAATACATAAATCATCCTACATGTAATACAAATGAATCTATGTGAATATAACCATCTGTTTCCACTATTCCATTTATTCCAAGATATCCTTTGATGGAACATTCTTTCTGATTGCATCAGTATTGACATTCCGCTTCCCCATAGTATTGGTAATGTTGGTGTCAAAGGTCAGGAGATATTACACCAACTATAGATTTATGTGATCCATGTACTTATAAGAAAAGATATATATCATAATATAGTGATCATAAATAACTATAAACCTCTCAAAAAAAATATTTTGCTTCCATAAATTTATTTCTTGCAGAACATAGGCATGCTTCAAATCATTAGTTGGGTAATTCTTCTCATATGTCAATAGATGATGAAATTTTTAGGCCATGACGTGATCATCTTGTATAAGCATGAAACCCATTCCAAGACTATAACCATTATAGGATACTATATATCACTTATTGGTCTTAGGAATGATCAAGATTACTACTTATGTGAGAATACATTTCAACTCATCAAAAGAAGTCCCTCATTTTTCATCCCTTGTGGAAATCGCCAATTTCTATTTAAGAGTGGCCATGGTTGATTCCATCATTGAGAGATCATTTATGAACCACTAATAGTATTGAATATGACCCATGAAACTCATATTCTCAAAAATGATGCATGGATACTCCCCTTATAATTTGATCTTCACATTTGTAGTATCAACTGATATTCCAAGCTCAAATTAATCTAATCGAAGAATATATCTTATTTAATCATGAAATTGAATTTTTAAATAATTAAAATAATGAAATGGATCCTTAAAATATCTAAAACCAAATTAATATGGTGCTCATGGTCACACTCATATCCCAAATAAACCATTATATCATTCACAAACACCAAGACAAAGCCTTCTAAATACGAAGGGAAGATACAGTTTATTGAACTAATAAAAACTATAATAGATTTATCTGACTGAAAATCTATCATATTAAATTATTATTTTCTAAATGTTTTACTAAAAGTGTTCTTTAGAATATCAGACACTTGAAATATGATCTGATGATATCCCCACCAAATAATAATTTTCAGAAAAAACTTCTCCAAATTTTATAGATAAAATAAATCATCCAAATGGAAAAGGTTGTACTTATTCTTAAATATGACATGATTTATCTCTTAATATTTCATGGATAAAAAAATTAATCATCTATCCCTCTTAGAATAGATCATGGGTATTCCCATAGTGAAACACTAGGATGAATAAATCCCTTCCCCAAAAGATCATCCAACTAAACCATGGGCTCTATCAGCACAGTATGTTCCATATTATAAGAGGGTATTGAGATTAGTTTCATAACAAGCACTAAATAAATCATAAACACTTAATATCACTATCTAGTAATAGTATAGAAGTAATCTAGGGAGACATCATGAATGACCATGAAAACTGGATGATGATTTCCAAAAGAGGAAATGTCATTGAGCTCAACTATAATAGAAGACAACAATCTCTTATGCTCTGGGTAGGGAGGTATAACATGAACAGACCTAAAATATCACTCTCCCTAAAAACTATATGATTTCTAATGGATATAAAATAATGATAAACACCGGTAAAAAAATCAATCTCAACTTGGTTTGAAACTATCCAGTCCATCCTAATGATGATATTAAGTAGATCTATATTGATAACTAGAAAATCAAAGATTAACTCCATTCCATCTATTTATAGACAAAAATATGGACATTGAATCACTTAATCATTCCATTTCCCAATATCTTTCTCCAGCTCCATTACAATGTAAATGAGCTCCATTGAAAATGTCAACACATCAAAAAAATTTAATATATAAACAAGTTGGAATAATTTGTATCAATCAAATAAGTTTCTATAAAATATACATCAAATATATTACCTCTCACTATTATTGGGCCCATGCAAACCTCTAATAGAAACTCATCCACTACTGGAAGGTTATTCACTCTAGAAGAAATTATCTAGAGCACTACAAACTTTGATATATTTAAATACACTGTATTGGCATTTGGAGTCGATGTTCCTTGATCATAATGAGGTTTAGACATAAAATGGATGAACAATTTAATATTTTCATAGTGCCCATATACATTTAATGACTTCAGGAATATTAGGAAATAATTATTGCATTTTCCTAAATTATCTCACTGGTTGTTGGTAAGGGGAACACTTCTTGATACAAATGATATTTCATAGGGGGTCTTCTAGTGAGAACTGCCTCTTCCACTATAGTGATTTTGGGTCAACTCCCTCTTATTCTCTTTCAAACCACTGGCACTAAAACTGAGGGGAAGATAAGGGGATATGTAACCATCATTTCCAATCATATCCATCTATTATAACATTCCCCTATCATCGATTTCATCATAGGTTGAAAGAATAATCACGTACACCTATGATCAGATATCTAGTCGCAAACCCTTTAGGTAGTACAGATCATTAAAACAGTCATTCTTTACATCATCTAGAGGGAAATAAACAATATCCCGAAACTGGTTAGTGCAATATGAAATAGGGATCTCCACTACTATAAAGAGAGGAAATAAACAGGTTTTTACATCATCAGAAACTGCTTGTAGAGAAGCTATAATAAGAGGGTCTTGAAACACATCAAATCTAATCCCATGTGATGATCAAACTAGAGAATTCAATCCCACCACCACTAACTAGGAACCATGAGCCTGAACATGATGCAATTCTCCTTTATAGAAGGTCCTCTTACTCTTGGGTTTCATTCGTAACCCTAAAAGATGATGGATTATCATGTATGAACTCTCATGATCGATATTTTTCTACTATTACTCATGGTTTCACCTAAAAATTTGGATCTTATACTCATAGTATATTCTAGACTATGGAATGAACATCATTAATTGTATCCAATAAAATAAAAAAATCCATAGGAGTATTCCCCAAAAGAAATTATCTCTATTAATTCTCATGTGGATCCCATATAAGATTTCATAGAGTCATGTTACTACACACTACAATAGAAGGATAAGGGCTTCTCATGTATGAACTCTCATGATCGATCTTTTTCTAATATAACTCATGGTTTCACCAAAACAGTTGTCTATTATACTCATTGTACATTCTAGAATTTGGAATGAACTTAATTAATTGTATCCTATAAAATAATAAAATCCATAGGAGTATTCTCTTTAGGATAATCTCTCTCTGAAACCACATGTGGATCCCATGGTGGAAGTCTCAGAGTCTTGTTACTACACACTACAATAGAAGGAAATAACCATTCAATAAAATTATATCTATTTAATCTATAAAAAACATATATAGAACCTAATATTAAGATCAAAACTCAACACTTGATACACTGATCCTAGCATCCCATGAAAACGTCAGGCTTATTATGGAATGCTATTGTAAGGGACTCAACGCAACTTATCTCTCAATTCATGAAAATCGTATTTGTGATCTACCAGACATCTCAATGAATATAAACATGAGAACTAGTTCCCAACATTGTCTTCCATATACTCAGATAGCGTTCAATATCACCAATGTATGGAAACTAGTACTCCATGATCAACCACAATAGAAGGACATTATTTTACCAAATTAAAAAAACCCATGGATTATATACACAAAAGAAATAAATAACTAGAAGAAATCATTCCATAATTAAGGAAAACCATTGGTAAAGATAAAACATTAAAGTTTATAAACAATATACCAAGTTATCATATATAATATATCTAAAATTGAAAAACAAAAACTGGAAACTGAAATTCTATGTGATATGTGGGAAATAATCCACAACCACACTACAAGATAGCCATGCCTATCTAAAATGCACCTGACCACCACACTTTAGGTCCTCCCATTTTCCAACAATAAAAGTTAACAAAATTTCTATACGCTACCTTTGTGGCATATAGGTTATGAGTTAACTTTCTTAGACAAATCATACCTAGGTGTTTCATATCAAGTCTCTGACGAAATTCTAAACAAAATAAACTATAAATAAAATATGGATCCATAATTACTTAAATTATTTTTATATCCAAATCATGGTAGATAAATATCATATTCCAACAATTCTAAAACTATTATGTTAAAATAGATTAAATAATATAACATTTATGAGACCTTATAATCAAATCCAAATAAATATAATTTTTAGAAAAATAAAACCATGTAAATGATAACTACTGATAATACATTCTAGATCACTCAATCCATATCATAGATATCTATATTCTTCAAGATCCTTGTCATATTACTTGAATATATTGGGCATAGGAACACCCCCAAACGTGACCCCCCTAATATAGTGTCTAATAAGTCCCTATAACTGTAAGAACCTTGTGTTTTCTGTGAAAGACTTTGGAATATTCTTGATGATATTCCAGAGCAGTGCCTTTAGAGGCATGCAATTTCGAGCCCCGGTGTGGCCGGAATTAAATTTTTAGTGCGTTCACACTGAAAATGCCAAATAAATGAGATAAAACCTAAACGGTGATCTGGATTAGAGATCTGAGTGTACGGATGGGTCCGAAATGGGGTGTTTACCCTAGGAAAGACATAAATCATGTCGGAGCGGGACGTTTGGACCCCTCTCCCACTACCGGAACGTTAAACAGATAAATTAATTAATTTATTTAATTCTTTTAATGGTTAAACCCAATTATCTTTTAAAAAGTGGATCTGATTGGAAAACTGAGGGAACCATTGAGATCGGAGTGTGCCGTTTACCCTAGGAGGGGTGTAAGTTTCGTGGGCACATGACGTCTGGGAAAAATGCCCCCAGGGGCGTTTTCATAATTTGGAGGCCTCGGGCGTTCAGTTTTATAACATTCAAACGGAGGCTCAGATTAAAATTCTGAGACTGCCGTTGTGCTCGGGTGGTGGTGTCTACCCAATGGGAGGCTTAAACTCTACCCCGTCGAGCGTTTCAGATGCGAGTGAATTTGGAGTTTTAAATTAATTATGTTTTTAATTAATTTTCTTCTTTCCTACTTAAACCAAATCCCCCTCTCCGCCCTTGTTTCTTCCTCCTGGTGGAAGGAGTCTCAACCAAGGCCTCCTCCATCCTATCCTCCCCAAGGTGGTGCGTTGTGGCAGCGGTAGATCGTGTGGGAAGCTTCGGGTGAAGCCCTGCGAGTTAGGCTTCGTTTTGGTTTCGTTTTTAATTCCCGCACCAACTTTGATCCCAATTTATGGCATCGATTTTCTGTTAAACTTTTCTAGAGAATCCCATGTTTGCGTAGTAAGTTTTCTAAGCTTCACGACGCATCTTTCAGATTTTAAATCTGAGTTCGGAGGTGATTACAGTTGTCTTCCAAAATCCACGGGTTTTTGGATCTTTCCGGCCGGATTTTAGGGTTTCGGTGGCGGTGGATCGTCATTCAGGCAGGAGGCGCAGGCGGCGCGGGCTAAGGCCAGTGGCGGTGGTCTCCAGGGTGAGCATGCTCAGTAGGGTGACTGTAGGCACCAGAGGATGGCATCAAGTGGAGCGGCATTGGCTTCGTGCGCTGGTCGCGGCGGTCGGCGGCAGCTGGCGCCAGCGGGGCGCGATGCGAGGGAAGGATCGGACTTTTGTTGGTCACTATTGGAGAAGACCGAGGTCTTTGGACCCCGGCTGGCAGACAAAGTACCCGCGATTGCAGGTCCGTGTTGGAGGATCCAGACCGGCCGAGCCGTTCTAGGCAGTTCGGGGCAGTCTGCGCGGGGGATCGCG
This sequence comes from Viscum album, assembly GCA_963277665.1. Lineage (NCBI taxonomy): Eukaryota > Viridiplantae > Streptophyta > Magnoliopsida > Santalales > Viscaceae > Viscum > Viscum album. The sequence goes on along the minus strand of OY728120.1, from coordinate 250,138,956 downwards.
GACCGCCGGTCTAGGGTGGGGGCGGGCCGGCCGAACCACCCCGGCCCTTGTTTCGGTCCAATAAAAACATTAAAACACGTATAAAATATAGAACAGGCGTCAGATTTGTGTGCTGTCATTGGAAACGCGTTCCTTAAATCGAGATGAACTTATTGAGATGGTCTTAGAAATTTTTAATTCCCGAGATGAGGGGTCGGTGGCACAAGACGTGCGTTAAATGAGTTTGACGTTTTTCTGGGGGTTCGTGTTTTGAGCGGCGCAGATGCATCCGATGTTCGATTTGAGCACCATCAGTGGCGTTGGGACCCTGGTGCCGAGGCAAAAATTACCAGTATGGTTTTAGGTGTTGAGACCGGAGTAGAGGTGTGGGCCCCATGGCCTGTCTTACGAGCTGCGTGCAACGCTTTACAACTTTTTCATCGGACGTCCGTTCGGGGCGTGCAAGTAGTCGATGTTTGGTGTTTTTCCGAGGTAATTGCAATGGTGCAGTCTTCCCACTTTAATTCCACATGCTGGTGCGGGCCCCACAAGGGTCGTTTCGTGAATTTACATGGATTTCCAGCATTATCCCCGGGTGTCTGTTTTGGAAAAGTGATTAGTCGAACTTGTGTACTTTTTTGAGAGGATCGCAATGTTCTGATCCAATCATTGAGTTTTGGGACTGGTTTGCATGTCCCACGAAGCACCGCTCGTGTGCGATGCGCCAGAATGCATCTTTTTCTCTAGAAATCTATTGCGCTCCAGTGAGAAGTCTTTTTGATTTGTTTTCCCAAGGGGATCACAATTGTACGATGTGACCAACTATTTTTGGGGCCTAGGCTCGGGATCACGGGACGTCGTTCGGGCGTAAGGCGGTGTTGGTGACTTTTCCATTGGATATCCATTTGGGGCGAGTAAGTAGTCAATATCGCGTGTTTTTTTCGCGAGGATTACAACTGTATAATCTGTTCAGGCGAGCGGATCCTAATACGTGATCTTATTAAATGTGGAAATATGAAGGTGCCCCGGTGGCGGTTCTTCTACCGTTTTTGTAGAGGACCCTGGGTGTGTGATCGCGTGCACTCCCATGTGAGTGATGTAAATTCTTGAAGAGATGTGGTTGGTCATTCCTCATCTGTTGATTTGGCATGTTGGAGTTGTTATGTTATGACTTTGCCTTGAAATTGGGTGATGTGTGCACGTTAGCCTTTGGGCTGGAGACGTGGTATACTCTGGGAGTATACGGGAACACTGGGAGGTACATGTTGATGTTGGTACCTGAGAAGGTTTGTGCACTTGGTTGGAGTTGGATTGGGGCCACAAGTCGTGTGGGCCCCATGTGCGTGTCGGGTTCGGCATTGCGTACCATTGACCTCTCGCGACATAAAGGGTCCTCATGTACACGATGGTGTAGATTAGTAGGGTTGAGTGGTTTCCCCTAGTTTTGTTCTGGAGTTGGGTGGTTGCACGATACCCACTCTGGGTTCTATTGGCGAGTGATGTACCATCCAGTAGGGATGGGCAGAGCAGTTCAGGGTTTACCCTCCAGCAGAGACTGGGTAGTGGGTTGCTCATCGACTTCTTTGGGTTTACCCTCCAGTAGAGACTGGGCAGTGGGTTTCTCACTGACTTCTTGGGTTTACCCTCCAGTCGAGACTGGGCAGTGGGTCAACTGACACTCTTAAGGGTCTACCCTCCAGCAGGGCTGGGCAGTGGGTCGTATGTCGTCTTGTTCCAGGTCTACCCTCCATCAGGGCTGGGCAGTGGGTCGCCTGTCGACTTCTTCTAGGTCTACCCACCAGCAGGGATGCGCAGTGGGTCACCTGATGATGTATTAGGGTTTACCCTCCAGTAGGGCTGGGCAGTGGGTCACCCGATATCTTATTTTGAATTACCCTCCCGTAGGGCTAGGTAGTGGGTCACCCGTTGGTATTTCAAACTCATGCCTTTCTACTAGGCTAGTCGGTGGCTTTACTACATGAATACCGGAGCGGGACCCTCGTTTGCACGGGTTAGTGATGTGACAACTTTGACTTTGAGGAGACCTATCAACTGCGGGGTTGTGAGGAGGTGTGTTTTGATGTTCCCCAGAACTCTCAAGTATGAGGGGTGCTTTCCCCACTGAGAAACGTCCTTGTGACACGACCTAAAACCGTGTGGGCGAGTCAGTGCTTCCCAAAGCAGATAGTTTTGAGGTGAGGTGATTTGAGTCCCTTGAATTTCAGTTTGGGGCAGACGTGTGGGATTCTGGGCATCGATGGTGTCTATTTTTAGGATTGTTAGCTACTCACCTTCTTGGGCTGAGCTACGGGATGGAGATCCCCTTACGACCTTGTTTGGGATACTTGTTGAGTATATGGATATGTATATACCGTATTCCAGTACCCACTTCTTGGGTGTGGTTACTCTCCTTCCAGGAGAGGTGAAGACGTGCGAGGTATGCCATGTTCTTTCCATGTCTATATTCTCGTGGTTGGATGAGTCTACTCTCCTACTATAGGTAGTGAAGACTCAATGAGAAGTTCCTCTTCTCACAGTTTCCAGCTCCTTGTGTTTGGACGAGTCTACTTTTTTTCTCTTGTTGGGTTGAGCTGGAATCTTTACTGTACTCTTTACTGCACTTTCGGTTGTACTCATTTACTTTCCCCTATTCTATCTACTTCTCACCCTTCGGTACCTCTTTTTTTTCTCCCTCGAGCCTTCGAGGCATCCTAATGAGTATTTTTATACTCACCCCTGCTTGGGCTTTTCCCGCACTTGGTGTACCCTTGCAGACGTCGGACATGTTGGTCGTGACGTCAGAGGAGCTTAGGAGTTTGGGAGAATGGACCGTGTGCGGTGTTCGGAGTTGGGTTCTAGGTGACGACCCTTCCAACTGTTCTTTTTTAGTTTACCTGTTTCCAGGTTGTGGCACGTTTTGGTTGGGCGCGTGTTTTTCCCATTTTCTTTTCAATTTACCTTCAGTTTTTACTTTGTACTGTTATAGGTCGATTTACTTTTGTGGGTTGTATATATAGAAGTTGTACTTTACTTTCCCTTTTACTCTGCACTTTTGCATTGAGTGTGTTGCGTGTGTGCGTATAGGTACTTATGCAATGGCCTCCCCAAGTTGTTTTTCCTTCAGTGCTAGTCGCCAGCCCCTGGCCTATGGAGGCGGGTTTGGGGTAGTTGCAGCTCGAGCCCAGGTAGGGTCAGGTTGTGACAAAGTGGTATCAGAGGTGGTTCATTCCTTGGGAAGTTGTGCGGACGTCCCTAAAGGAGGAATTAATTGGGATTTAGGGCAACAGTTTTAACGTGTCTCGGGAGCGGCTCTCAGGCCAAGGAGTCCAGTGATGGCGCGACGGCCGATGTATCCATTCACCAGGACCTTGATAACCTGCTTGTCGACCCGACATGCTGAGACACTTGTTGCATGGAAAATTGGTTTGTGCATCACATAGGTTTGAGTCTTCGACTGTCCTTCTTGAGTCAGCTCCCCATTGATGTTATTGGTATATACATTATGCTCATCTGATCGAGGAACTCCTTGATAACAGTCAGGATGTCTCTACGAAGACAGCCAGCCAGGATACCATCTTTGGTTCGTGACGAAGACCCTGTGAGCTATGAGGCCACAGTCCAGGACCCATCATGCGAGCACCTTTCTCCGGGTGGGTTGGTAGCAGCACCCCCACCTGTTGAGAAGCAGACAGCTTTAGAAGAGAAAAATGAGCTTGAGCGTAGGATGCGAATGCTCCATGATTTCCAGTGGCAGAGACCATTGAGGATCAGTGGTGAGCCAGACCCTTAGGCAGTAGAGGTTTGGCTGGAGACAGTGGTTTTCCTTTTCTGTCTTGTGAAAATGCCGACGGATCTTATGGTGGCATTGGCCACCTAGTTTTTTTGGGGAGTATCTTGGATTTGGCGGAGTTGGGTGACAGAGAGCTTCCTGTCATGCTCCACAGTTGGTGGTGGCAGCAGGCATGACAGAGCCGAGATGTCTGGCGCAGCTAGCGGTCATCGGTAAGAAGAACCTCGACGCATGTGCCTTTTTGACAACCAGACTCAGGGGTGTGGTCGTACACCATAGTGACACCGGAGGGCACCAGTGTAGCCCCGGGAGAGTCGGTGCTATGCTTGTGAAGGTCGAGGTCACTTGGCATGGGACTTCCCAACCAGGCATGCAGAGAGCTTCGGGCAGGCAGTAGGTGCACCACCACGATGGAGGCAGTGTCATGATCAGAGTAGTACCCAGAGAGGTTGTTCTAGCAAAGGAACGAGAGGAGTTGGTAGTGGGGGACTACATCACGAGGTCTCCCCATCACCACTAAGCGGTCCACATCAGGCTCCTAGAGTTGACAGTTGGGACCACAGACAGCCACAATCTTTGGATGTCTACAATCCTACAGAGCATGAGGTTGTAAGAGGTATGCTCTGCAGATCTTCTACTTTTTTTAGTATAATTTTTAGACTCTCTGCGTGGAATGATTTTCTCCCTGCTCCTTGTTTGAGGTGTTACCAGGGTTGTGCGGGGCATCAGTGTAACCCTGTGTTGGTAAGGTAAAAGGCATAGTACCTTTTCTTTAGTCGATGGTGTTGAATCCTTCACTCTCCAAGTGTGTTATAGAGGCTTGTTGTGAGATATCGACTGTGAAATTTTGCATGACCAGATATCCTTGGGTGTTTCACCATATGGATATTGTGAAGGAGGATGTAACACCCCAAGATTTCATAGTGTGTTATTTCTTCAAAATAATTCAATAACTTGCACTACACGCAACACCGAGTTCAATCACACCATGACTAAAAAAAGGGCCATTCAAAAGAGGTTATGAATAGTATTATCTAAATTTTAAACTTTATATAATCCTTATAATTTTAGAATCCATATTATGAGTTTCTTAGATATAATGCAAGAACAAATTCATTTTCAGTATTGCACTTTTATCAACTTTTAATAGTGAACCCTTTTTAAATACAATATTTTAAACTTTTTGACTAAATAGGGACATCAAAAATTTAAAATAAAACATCCAAAGCTTCCACGGTACGCTTTCCTTTGAATAATACAATATCGTGTGTTGTACGCAACTTCGAGTTTTAACACACACCACAACCGATCTAACTAGCCGTTATGAATAGTAATACCTACTTTTTGAAATTATATATATTTTATATTTCAAAATGGACTTCATTTTTGGATTCGGGATATCGAATTTAGCCTAAGGTAAAATTTTGGTACATTTCGGATAACTTTCATATTTTGATGAATAGTGAAAATTACTAAATTTTAATTAAAAACAACTTTTTTAATCAAAATAATTAATAGTGATAAATTATGAATTTTAGTAGTTTTAAAGTATATTTAGAATATATTTTTACCATTTAATATAATGTTGGTCATTGGACATAATTTTACAATTAAACCGAACATAAACTAGTGTCAATCTTTTGATAGTTATTATCTCTTAAAAACACGCTTTTTGTTTTGACAGCGGGAATTAATTTTAAATTAATTTCTGCCACTACTGTGTTTTGAATTTAGGAAAATGGATTCCATATTTGGAATCAGGATGTTCAAATTGTGTAAATAGGTAACTTTTATTTTTAGACATTTTGAATAATTACTGCGGTAAATATTTTATTTACCATGGTTAAGGGTAATTCCGGTAAATAAGGGTTAAAAAATAATATTATAATAATACTAAATTACCCTAAAACGTGTCTTAACCCTATTGGTTGATACATGGTCGACCATGGGCATCTTTGGGTCTATTTGGGGACCCAATGGATCCACTTGTAAGTGATAATGACACTTTATTTTAATTAAGTTAAAATGAATACAAAAATGACACAAGCATATATCTTTTAGAAAAACAATTTTTACATAGGGTTATACATGTTGGATTTTCGATTATAAATATTCATTAGAAAGCTAAAGAGATTTCCTACATAATGATATTTTATTTTTAATTTTTAGACATTAAATAATTTATTTTATTTATGACACAACGATGATGCAGTAATTACTATAATAGTGAAAAATTAAAATAATTGATATTATAAATACCCAAATAAATATAATATGAAACTTTTAATGAATTAAACTAATTTTCTAGGATACTATGATATATTAGGAGTGATTTAATGGACTTTGTTAGAAGTAATCAATCTGTTATGAGTTTCACAAAAATCAACTATTGAATAGTGTCAAAATTGACATAAAAGAGTTCTTAAAACAAATATTATATTATTAATTGATATTAAATTCCTAAAAATCTAAGGTTCGGCAAAGAGACTTATATTATGATAGGTTAATCATTAATGGACCACTTGGGGGTCGCTTGGATGTATATAGTAAGTTTATTAACCATATTATATAAAAATACAAAGAGACATTGTAAAAGTGAAACTAATTAACTTAGAGTTAATACTTAAAGATAAGGTTAATATAAGTACCCAAATCTGTCTAAATTCTATTGGATGAGTTGTTTTCGACCTATCCCCACCTTATCCTTTGAATAGTCAACTTGGGAGCCATTGGAAACCGAATATGAATTTATTATAAATTAATATTTCTAGCTTTTCCAAAGGTGCCCCTCACCCCTCTTATAAAAGGGCACTCCTCCTTCTCTTTTCCACACACCTCTCAAGCCACTTGGCTCGTCCAAACTCTGCCCAAATAAGCTCCCCACATCCCTCTCCTCCTCCTTGAAGCTTCCCCTTAGGCAGAAAGCATTTCAAGAAGTCCTTTGGTTCCAACCAAAGTGAGTTACCTAGATTAAAGGTAACGATTTCTCTTAAATTATTTTCATTTATTTTGCTTCTCCAACCCCCAAACTCTTTTTATTTCCTTTCTTTTGTAACAACACCAGTATCCTCAATATACTAGGATGTTGTTATAAGAAGGATTCGAACTACACATACACACAACTCCATCTAATGGATGATGAACATAATGTTTCTGTGGATGGCAAACTAACGCCTCACGAAACGATGATTGTTCAAATACATCTTACCACCTCTCATGGTGGCCATTATGATGGCACTGTAATTAAATATGATATTAATTATATATATTTTATATATAAGCTTCTGTAATTCCATTTTATTTCATACCATTATTCGTTTCATGTTGTATATACATACGATAATTTCATTTGAGGAAGTGCGAACTACCGCCCCCTTAAAATGATATGACTCGTTCATACCACACATGGAACGTATAAAGGATGGTGTTAATGAACTTAAGTAACATATATAAAATATTATATTATACTGGAATAGTAATATACCTATGTATCATTTGGATTTGATTCTTTTAAAATAAAAATTAAATGGAAGTAGCGTTCGTGCGTACGTACGGACTACCGTCTCCACGAACGCGATAAGATTCATTCTCCATCATATCCATTCAAGTATTATTCTCATTTTAGGGTTAAAAATAATGTTAATATCATTCTGATTATGAATAAGATATAATCTATCCATTACAAACATGTCTTACGTAACCAAACATTTAAGAAGAACGAATCGATTATCACCCGAAACGACGATAATACTAAGATATTATTAATAAAGCAATATTAAAAGATCATATATGATATCATATTAATGTATATGATTCTTGTATAAATTAATAACAATTATTTCACCATTATACAGGAGGTTAACCTACCCCAACAAAGGAAAAGTACAAGGTAAGGTTTATTTCACAATCTCTTCATTATCCGAGGTTGTTTATTTGTAATAATCTACTGGGATCTCTTTATCATCCACATCCATGTTTCTTCAAAATGTATTTCAAAACATTTTTATTATTTACAAGAATATGGGTTAAAGTCATTTATACCCTTGTTTGACTTTTTATAAGAGGTTTATAAAGGAATCTTTCCGTCGTTTTCAAAACAAGGTCATTTTTAACCTTTTCGACAGAATTAAGGTAAGAACGTTTTTTTAAACTTATACGGCGGGTGCGGTTATTATCCGCCGTTATAAAATCATCAAAGATTTCCTTACAAGATTACAATAATATTTTCAAGAAAATGTTTTATTTTATATGGCTCTTAAATGTTTTCAAAAATAGAAAGAGATATTTCTCTAAAAAGTGTTTTGATTTCATCTATGTCAACATCCTTCGATGGATTTTACGCTTAATTGAAGTTGATTTATTATGATACAAAACTTATATATTGTATTGAAGGTTTTGTGATATGTTTGACTGTGGATGTGCTATTTTTATACCATTCATAGTTTATGGTGAAACTATTGACATTTCGTATGCTAGTTTTAATCCGAATGTTTATGTTATATTTCAAACTTTTCTTCAGATGAATGTGCTAAACAAGTATGTTCCGGGTTGGGGACCGGTAAAAGTAAGCCCTCCAGGTTGGGGACTGGTAAAAGTAAGCCCTCCAGGTTGGGGACTGGTTAAAGTAAGCCCTCCAGGTTAGGGACTGGTAAAATTATGCCCTCCGGGTTGGTGTCCGGTTATTAGAGGCACTCCGGGTTGGTGTCCGGTTATTAGAGGCACTCCGGGTTGGTGTCCGGTTATTAGAGGCACTCCGGGTTGGGTTCCGGTTAGAAGTAACCCCTAGGTCTTGGGATGAGGCCTAGACAATGAAATTAACGTTTGACATTATGCATTCCAACATTATGAAAGTGGTTATTGATTTTTGCATGTGATTATTCGATTAGTAGAATATCCATGTGAATAAGTAAATGGAATTATTTCATTTTATTTATGCCATACCATGTTGAAAGTTCATGTTTGAAATGCTTTTGTTTTAGTTATACATTGCCTTAAAAGTTTATTCTTATTTATGAAAGTTTCCGCTATATTGTTATCCTTACTGGGCATTTGAGCTCACCCCTTTTCTATGTTTTACTTTTCCCAGGATGTGAAGAAGTAAGTTATGAATGATCTGCAGGGATATCATGAGGGGATAATAGTGTGGACTGTGGAGACATTACGTTGTTGTAGTAGTTTTTCATTATATGATGTAATGTAAAACTTATGAATATATCTAGTGTTTCCAAGGCTACTAAACCAATCGGTCTTTCGGGATTTGATCTTTCTTGTGATCATGCCAATGTTACGAAGTAATGCACCGACTCTGGGTAGCTGGGGTCGGGGTGTTACAGTTGGTATCAGAGGAAGTTTAGTAAAAACCTTGGAAGCTAGATTTAGATAAACTCTGATTAGAGCACGTAGACCTAAGATTAACTTTGAGGATTAGTATAGAAGAACTTCCTAGAATTTTGGTATTGTAGAGATTTTGTGAGTTTTCCGAGCAATACATCCCTGTCTGGATACGAGCAGGTAGAGGTGGCTCTGGAACAGATGTACCTAGGGGTAAAACCCGAAAACACCGCTTTGAGCTAGACTCGAACGGGAACTGGTGCACGACAACGGGCCTTGCTGCACTCTTGGTTACGACACTCCCGGGGGATATGCTTAGGATAACTCTCATTTTCTTTACAAATCATCATGAAGGGTTTATGAGTATATACTTCCTCAAAGGAGGCATTTTTATGATTATGGATTATATCCATAAATAGTTCAATTTATGTTAAGTGTTTTATAAGTATGGGATTATGTATTTTGATTCATAAACTGATCTAGTGTATGCCATTGTTTAGAAATGGCGCCCAGTAGAAGGAATGAGAACTCTAGAAATGCACATGATGCAAAGAGAAAGAAGGATCATATATTTCATGGTCTTAAGCCAGAATTTATAAGAGAAATAGTCTCGCATGTATTATCATCATATGAAGAAATAATATCATGTGTTGATAAGATAAGTAAAGAGTTTACTGAGTCTTATGGCTTTGAAAGGAAGTAAGAGGAGAAAAGGATGGAAGAGAGAAATATGGATAAAGGTAAGAGGGAAAAGAAGAATTTTCCCATATGTGGTAACTGTGGAAAGAAACACCCTGGAACTTGCCTGAAAGGAATGGGAGTTTGTTATATGTGTGGAGGAAAAGGGCACAAAGTACGTGACTGCAAGGGTAAGAAAATGGTTTCAAATGTACAATGCTTCATTTGCAAGGAGTTTGGACACTACGCGAACCTATGTCCCAGTCATCAGACTATGACGCAAATGATGCTATTGGATAATAATCAAGTTATGATACTACCACAGATAAAGAGGAATGATTAGAGTTCTTATGTTGATTATGTCAATTGAGTGTTGTATCAACAATGTACTTGTTATAATAATTATGGAGTATATAAGGATTGTACTGCAGTACTATTTCATTAAGGACTTGAGATTGTGTGGAACAAAGAAAAGTGACTCAATAGCATGATAAATTTTTGGAAAATATATGGTTGAGAGAAAGATAAATCATAATATAGTTCTGATACCGAGGTAGTGATTTTGGAATAATACATGATTGTTTTGGACAAATTATATTGGATATTCTTGACTACCATGGAACTGATTAATGATTTGTATATTCCATCATTATTGGGGTTTAAAACATTTTTGGATTGAAGAATTATATCCAGCATTCTATATGGAATAAGGGAGCATGAATGTAACCAATAAGTATTATGATAATTTAGGATGTTTCAGTGTTTTAAAAGAATACATGATGAAGGTATTCATATGCTATTACGGGGTAAAAAGGATCTACATTAAGTTTACCTTCCTTATAAATATTGGACAGTGAGTTTGGATAGAAGTATTTTGGATAAATTCTAGTTTGAGATTAATTTTTGATTACCATAAAAGGACAACCCAGAGGTCGGGCGGCAACCCGTCGCGACTGGCAAGGCCGCAAGACTTGAACCCGCAACCGAAGGGCGACAAGGGTGTATCACCTACCACTATCCCACGAGATGTCCTGTATTAAATAAAGCAGTTTTTTTAAAAAGATCTGGTAGATGAATTATAAATTCGTTTATTTTGGAACCCTCTATGAGTAGTATAAATAGAATTTTTTTTTTACGAGTGAATGATGAGTTTTTGGTAGAAATTTATTAATGGATAAAACTCTAATTATAAAGTAAGTATGTCTCCTTATGATCTTAGCCAATCTCATAAATAAATTCCTCAACATTAATAAAAGGAACATAGAACAAAAATGTTTTCCTAGATGGTACCTTAAATCATCACTAATTTATGGATTTGGGATTGTTGACCTTTCCATAGCCATGTTCTCTACCACTCTCCATCAGATAATTGATGGTTAGATTTCTCCTCCATATCCATATTTTCCTACATGGAACCCTAGTATGTGTTATTTTCGGTAATCTTCATACTTTCCACTCTTTATTTTAAATAGAGGCCTCATTAATTCATTTTTCGATGTGGGATTTCAACTAAGATATTTGAAACGTCAAAAATGTGTTATCCCAATACCCTATGTTTTGTTGAACCGATGGTATTTCAAATCATCATAGATTGATGAGTTTAAGGACCTCAATTTTATACATGTTTGTGATTGATGACCTCAATCACTACCTATAAATATTTACGTTTTTCCTCCAATTATATGTCTCTAATTTCCACCAATGTTCTCCTAATCGAGATCATAATTTGGTGGTGACCCTTTAATTTCTCTTTTCCTCATATTAAGACTAAATTTTAGTAACCCAATTTCCGATGTGGGTTTTCCCACAAATATATTTTCTATTTTCAACCTTTTATTTTCGAAGAACAATTTCAAATTGCGAGGACGCAATTTATTGAAGGAGGGGAGAATGTAACACCCCAAGATTTCATAGTGTGTTATTTCTTCAAAATAATTCAATAACTTGCACTACACGCAACACCGAGTTCAATCACACCATGACTAAAAAAAAGGGCCATTCAAAAGAGGTTATGAATAGTATTATCTAAATTTTAAACTTTATATAATCCTTATAATTTTAGAATCCATATTATGAGTTTCTTAGATATAATGCAAGAACAAATTCATTTTCAGTATTGCACTATCAACTTTTAATAGTGAACCCTTTTTAAATACAATATTTTAAACTTTTTGACTAAATGGGGACATCAAAAATTTAAAATAAAACATCCCAAGCTTCCACGGTACGCTTTCCTTTGAATAATACAATATCGTGTGTTGTACGCAACTTCGAGTTTTAACACACACCACAACCGATCAAACTAGCCGTTATGAATAGTAATACCTACTTTTTGAAATTATATATATTTTATATTTCAAAATGGACTTCATTTTTGGATTCGGGATATCGAATTTAGCCTAAGGTAAAATTTTGGTACATTTCGGATAACTTTCATATTTTGATGAATAGTGAAAATTACTAAATTTTAATTAAAAACAACTTTTTTAATCAAAATAATTAATAGTGATAAATTATGAATTTTAGTAGTTTTAAAGTATATTTAGAATATCTTTTTACCATTTAATATAATGTTGGTCATTGGACATAATTTTACAATTAAACCGAACATAAACAAGTGTCAATCTTTTGATAGTTATTATCTCTTAAAAACACGCTTTTTGTTTTGACAGCGGGAATTAATTTTAAATTAATTTCTGCCACTACTGTGTTTTGAATTTAGGAAAATGGATTCCATATTTGGAATCAGGATGTTCAAATTGTGTAAATAGGTAACTTTTATTTTTAGACATTTTGAATAATTACTGCGGTAAATATTTTATTTACCATGGTTAAGGGTAATTCCGGTAAATAAGGGTTAAAAAATAATATTATAATAATACTAAATTACCCTAAAACGTGTCTTAACCCTATTGGTTGATACATGGTCGACCATGGGCATCTTTGGGTCTATTTTGGGACCCCATGGATCCACTTGTAAGTGATAATGACACTTTATTTTAATTAAGTTAAAATGAATACAAAAATGACACAAGCATATATTTTTTAGAAAAACATTTTTTACATAGGGTTATACATGTTGGATTTTCGATTATAAATATTAATTAGAAAGCTAAAGAGATTTCCTACATAATGATATTTTATTTATAATTTTTAGACATTAAATAATTTATTTTATTTATGACACAACGATGATGCAGTAATTACTATAATAGTGAAAAATTAAAATAATTGATATTATAAATACCCAAATAAATATAATATGAAACTTTTAATGAATTAAACTAATTTTCTAGGATACTATGATATATTAGGATTGATTTAATGGACTTTGTTAGAAGTAATCAATCTGTTATGAGTTTCACAAAAATCAACTATTGAATAGTGTCAAAATTGACATAAAAGAGTTCTTAAAACAAATATTATATTATTAATTGATCTTAAATTCCTAAAAATCTAAGGTTCGGCCAAGAGACTTATATTATGATAGGTTAATCATTAATGGACCACTTGGGGGTCGCTTGGATGTATATAGTAAGTTTATTAACCATATTATATAAAAATACAAAGAGACATTGTAAAAGTGAAACTAATTAACTTAGAGTTAATACTTAAAGATAAGGTTAATATAAGTACCCAAATCTGTCTAAATTCTATTGGATGAGTTGTTTTCGACCTATCCCCACCTTAGCCTTTGAATAGTCAACTTGGGAGCCATTGGAAACCGAATATGAATTTATTATAAATTAATATTTCTAGCTTTTCCAAAGGTGCCCCTCACCCCTCTTATAAAAGGGCACTCCTCCTTCTCTTTTCCACACACCTCTCAAGCCACTTGGCTCGTCCAAACTCTGCCCAAATAAGCTCCCCACATCCCTCTCCTCCTCCTTGAAGCTTCCCCTTAGGCAGAAAGCATTTCAAGAAGTCCTTTGGTTCCAACCAAAGTGAGTTACCTAGATTAAAGGTAACGATTTCTCTTAAATTATTTTCATTTATTTTGCTTCTCCAACCCCCAAACTCTTTTTATTTCCTTTCTTTTGTAACAACACCAGTATCCTCAATATACTAGGATGTTGTTATAAGAAGGATTCGAACTACACATACACACAACTCCATCTAATGGATGATGAACATAATGTTTCTGTGGATGGCAAACTAACGCCTCACGAAACGATGATTGTTCAAATACATCTTACCACCTCTCATGGTGGCCATTATGATGGAACTGTAATTAAATATGATATTAATTATATATATTTTATATATAAGCTTCTTTAATTCCATTTTATTTCATACCATTATTCGTTTCATGTTGTATATACATACGATAATTTCATTTGAGGAAGTGCGAACTACCGCCCCCTTAAAATGATATGACTCGTTCATACCACACATGGAACGTATAAAGGATGGTGTTAATGAACTTAAGTAACATATATAAAATATTATATTATACTGGAATAGTAATATACCTATGTATCATTTGGATTTGATTCTTTTAAAATAAAAATTAAATGGAAGTAGCGTTCGTGCGTACGTACGGACTACCGTCTCCACGAACGCGATAAGATTCATTCTCCATCATATCCATTCAAGTATTATTCTCATTTTAGGGTTAAAAATAATGTTAATATCATTCTGATTATGAAGAAGATATAATCTATCCATTACAAACATGTCTTACGTAACCAAACATTTAAGAAGAACGAATCGATTATCACCCGAAACGACGATAATACTAAGATATTATTAATAAAGCAATATTAAAAGATCATATATGATATCATATTAATTTATATGATTCTTGTATAAATTAATAACAATTATTTCACCATTATACAGGAGGTTAACCTACCCCAACAAAGGAAAAGTACAAGGTAAGGGTTATTTCACAATCTCTTCATTATCCGAGGTTGTTTATTTGTAATAATCTACTGGGATCTCTTTATCATCCACATCCATGTTTCTTCAAAATGTATTTCAAAACATTTTTATTATTTACAAGAATATGGGTTAAAGTCATTTATACCCTTGTTTGACTTTTTATAAGAGGTTTATAAAGGAATCTTTCCGTCGTTTTCAAAACAAGGTCATTTTTAACCTTTTCGACAGAATTAAGGTAAGAACGTTTTTTTAAACTTATACGGCGGGTGCGGTTATTATCCGCCGTTATAAAATCATCAAAGATTTCCTTACAAGCTTACAATAATATTTTCAAGAAAATGTTTTATTTTATATGGCTCTTAAATGTTTTCAAAAATAGAAAGAGATATTTCTCTAAAAAGTGTTTTGATTTCATCTATGTCAACATCCTTCGACGGATTTTACGCTTAATTGAAGTTGATTTATTATGATACAAAACTTCTATATTGTATTGAAGGTTTTGTGATATGTTTGACTGTGGATGTGCTATTTTTATACCATTCATAGTTTATGGTGAAACTATTGACATTTCGTATGCTAGTTTTAATCCGAATGTTTATGTTATATTTCAAACTTTTCTTCAGATGAATGTGCTAAACAAGTATGTTCCGGGTTGGGGACCGGTAAAAGTAAGCCCTCCAGGTTGGGGACTGGTAAAAGTAAGCCCTCCAGGTTGGGGACTGGTTAAAGTAAGCCCTCCAGGTTAGGGACTGGTAAAATTATGCCCTCCGGGTTGGTGTCCGGTTATTAGAGGCACTCCGGGTTGGTGTCCGGTTATTAGAGGCACTCCGGGTTGGTGTCCGGTTATTAGAGGCACTCCGGGTTGGGTTCCGGTTAGAAGTAACCCCTAGGTCTTGGGATGAGGCCTAGACAATGAAATTAACGTTTGACATTATGCATTCCAACATTATGAAAGTGGTTATTGATTTTTGCATGTGATTATTCGATTAGTAGAATATCCATGTGAATAAGTAAATGGCATTATTTCATTTTATTTATGCCATACCATGTTGAAAGTTCATGTTTGAAATGCTTTTGTTTTAGTTATACATTTCCTTAAAAGTTTATTCTTATTTATGAAAGTTTCCGCTATATTGTTATCCTTACTGGGCATTTGAGCTCACCCCTTTTCTATGTTTTACTTTTCCCAGGATGTGAAGAAGTAAGTTATGAATGATCTGCAGGGATATCATGAGGGGATAATAGTGTGGACTGTGGAGACATTACGTTGTTGTAGTAGTTTTTCATTATATGATGTAATGTAAAACTTATGAATATATCTAGTGTTTCCAAGGCTACTAAACCAATCGGTCTTTCGGGATTTGATCTTTCTTGTGATCATGCCAATGTTACGAAGTAATGCACCGACTCTGGGTAGCTGGGGTCGGGGTGTTACAGAGGAAATCAACAGGACTTGTTCCAGCTGCGAGCGGTGGTTCCAATCTTGGCGTGAGATGTAAGGGTTCTATCGGGGAGGTGAGCTACCCCCGAGAGCCTTCGGGTCATTTGAGACCATGCGAAGGGATGTCGAGATTGTCTACCGCCTTGACCTAACCCCAAGGTCTGGAGTGGGTGCACGCCATCTCCCACGTGACTCGCCCAAGAAGATTTGTGCATGCCCATATGCACATCATCGACAAGGGAAGACCTCAGATGAATAGATCAAATCCTTTGGTATGTGTGCGATGATGCGGGATTGTGCAAGAGTTCTTTTGGATAAGGGAGAGCCAGGTGGGGGCATAGCACCCAGAGTTCTTCCCTGGTTATTCTTTTCGGGGATGAAAATTTTGAAGTAGGGAATGATTTAAGAATCTAGTTTTTTCTACAAAAGACTTTGTAATATTCATGATGATATTCCAGAGCATCGCCTTAAGACGACGTGCAATTCTGAGCCCCGGTGTGGCCGGAATTGAATTTTCAGTGCGTTCACACTGGAAATGCCAAATAAATGAGATAAATCCTAAACGTTGATCTGGATCAGAGATCTGAGTGTATGGATGGGTCCGAAATGGGGTGTTTACCCTAGGAACAACATAAAGCATGTTAGAGTGGGATGTTTGGACCCCTCACCCGCTACCAGAACGTTAAACGGATAAATTAATTTATTTATTTAATTCGTTAAATGATTAAGCCCAAGTATCTCTTAAACAGTGGCTCAGATCGGAATACTGAGGGCACCGTTGAGTTCGAAGCATGCCTCTTACCCTAGGAGGGGTCTAAGTATCACGGGCGTGGGATGTCTGTGAAAAATGGCCCCAGGGGTGTTTTCGTAATTTGCCGGCCTCGGGCGTTTAGTTTTATAAAATTCGAACGAAGGCTCGGATTAAATATTTATGACCGTTGTTGTGCTCAGGAGGTGGTTTTTACCCTATGGGAGGATTAAACTCGACCCCGTCGAGCGTTTCAGATGCGGTTGAATTTGGATTTTTAAATTAATTAAGTTTTTAATTAATTTTCTTTTTTCCTACTTAAACAAAATCCTCCTCTCCTCCCTTATTTCTTCCTCCTGGTGGAAGCAGTCTCAACAAAGGCCTCCTCCATCCTCTCCCCTCAAGGTGGAGTGTTTCGATGGTGGCAGATCGTGCGGGAAGCGTCGGGCGAAGCCCTGCGAGGTAGGCGTTGTTTTTGATCCGTTTTTAATTCCCACACCAACATTGATCCCAATTTATGGCATCGATTTTCTGTTTAATTTTTCGAGTGAATCCATTGTATGCGTAGTACATTTTGTAAGTTTAACGTAGCATCTTTCGGATTGAAATTTTGAGTTCGGAGGTGATCGCGGTTTTCTGCCGAAATCCGTGGGTTTTTGGATCTTTCTGGCCGGATTTTAGGGTTCCGGGGGCGGCGGCTCGACATTCAGGCAGGAGGCGCATGCGGCGTGAGCTAAGGCTGGTGGTGGCGGTCTCTAGGGAGAGCGGGCTTGGAAGGGTGAGCGGAGGCGACATCGGATGGCGTCATGCGGAGCGGCAGGGGCTTCATGCGCCGGTCGTGGCGGTCGTCGGCATCTGGCACTAGCGGGGCGCGACATGGGGGAAGGACTGACCTTTGGCCAGTTGCTGTGGGAGAAGACCGGGGTCTTTGGACCCCGGATGGCAGACAAAGGACCCATGATTGTGGGTCTGTGTTCGAAGAGACGGACCAGACGAGCCTCTCCGGGTTGTTCGGGGCGGTCCACGCAGTGGACTGCGGACCGCCGGTCCAGGGTTGGGGTGGGCCGGCCAAACCAGCCCGGCCCCCGTTTCGGTCTGATAAAAAAATTAAAACATCCATATAATATAGACCGGGCATCATATTCGCGTTCCGTCAGCGGAGATGAATTACTTAAATCAAAGAGAACATTTTTGTATGATCTTAGGAAGTTTTAATTCCCGAGACGAGGGGTCGGTGGCATGACACGTGGGTTAAGTGAGTTTGACGTTTTTCCAGGGGGTTCGTGTTTTGAGTGGCGTGGATGCATCCGATGTCCGATTTGAGCACCGTTAGTGGTATTGGAACCCTGGTGCCGAGGCAAAAATTACCAGTATTGTTTCAGGCGTTGAGGCCGGAGTTGAGGTGTGGGCCCCACGACCCATAATTCGATCTGCGTGCAGTGCTTTACAACTTTTTCATTGGGCGTCCATTCGGGGAGTGAAAGTAGTAAATGTTGAGTGTTTTTCTGAGGGAGTTGCAATGGTGCAGTCTTCCCACATTAATTATGCACGCTGGTGTGGGCCCCACAAGGGCTGTTTCGGGAATTGACAGTGATTTCCAGCATTATCACCGGGTGTCTATTTTGGACAAGTGATTAGTCAAACTTGTATACTTTTTTGAGAGGATCGCAACGGTGCAATACGTTGGTTGAGTTTTGGGACCGGGTTGCGGGGCCCATGAAGCACCGCTCGTGTGCGGTGCACCGAAATGCATCTTTTTCTCTGGATATCTATTGCGCTCAAGTGAGCAGTCTTTTTGACGTTTTTTCACAAGGGGATCGCAATGGTGCGATGCGCCTGACTGTTTTTGGGGCCGAGGCTCGGGATCACGAGACATCGTTCGGGCGTAAGGCGGTGTTTGTGACTTTTCTGTTAGATATCCATTTGGGGCAAGTAATTAGTTGATATAGCTTGTTTTTTACGAGTATTACAACTGTGTAATCTATTCAGGTGAGCGGAGCCTCATACACGATCTTATTAAATGTGGAAATATAAAGGTGCCTCGGTGGTGGTTCTTCTACCGTGTTTGTAGCTGACCCTTGGTGTGTGATCGCGTGCACACCCGTGTGAGTGATGTAAATTATTGAAGAGATGTTGTTGTTCGTGCCTCATCCGTTGAGGTGGAAAGTTGGAGTTTTTAGGTTACGCCTTCGCTTGAAGTTGGGTGTCGTGTGCACGGTAGCCTTTAGGCTAGAGATGTGGTATACTCTGGGAGTATACAGGAACGCTGGGAGGTACATGTGGATGTTGGTACCTAAGAACGTTTGTGATCTTGGTTGGAGTTGTCTTGGGGCCACACATCGTGTGGGCCCCATGTGTGTGTCGGGTTCTACTTTACGTACCTTTGACCTCTCGCGACATAGAGGGTCCACCTATTCATGATGGTTTAGATCATAAGGGTTGATTGGTTTCCCATGGTTTTGTTCTGGAGTGGGGTGGTTGCACGATACCCACTCTGAGTTCTGTTGGCCAGTGCTGTACCATCCAGTAGGGATGGCCATTGCAGTTCAGGGTTTACCCTCCAGCAGAGACTGGGCAGTGGGTTTCTCATCTACGTCTTTGGGTTTACCCTCTAGTAGAGACTGGGCAGTGGGTTGCTCACTGACTTCTAGGGTTAACCCTCCAGCCGAGACTAGGTAGTGGGTCACCCGACACTCTTGAGGGTCTACCCTCCATCTGGGATGGGGAGTGGGTCGCCTGTTATCTTGTTCTAGGGATACCCTCTAGCATGGCTGGGTTGTGGGTCGCCTATTGACTTCTTCCAGGTCTACCCTCCAGCAGGGCTGGGCAGTGGGTCGCTTGATGATGTATTAGGGTTTACCCTCCAGCAGGTCTGGGCAATGGGTCTCCGGATATCTTATTATGAACTACCCTCCAGGAAGGCTAGGTAGTGGGTCACCCATTGGTATTTCAAACTCAGACTTTCCTACAAGGCTAGTTTGTGGCATTACTCCGTGACTACTGGAGCGAGACCCTCATTTGTATGGGTCAGGGATGTGACGGCTTTGACTTTGAGGAGACCTCTCAACTACTGGGCAGTGACGAGGTGTGTTTTGATGTTCCCCCAGAACTCTCATGTACGAGGGGCACTTTCCCCCACTGAGACGCCTCCTTGAGACGTGACCTAAAACTATGGGGGCGAGTTAGTGCCTCCCAAAGCGGATAGTTTTGAGGTGTGGTGATTTTAGGCCCTTGACTTGCAGTTCGGGGCAGACGTGCGAGATGCTGGTTATCAATAGTGTCTATTTCTGGGACTATTGGATACTCACCTTCATCGGATGAGCTATAGGATGAAGACCCCCTTAAGACCTTGTTCGGGATCTTTTTGAGCATATGTATATGTATATACCTTGTTCCAGTACCCACTTCTTATGTTTGGTTACTCTCCTTCCAAGAGAGGTGAAGACGCACGGGGTATGCCACGTGCTTTCCGTGTCTAGCTTCTCATGGATGGACGATTCTACTATCCTGCTATAGGTAGCGAATACTCGATGAGAAGTTCATCTTCTCACCGTTTCCAGCTCCTTGTGTTTGGAAGAGTCTACTTCCTTTCTCTTGTTGGGTTGAGATGGAGTTTTTACTGTACTCTTTACTGAACTTTTAGTTGTACTCCTTTACATTCCCTTGTTCGATCTACTAATCACCCTTTGGTACCTCCTTTGTTTATCCCTCGAGCCTTCGGGTATCCTACTGAGTATTTTTATACTCACCCCTTCATGGGCTTTGACCGCACTTGGTGTGCCCTTTCAGACGATAGACATGTTGGTTGTGACATCAGAGGAGCTCAAGAGTTCAGGAGCATAGACCGCGTGTGGTGGTCAGAGTCGGGTTCCAGGTGGGGACCCTTCTACATGTTCTTCATTAGTGTACATGTTTCCAGGTTGTGTCACTTTTTGGTTGGGCGCATGTTTTTCCCCGTTTCTTTTCCGTTTACCTTCATCTTGTACTTTTTACTATTAGAGGTCGATGCACTTTTGTGGTTTGTATATATAGTTGTTGTACTTTACATTCACTTTTTCTATGCACTTTTTATTCGAGTGTGTTGTGTGTGTGCGTACAGTTACATAGGAAAAGGCCTCCCCAAGTTGTTGTGCCATCGGCACTGGTCGCCAGCCCCTGGCCAATGGAGGCGGGCTTGGGGAAGTTGTGGCTCTAGCCCAGGTAGGATCAGGTCGTGACAAGAACCCTTACCCTAAGGAGGAGGGGAATTCCCCATTAATGAATCCTTTAATAGTATGAATGGGTGAGGACAATTAATACACATTCCACAAAATTACCCAATTTTTTCCATGTAATATTTTTCCCAACTCAATTCATCACCCCAATTATTTGAAAAAAAATTCATAAATTCACTTCAAAATGCTTGGAAAATACCTTTCCTATTACAAAAACAATAGAAAATCCATTGTTTCTCTAACACTAATTTACACACACACAAAGAATCAAGAAAATTAATTTGTAATATAATTTATAAAAATCATAGAATTCATGATAAATCAAACAATGTCTAGACATGACCCCATACTTAAGAATCAGCTACACACAAAATACGACAATATCCACAACCCCCAAAAGTATCAAAAAACAAAAAAGGATTTTACTATTAAGGATTATCATTCCATATAGATATTTTTTATAAAAATATGGGTTGGAACATAGGATAGGCCACACACACTACAAGAACAACGCATGTTGCACCACAACCAATGAATGGGTCAGCTTCTGGAATACAACGAATTGAGAGAAATAATAAGGAATCAATAGGAAACAAACATTGGTCAAAATATAATCCATATACTCCACACCTTCAAACCAATGAAAATATAACTAATAATAAATGATGTAGTAGTGATTATGCACTAACATGAATATGATCACCATAAGCATAATAGAAATAGAGCACTAAATGATTTTATTTGGAAGAGATGAGATCACCCAAGATTGTCTGGAATGATAATTTTGGTTTGATTCGTGGAGAAAAAATATCAATGAGTTTTTTTTACAAATTTAGTTAACAAAAAATATGGAAATATGGGTGTATTTCATAAATCCAGGGTTTATAGTGAAAATCCAACACATTTCATGTCTAATGATAATCGGATCGCATCAACTTAAAATAATCAAAGTGAATCACATATATAGTAAAATAATTATACAACGTAAAATATTTTCATTCCCTGTATATGTGTTAAAAATGTTCCCTATGATGTTTTTATAACTTAAATCACGTATTTATGGCCTAAATTCACTCCAGATCCATCGCAAGCAACAAATCCCCTACCGAAACAGCCAAAACCAATCTTATGAAATTTAAAATAGAACTAGATTATATTAATCATGTAATATAGAATATATTTTTATGAAGGATGTAAAAAACTCCCCAGAGTTAGACATTATTCCCTTAAGAAGTCATAAGAATAAGGGTTATCTGGAAATAGGTGAGGCCACTTCTCCCTCTCTGATGATTTATTATCCCATGTTTGGTAATAATATGATCTAACCTGTCATAAAACATAGTACAATGGTATAGAATTCCCATGAAATACATTAACATGATAATCAAGTATCCCCAATAGATTCTAAAAAATATAATTATATTTCCCTAAGACTATATCTTACCAAATCAAGACATGAGAGGTGTCCACATAGTAATTCCTAAAATGAGATATGCGGAAACATAATGGATTACTGTAAATTTTGCTGGAAATAAAAAATTATATGAAATATTCCCAAAAAGAACATAGACCTCAAATGGTACAACCTATCTTGATTCCATATTCCCTATTTTCAAATAAGATTGTGACCTAACGAAGGGGTAATTTGAAGAAAAATGGGGACCAATAAAAAAACCCCTAAGTAAGATGATGAAAATTGGAAAATTATTTGTTCTAACATTGTGTTGAATCCAGGTGTAAACGTATATTCGGAATCCTTGGTGATATATCATGGAAAAAAATGGTACCAGAAGTTAAGCCTCACCCACATATTCTAATGAAATAGGTGTCCAACATGACATACTATAAAAATATTTAAAGAGCCCGATTAGAATGGGATAACATTTTTTATAACAAAACTCTACTTGTCCATTATGATTGCCCAATGACACATTTAAACCTATGTTACACACATGAAGCACATCCTTTAGGATCTAAATAGCACAAACCATTTGTCCATCAACCATTGGATGGTAAGATATACTCAACCTGACCATAGTCCCCATGGAAACTTGGACACTCTTTTTGAGCAGTGTGTAAAAAAGGGATCCCTATCCAAAATAGTGGAAGATTAAACTCTATTTAACATAATGATGTATTTCATATATAATTCAGAACAATTGATTTAGTGGTGTCCCTGATTCTAATTAAATCCTATAATATTTTCTATCACTCAATCACCATCTGGATATAATTATTTTCATTTGTATTACATGGTAATACAACAACCAAGTCCATAGACACATAATCCCGTTTAATAAAAAAGCATTGGAAGAGTCTAGATTAGAGTTGAAGGTCCCAAATGTTACTGCTTTGTGTATTCCTAGGTGTAACAATGAGATAATAAGTATCCCTGTTTCATTTCTTTTTTGAAACCAAAATCACCATCTCTTACCATAATACATCTTCTTCATTCTAGGGTTAACTACACATGAGGAACTATGAAATTTATATATCAATGATCCCTCATAAATATTGGTTTGAAAAACTAATCCATGATGTGATAAATACCACTGATGGTATTGACTAACCATGAATGGTTTACCCATCCTAATGTGTTTCTTTTATTCCCTTGAAATCATCATCATATTGCTAGATCAACATAATAGTCTCATGTGAAGATGATATTAACTAAATTTTTTTTCAATACCATACCTAAATTACCCTATTGAGTTTCCATATGTAGCTGATAAAAGGGTACCATCTGGATCCCCTCTTCCATCAATTCGTAGATACTATGTGGTGGAACATTCCTTTGGAGATTGTCACCAAGGACGTTTTCATTTCTTACGGAATATGTAATGCTGATGTCAAATTTGTAGAGGTACTACAACCGTTTTCTTTATCTATGATTCATTTCCTTCTATGAAAACATATACCTCAAAATATTTTGATCTGAAAAGACTATGAACCTCTCAATAAAAAGATAGTGCCTAAAACACTTATGCACATGTATAAATTTGTAATGTTAAAAATCATGAGTGGTGTAATTTTACTAATTCGTATGAAGCTAAAGATAGTTTTATGTGACAATGTGATCATCCTATATATTTACACAACTCAATCCTTCTATGAAGATATCATATAACTCCATATAACTCTTACCATGATCTTTTATGATCAATATTGGAGCAGATTTCTGAATTTGTTTCTTTCCGTCCAATGAAAATTTACATTTTCTGTCCCATGTGAACATAACCCCTTTTATAGTAAGAGAATTAAAGTTTGATGAAAACGTTTGGTAATAATTGGAGAACCATCGATCGAATGAATTATGTCTCAAGATTTATCAAATATTTTTTTGTGGATCTTCCCTTGACAAGACACATTTCAACTTCTAAGGATTGGTTGATAGTCCATTCTTATAAATCACATTCCCCAAGAACATAACTTCACACATATGAAAATTCTATTTGAAATATTTATCTAATGTTAGTGGTAACTCATAATATCAAAAAAAAATTTGTTAGTTCAAAAACTCATTGTCAGATATTGAATGAACCATTATATCATCTACATACAATATGATAATGTTGTCAAGATACTATTGGAATATCTAGTTTTCTAAATACCTAAAAATAATAATAGCCTTAGAAAAACCAAAATGCATCAAACGATATACGTAATATCTATACCATCCCCTAAATGTTTTATTTTTAATATTATACTCCCAAACTCTGATTTGATTATATTCATATTGATGATTATTTTTTAAACTAACTTTTCCCCATTTAATGGACCAGACCAATTATCCATGTCAGGAATTAGGTAATAATTATAAAACTAACCCGGTTTAATTCTGATTTTCCATAAAAAATTAATTAAAACATTATCATTCTTGTAAAATATCGTTGGGGATGGACATGGTGAAACACTTGGACAAATAAATCTCATCTAATAATGATCATATAACTGAGCCATAAGTAATTTCAGCTCTAAATGTTCCATATAATAAGATCATAGTGAGATCAATTTCATGAATAGAACTAGATTAATAATAAATTCTACACCACTATTTGAAGTAATACTAGATTGAAACCCTATTACAACATTTTTAATGTCTCATTCAACAAGGGGAAGATCTCCATAATATAAAACATCATTAGACTCAACTGCAACGGGGAACAAAAAAACAAAGAAGCTCTGGGTGGGGAGTTAATGCACGTTCAAACCTCATATCCCACTCTATATGAAACTATTGATCGATCCTATCAATAGGATATAAAAAACTCACTAATGGTGAAAAATATTCTCATCAGGGTGGGAAACTAGCTAGTCTATCCCAAGGATGATTTCAAAAAAATAATAATTGAGAACAAAGAAATAATAAATTAAATTTGCAACATCAATTGATGGAGAAGAAGAAGGACATAAAAAATCAACTATTTAATCTTCTAGAAAGGTTCTAATTTATCTATAACAAAATACATGATCTCCATTGAATGTTTTAACACATCATGAAAAAAATGAGATATAAATAAGTGGGAGGCACATGTATCCAAAAATTAGTTATTATATAAGATTTAAAAGATATAATACCTCTTACAATCTTTTCCCTAGTGTCAACCTCCATCAAAAACTCATCCACCATGTAAATTAGATTCAAACATAAGGCCTATGGTTATACCCTTATACAAATTTTTGTATCTAATTATGCCACAATGGCCTTTTCATCTTAATATCCCTATCCATAACGATGAAAATACATGGCCTTGCAAAACCCCTATTGATTGTTGTAGTAGAGACAAGCATTGAAGAACTTAATGATATTAGGATAAGTAAGCTTGGTGTGATATACCTTTCAACCATAATAGTAGTTATGGGATCCATATATGGTTACCGATGATGGAATAAAGGGGGTTTGTCGGTGATAATTGTAACGACCCAAACTTTTATTAATGAAAATTTCTCTTGATCTATTTAAATGTCTTATTATATAAAATGGTTATATAAAACATATTAAGTTCCATGGTTTTATGTTTTTGTATTTTAAAATATAGTTATGAATTTTTTTCATTGCTAATATAGATTTAAACAGTGATCACATGATTAATATAAATATAGGGCTTTAACAAATCAAGTTAACAAATATAAAGTAAGAGATGGCCTCATAAAGTAGAATTAATCTATATGAAGCCTATTTTTTAGAGCTCGGAAATGAGGTGGTATCAATGGAATTCAATTTTGACCATTCCCAAGCCACGAATAAAACCTTTATGCGTGAACGGAACTTCCTACAGGAGAAGTGAATATTGATAGAGATTACCACCCAAGCGATGTTACATGAGCCACACCAAGAGTCTGTCACCATCGCACATGTTACCCTCAGGTCATATGGGGGTTTTATAAGGTGTAATTTAACAAGACCAGATAACTATGATTATGTGCATTATTTTTTGTATAAATAATATACATTCATTTCATTATTATTATTTTTTAAATGGGTATTCAAGCATAAACAATATTTATAGTTAATATTAATTTAGGAAAATCTATTTTTATGAAGTAATGGATTTTTTTAATTAAATAATATTTTAATAAAATATTAATATTAACAAAATAATTTTTAATAATCATAAATGATTGTATAAGTTTTATGAACACTATTGTAATTTTAATTAATTTTTGAAAACTATTTCTATCAAAACCCATGAATTGTCAATGAATGTCATTATTTATTTTAAAAGTGAAAATCAAAATATATAGATAATTATTTTGGTAAAATGAATATTATTTTTGGAATTAGGACATTAAAATTTACCAATGGTGAATATTTCATAATTTTCTAAAATAGTAGAATTTTAGGGGAAAATTTAATACTATTTAAATATATAATGTGTTTTATGACATCATAATGACGCAATACTAATTTTATAAAATAATATAAAATTTATTGTGGTCCAATATATGTTTTACCTTTTAAATAATGTGATTTTAAATTTTTTTGATTAATTTTATTGTGCCTTAGTGGACCCTTAACGACCTATAAAATACTTTAACTATTAAAAAGATTTCCTCTGGAGTGTGAATCACCTCCACATAATCAAGCCTAATAATTTAATAATTTAGTACATTGGAATTATATAATAATTTTTTCCACTCCCCTTTGACAAAAACCATAGGCAAAAACCATGGGTTGGTTTGTGTTTTTGATTAGTTTAATATGTGGGGTCCAAAACCTAAATAATAAATGATATCCCCTCTTTCCCTATATAAACCCACCCATGCTCCCAGTTCTCTCCTCTAATAACCATTTTAGCGCATCACAACCCTACAATTATCTATCTAAAATCATCCCAAGGCGACCCAATCTCCCATGAATCTAATTTCAATCCTCTCCAAAGACATTGGGATCATATTTCCATGTAATGCATTTATTCCTCTCTAATTTTTGTCCAAGTTTCATTATATTTGTATACCCTTTTGTATTCAGTTAAAAAAGTTGGGGTATGATTTCTCAACTCTCTGATATGTACCTCCTTATGTTTTAATGATTATATACACCTTTATCTATCATCAATTCCTCCCATATACACCTATTACCATGCCTAAATTCCGTAAGGAATTTCTCTCCACTCATTAACATTCAAGCAATTATTTCATATTTTGAATCTATGATCCATTAAATATGTTGGGACATGTATCAATATGGCACCCTTACTATCCCTTTTTGGTACATATGATGAGACTCCCCTTTATCACTCATCAACCATTTTTAGGAATTCATATGTCATGCTATTATGCTGATGAAATTGCACCATGATTTTCCATTCCAATGTCATTGTGTAGTGAATACAGTTTCAATTTTTCTATCACGGGTATTAAAATTTATGAATATTTACATATTAATTATAGAGCTTCATGTGTTAATTTAACATACCTTTATCATGGAATAAATATTTATGTTTAATGAATCCATGTTATATGATCCATATAGCACACTAATGCATGAAATCAAATAATTTAGAATGGTGCGCCTTGATAGTGCTCCAACGCATTGGGTAAGGATTAGTATCATGATACTTCAATTTAAATAAGGGTATAATCATTCCAATTAATTTTATGAGGGTTTACTCATGCTCCATGTAAAATGAGCTCTGGATCATGCTAATATCATGTTAAATATTGATGCCACATTTCCAAGTTATGATAATCATGTTATATCATGCCTTTATGATCACGTTTCTCTTATTCCCCAATGATTTTCCAATTTCATATAATGTATTGTATTCTTCATGTTATTAATGGTTTACTCCATTACATGTATTTATAGCTCACCCTTTTCTTATGCATGTCCCCAAGTTATCCCAAGCAATGCTAAGTACAAAGGAATGTGTGTGGTCAGGTAAAATATGTTTTCCATAAAGATGTGTATTTCATATTTTATGTTGTTATGTAATGTTCCTAATCCCAAAAGACACTATACATATTGATCTTATATGTTTTATCATTTTAAGATTTTACGTAATAAATTATGTTTAAGTCTGAAGTAAAGAGCACGTTTGTTATATTTGGTACCAGAGGATCGGTTTAGATATTTTTGGTATTATGATTAGAAAACCCTAGTGAAATCCATAGGGATAAGACTAAGTATAATAAAAACATCCCAAAAGTTTTGTGAGTATTTAGTAAGTGTTTTATCAAGCAAATACATCCCTCTCTATATATTAGTAGGTAGTTATGACTCTAGCATAGATGTATCTAAGGGTAAAACCCAAAAATACAGCTTGGTTCTAGACACGAACGATAATTGGTGCATGACAATTGGACTTTTTTGCACTCTTGGTTATGAAACTACTGTGTTTTATTCTTTGGTAAATTAATTGTCTTATTATGAACCACTCTCAAGGGAATAAAATAATGCCCCAAAAAATTTATGTTGGGATGTAGGTCATGGATAACATAGATTAAACACTATAAATTCATATGTTATGAAATAAAAGTAATTTATAAGTCATATGTTTTGGACTTTGGATTAACAATTATGTGTTACCCCTAACAATCATTTTATTATAGCCAATGACCAATAATAGGAGGACTCGGGCTAACAACCAATGTGATGGGTAATGTGATGACTATTTTAATGAGATCCTAATATAATGGGAGCAAAAATCACGATCTATTTCATGATACTATTTTAGTTAAATAAAATTTTGAATAGAAACATGGGTCAAGAAGAACATTCAAACCCCCTAAAAAAGAACAAGTCATAATCGAGAGCACTATGAGACAAAGGCCTCCTACTTTGAATAGATTATCTCATCCCTCAATTGTTGAACATTGGATCAACCCCATTGAAAAGATATACTCTATCCTTCAATGATATGAACAATAGAAGGTTATTCTAGATTCTTATCATATGGGGGGTGAAGTTGATCAATAGTGGACATTGATAAAATAAGACACAAGAGAATATTGAGGTGTTCGAATAGAAGGATTTTCAAAAATGTTTTTCAATAAATATTTTCCTCACACCCTCTAACATAATATGGAAAAGGACATCAATTACCTCGTGCAAAGAGACGAAAAATCCATCAGATCGTACAAGGAAGACTTCACAAGGCATGCATAATATGCCTCTAGATTTTTCCTTACCTCGAATGCAATATTGGAGGCTTATTTGGTTGGCTAAAACCTATACAATAGAAAGCCCTAGTGATCTATGATTTCAAATTCTATGAGGAAATTTTCTGAATATCCCTTAAAGTCGAAATGGAGAGTGGTGAATCTCATGGTTATCATGGGGATAAGAATTGTAAGGTGGACTATAATTCCGGTGATTCGATAGATAAATTCAACAAGGGTTGGAAATCCCATCACCCCACTAGCCAATGGTGCGGAAATAAGAACCCTGTAAATTTCATCAAGGGGAATAGGAAATGCTTTAGGTGTGGAAGAGGAGGGAACCTGGCTATTAATTTGTTAAAAAAATCCATGACTGCGACCGAGGAGAGGATTTCTCTATTCGACCCTCATCGTGTTGCTCATTGCATCAACTATAACGAAATAGGGAACTTTATAAACCAATTCCCTATTCCAGGGGTTTTTGGTGGAAACCAATAACCTCCAAGGAAGAATGAGAGAGATTTTTCCATCATTACAGCTAAAGTGATCCCCGAAAATAATGTGGTGGTGGGTACATCAGTTATTAATTCAATAATAGAAAACAAACTTTTTGATTCTATTTCTTATCATTTTTTATATCATTAAAGATTAGTAGAACAATCCCAAAACCACCAAAAATCATGGAAGTAATGATTTTGGTGATAATATAAAATGGTGAAATCATTGAAACCCATGAATATAACTCATCACCTATCACAATTTGGGGTTTGAACTTTTTGAAAAACCTAGTCATACTCTATTGGGTGGAATTTGACGCACTTCATTTCATGGATTGGTGTTCCATATATAGAGACAACATAAATTTCCATGAAGGGGAAATCACTCCCCATATGGAAAATCAACCCCCGATTTTGTACAAGTAGATGGAGGAGGATGAATCTTCTTTAACACCATTATCTTTAGTGTGGATATTAAATCCCTATAATCCCACGTATCTTGATCATATGATTGAGTCTAAGGAAGAAACCATCCTTGAATACATGCCTATTGTGATGGAATTTTCTGAAGTGTTTCCCGAGGAATTTCTTAGTCTTCCTCCTAGAAGAGATTTTGAATTCTCGAGTGATCTTATACTTGATGTGTTTCCAATATCCAAGACTCTGTGTAGAATGGATGATGTGGAGCTTTAAGAGATGAAGAAACAACAATATGAGAATATGGATAAAAGGGTTTATTAGCCTAAGTGATTAACCTTGGGGTGCACCATTCCTCTTCATCAAGTAGAAATATGGATCAATGCACCTTCACATAGATTTTTGTGAGCTCAACAAAAACACAATAAAGATCAAATATCCTCTTCCCCGAATTTATGACTTCTTAGACCAACTACTTGGAGAATAACAATTCTCCAAGGTGGATTTGGGTTCAAGATATTACCATGTAAGGGTAAAGATGGAGGATATTCCCAAGACTACTTTTCATACAATGTACGGGAACTATGAAATCACACTAATGCCTTTCAGACTCACTAATACCCTAGAAATCTTCTTGGACATGATGGACAGTATCTTTCAAAATTACCTCAAAAAAATTTGGTAGTATTTATAGATGATTTTCTAATATACATCAAAACCAAGGAGGATAATGAGGAGCATCTAAGCACTATACTTGAGCCCTTGTGAAAGGAGAAGCCCTATGAAAAGTAAATCAAGAGTGAGTTCTAGTTGAATTAAGTATCATTATTAGGTCATACAATCACAAGTAATGGGATATCTATGGATCCCTCAAAGATAGCTTCAATTGAGGGATGGATGAAGAAAACAATGGTAATGGATATCCATAGCTTCCTGGGTTAGCTGGATATTATTACTGATCAGTGAGAAATTTCTCACTATTGTCCAAACCTCATACCAAGCTAACTCAGAAGGGAGTAAAGTTTAAATGGAGTTATGAATGCGATGATAACTTCAAGAATTTGAAAAAAAGGCTTATCAATACACTCTTGCTCACACTACCCACAAGTGGATAAAATTTTGTGGTATTCAGTAAAGATTTGAAGAAGGGATTGGTCTATGTGTTGATGGAAAAAAGACGAAGTCCTTACCTATTCTTCAATGAAATTAAAATTTCATGTAAAAAAACAATTTAAAACATGATATGGAGTTGGCTGTAGTAATATTAACTGTAATAATATTGATAAATTACCTCATTGGGGAGAAATATGAAATATATACATATTACAAAATCCTTTTGTATATATTCACATAGAAAGAGTCAAAAATGTGCCAATGAAGATGGTTAGAGCTGATCAATAACTATAACTACTCAATCCATTACCACCATTTGAAAGAAAACAGGGTAGATGATTCTCTATGTTTAAAGGACCCAACGATTCTATCATAGATGAGAGTTGAAAAGTATCCAATCTTATTAGATTTTATGAAGACGGACATGAGAATCATATAGTAGGGAACATCATCACTTCATTCAAAAATGATCTCTCAACCATCTCTTTTGGAATGGTTAAAGGATTCTCAAAAGAATGATGTGGGAATTCAAAATAATGTGGAGACTATTAGAAAAAGGAAATCCTCAGAGTTTAATGTTATTAAAGAATGAATTGTGATATTTGGGTCAGGAATATGTGTTCCCTAAAACATGAAGATAGATAAAGATACTTCGGATAATGCACAAAATTCAAATTTCACTATTCACCCAGGAAACACAAAGATGTATCGAGATCACCGAGAGATTTGTAGGTGTGAAAAAATAAAGAAGGAGATCGATGAGTATACATCAATTTTCTAGGTATGTCAGCATGTGAAGGTGGAGAGACAGAAGTCTATGTGGATGATGAAACCATTACCCATACTAGCATGGATGTAATAACCCACAAAATTCACATTAGCTTGAGAGCTCAACGAGTCATTAATAGGACTTAAGTGACATCCCCAAGGCACCAAAGTCTGGAAATAAATGAAGAAGTGTTTCAAAATACATGGGGGACGATTCTCCCTTTAACATAATACAACCAACAAAGAGAGAAAATTAGATAAACATATCCAAGCAACCACTATATGATGCATGATTTAAAACCAAAACAACTCAACCATTATTTCCATAAAAACCCAACTAAGTGCAAAAATAGAGTAAAAAACCAAATCATAGTAAATAGCAGAAACACAACCACAAGACTTCAAGATGACAACCCAACTCCATGATCCATAAGTTCCAAGCTCCAACATCATGAACCATCCCAAGAGTCATGAAGTAGTGCTATAAACGTGTGACACTTTACTTTTTCCAACATCTTGGTATATGACATCTACAAAAGAACCAACGTACCAAAGCAGGGGGTGAGTAATGAAACTCAGTAGGTTTTCTCAGATGACTTCCCAACCCATGCCTCTAGGATAAAACATGTTATCACGTTTATATAAAACAATTTATATAAAACAATTCCAAAATAGTTCACAATATAGAAAATTCCAAGTCAAAGCCATTTTTCCAACAAAAACCATTTTACAACAAAGCAACCAAGCAATGTTTCCCAATAAAAATCACATTTCCATTTTGGAAATTTCATTGCATTTCACAAATCCACAAAACCAACCATTTCACAACCCGTGAAATCCACTATGCATGCATCGTGATGACAGTTCCATACTCATGAGCGGTCTCTTGTCGATCTACCAAGTCGTCACAAGGTAATTATTCCCCTTGTTCCATTACACTTTTGGCACTGAGCACAAGGTCATATTTCAACCAAGCCTCATAAATACAATATGAACACACAAACCAACTATGCCCAAATACCACACCATTTCAACCATGCCAAAACCATTTCAATAAAACACCCTTTTATTGAAATCTTTTTTTTTCACAAACAATTTTCCAAATCCCACAAATCCATATTTTAAAATCAATAAACCAAAACACTTTTCACAAACCATGCTTTAAATTTCTACAATTTCATCAAAACTCATAAATCATCACTAAAGAAGATTTATAACATGCTTTTCACCACAATTTCAAAATCAAAACTAAGAGGTTAAATCAATTTGATCTAAGCCTTCATGTTCTAAGAAAGAGGAATCGATATTGAGGCCACCTACCTTAACAAAATGGGGAAAACCAAGCCACGAACAAAGAACGCTCAAGAACACCAGGTCCAAACTCCAAAAACCCTTCTTAGATCTCTTCTACTAACACAACCAAGACCAAATCTTGTCATATTTGGCATCCAGACCCTTATATCTACCCATAACAGGTGTATATCTAAAAAAACGAGAGAACAGGAGAAGTAGATCTCAGTAGATCCAAGAAACTGATCAAGAACAGTCACATACCTTAAAAATACGGAATCGATTTGCAAAGAGAAGCCTTCGGATCGCCTCAAGAACACTTAGGTGAAGTCCCCCCACCTTCTATAGAGTGTAATCAAGAGTTAAGGCCTCATAGGAGGTTTAAAAAGGCAATTAAAGGCAAAACGAGTTAGATCCAAAATTTTTTGATATAACATTAAGTGACCGCAAGGTTTGACAAACCGTGCACTAACCGTGTGTTAGCTTATACCTTGGCCATCCTTCATGCATGGCCTAATCGAATGACTTCCATTAATTGTGCTTAGACCATGTGGAAGCCACTACCTCCTCAATCATACATGCATGGTTTGGCCGCACGGTTTGACAAACTGTGCGCCGCCCGTACGCCTTCCCCTTTGCTTCAAACTTCACTCCAGGATCTTCCAATTCTCCCATAAGTCGCACATAACTTTTAAAACCAATAAAAGCATCAATTAAGGGTTATATACCAGAAACCGGGTGTACTACATTCTCCCCGCCATTGGCCTTTCTGTCCCTGGAAAGTCGAAAATAATTTCTTGATTGAAAGAGTTCTGACCACTGCTCCTTCATTTATTTCTCGCATTCCCAAGTCCCTACTTGAATCTGACCATGTTGCCACAAAACCCGCACTAGGACTATGCTTTTTCCATACAAGACTTTATCCTGCCTATCCAAAATCTGCACCTGGATATGTATCAATGAAAAATTCTACTCTAATTCAACGTGATCCCATTTGATCACATGGTCAGGATCGGGCTGATACTTCTTCAACTGAGATACATAGAACACATTATGAACTTCACTGACCCATGGTGGTAATGCCAACCGACATGCCACCTTGGAAACCCATTCCAATATCTCAAAAGGGCCTATATATCGAGGTGATAACATGCCCTACTTCCCAAAACGAAGTTTTCCAAGCCTTGGGGAGATTCTAAAAAAGACATGATCACTCACTACAAACGACAACGGTTTTCGGTGATGATCCGCATAAGATTTATGATGACTATGAGCCATCTCCATCCTCTTTATAATAAACAGAATCTTCTCCATTGATTCATGGACAAGGCTCGGCCCGACTAGTGATGTTTCACCAATTTCCACCAAGTATATTGGAGAACGACAAGGACACCCATACAATGCTTCAAACGGAGCCATGCGTATCGAGGCTTGATAGCAGTTATTGTATGAGAAGTCCACTAATGGTATATGCTCCTCCCATGAGGCACCAAAATCCATTACATAAGCCTGTAACATGTCTTCCAATGCCTGTATTGTCCTCTCTTATTGCCCATCTGTCTAAGGATGATACGCTGAGCTCATAGTCAACAGAGTCCCAAGGGATTTTTGTAAGGATTTCCAGAAACGAGATGTGAACCTCAGATCTCTATCTCAGATGATAGACACTGGTACACCATGTCTCTTTACCACTTCTCGGATATAGATTTTTGAAAGATATTCAACCTTATGGGTTTTATGAATTGGGATGAAATGGGCCGACTTTGTTAGATGATCCACTATCACCCAAATGGCATTGTGTTTCCGGACCATTCATGGAAGACCTGTAACAATATCCATTGCAATATTCTCCCATTTCAATACTGGGATAGGTAAAGACTCTAACATACTAGCCGGTCTCTGATGCTCTACTTTAACCTGCTGATAAGTTAAGTATCGCGAGAAAAATTCAGCCACCATCCTGTTCATGTTTCTTCACCAAAACCGCACCTTTAGCACCTTATAAATCTTCTATGTACCCATATGTACAACCCATATTGAATGGTGGTAATCATTAAGCTGTTGTTCCTGACAAACTATAAGGACAACCATCCTATCTCTAAAACACAACACTGATCCTGCTTCCAATTTCCAGCTATCAATGGTCTCCCCACCATTGAGTTTTGAACTCATTATCAGACATTTCGAATCAGATGTCTGTGCCTCTTGGACAACTTTTACCAGTTCAGGAACAGGTTTAGCTGAAAAAACCCACAAAATCACCTCGGTTTTCACATTCCACATTCATGTCGGCTAAGATCAACATAAAGTGCAATTCATCTAAAGCTTCTTTCGCCAACTGAGCATATTAATTTCTTCTTAATGCATCGGCCACCGAATTTACCCTTACCATATGTATACATAAAGTCAAAGTCAAACATTTGAAGGTAATCCATCCATATCCTTTGCCTCAGATTCAAATCTCATTTTGAGAAAATGTGATTCGCGCTTTTGTGATCTGTAAACACAGTGAACTTCTCACTAAAGATATAATGATGCCAAGTCTTCAAGGCAGGGAAAACTACAGCTAACTCCATATTGTGTGTTGGGTAATTCTTCTCATGAACCCTCAACTACCTTGAACCACAAGCAACAATATGGTCTCCTTGCATGAGAACACAACCCAACCCTATTTCCAAAGCATCACAATACACCACATACCCCTGTCCAGATTCCAGGAAAATCAAGATGGGTTCTGATGTAAGGAAAACTTTCAACTCATGAAAAGATTTTTGACATTCTTTAGTTCATTGAAATACGCTGGTATTTATTGTCAATGCTATCATTGGTGAAGCTAGTCATGAGAAGTCATGCACAAAGCGTCGGTAATAACCAGCTAGACCAAGAAAACATCATATTTCAAAGACATTCTTCGGAAGTTTCCAAGAAAGAACAGCTTCTATCATTTCTAGATCCACTGAAACACCTTTCTCAGATATGACATGGCCCATAAAATGTACTTCTGGTATCTAGAAATCACACATTGATAATTTGGCATACAACTGATGGTCCCTCAAAATTTCCAACACTATCACCAAGTTTTTCTCATGATCAGCCCTTGTTCATGAATACACCAATATGTCATCCACAAACACCACAAAAAAAGAATCTAGATATGGCTGAAATATCTGATTCATAAAATCCACGAAGACTGATGGTGCATTCGTAAGACAAAAATGCATGACTATATATTCGTAGTGGCCATATCTGCTTGTAAAGGTTGTCTTCGGAATATCCTCTTTCCGAACTTGAAACTTGTGATATCCTGACCGTAAGTCAATTTTGGAGAACCACTTAGCTCCACTAAATTGATAAAATGGTCATCAATGTTTGGAAGTGGATATTTATTCTTTATCGTAACATGGTTATGTTTACGATAATCCAAAAATAGCCTCAACGTTCCATCTAGTTTCTTTACCAACAAAACCGGTGCTGCCCACGGAGACACGCTTGGATGAATAAAACCTTTTCTTTCGTGCTCCTCTAACTGCACATTCAATTCTTTTAACTTCATTGGTGGCATCCTATAATATGAAAGTGAGATAGGACTAGTCCCAAGAATGAGATCAATCGTAAAATCCACATCTATTACAGGTGTTAACACTGAGAAATTTTCAGTAAAAACATCAAGAAATTGATCCACCACAGCTGGAGAACAATTTTCTGCAATCTCTTCCAATGATTCCAAAGTCAACGCTTCCAATTGGTAAGAGCTCGCTCCCACCATTGCTCCGAACAATCTATTTGCACCTTTATTTACCATGCTCTCTCCTCTAAAGAGATGGTCGATTTCGTCCTCCATTGTGATACTAACTGTTCTCCCATAACAGTCGATGTGAGCCTTAAACGTTGGCAGCCAATCCATACCCAGGATTATATCATAGACATCCATCTCCAACATAGAGAAGTCTCATTTCAACTCATCTCCATCAACCGTTATAACACATTCTCTATACACGAAGGCTTGAAATTCTCTTTCAGCAAGAGGAGTTTTCAGTTTTAACATAGAAGGCATCATTTCATGTTTTATGTTTAGAAAATCAGCAATCCAAGAAGCAAGAAAAGAATGGGATACACCAGTATCCAACAACAATTTTATGATGGTAGAATTAAAAGGAATCATACCTCTCACCGTAGATGGTCCAGAATGGTCATCCACAATCACATGTTCCACTCCATACAATTGCTTTGTTGCTGTACTTTGCTCATTATTGACTTGTTGAGATTGCCCTGCCTAAGGTGTCATGGTATTCCTAGAATCACCATAACAAGCTATGTTCTGCTGGAGAGACTGATTTTTCTGTCCTCGTCCTGTTGAAGAATAATATTCTTTCGACGCCTAGTAAGTGTCACATGCACCCGACCTAGGATCACTACAATAATATCACTGAAGATGCCCCATCTTGTTGCAATTGTGACATGCTTTTGCTGGTTCTGTACATTCTCGTTTCATGTGGTCAATCGCACCACATTGAAAACACCCAGTTTTCATCATGGGTCGTGGAGGAAGATTCACCGATATAGCCGTCTGATTCTTATTTGAACTCCCACCTTGGAAGTAGGTGTCCCTCTTCCTCTTGTTCCCAGCATTAGAGTTCCCACCTATTCTCGTGGGTATCATCATACTTCCTCCTCCCATAACTCCTAAGATGTCTTTTTCTACCACTATTGCTCTATTTACCATCTCTGTATAATCTATAATACAGAGCACCGTTATCTTCAAACGAATATCTTGTCGCAAACTTGATACAAAGATGTGGGCCTTTAGAGATGCACTTGCAGCAAATTCCGATGCAAAGTGCACTAAATTCATGAATTTAGCCGCATATTCTGTGACAGAGATATTCTCCTACTTCAGGCTGAAAAATTCTGTCGACCTTTGGATCTTCAACGTGTGTGGATTGAATTGTTTATTAAACAACTCCTCAAATTCCTCCCATCCCAGGCCTTGATCCACCTTAGCCTGCACCACTAGATCCCACTACTGTCGTGCAAGATCCTCCAGCATATACATCGCCAACT
Source organism: Viscum album (assembly GCA_963277665.1). NCBI lineage: Eukaryota > Viridiplantae > Streptophyta > Magnoliopsida > Santalales > Viscaceae > Viscum > Viscum album. Next base: position 250,100,141 of record OY728120.1, on the reverse strand, counting down.
TTACCTTCAGTTCTGCTTGTGTGCCAATGAAATTGAAGATACAATTCATCCTACTCAGCTACACCTCTACCCTTTCTGGTTCAGAATAACCCCAAAAAGATGGGTGGATTCTTCTTCTGGAACTGGAAAAAATAGTCTACATGCCTTGATTCATCCCTCTGATTGCTTGTGTCCACAGCCTGGAATGCTTGAACGATACATTGAACCAGCTCTTGGTTCGTACATTGTTCAGGTGCAACCACATTCTCTACAGCTTCTCCGGGTTGGTTTCTACGATTCCTAACAGGTGCCATTTTCTATGCAAACAATGCATGCCATTAGTCTCACTTCCTAGCAACTGAAGGCATAGCATTTCAATCTCTATTACACCACTTTCACAACATCGATTCCCAACCATTTCTAAAACATATCTTTTCTTTATTTTGAAAATCAATCTATTTTCAAAATACATCAACTGTTATCTTTTCAAAATCTTTCTTTTGAAAATGTGCTTAAAATTTTCAAAAATCACGCTTTTGCATAAAACCATAATCCATTTCTCATAATGGTTTATGCAATACTAATGGGAACTCATTCCTCTATAATTCATGTCATGCTCATCTCATTGGATAAACCCATGATAATGTGATTTCCAACATTCTAGAAAATTATCCAAAACACTTATGTACCCAACACCCTGGTAACTTGATGTTCAGCATCAACGGGATAGCTGCGTCCTTTTATGCTATACATTTCATGTTCCGACAATCCTACTCCTGTCTAATATGAGCATCCAAGGAATAGACAAGAAGTAATTTCATCTCCAAGACTAAGAACATTGTGACTAGTTGTTAGGAAAGGACCGAACAAGATGTTAAATTTTTAATGACCCTCCAATTCTAATTGTCTTGAGATCTCAACGAGTCATTACTAGGCCTTAAGCGACATCCCCAAGGCGCCAAAGGCTGGTAATAAATACCGAAGGGTTTCAAAATACATGGGGAACGATTTACCCTTTAACTTAAAACAACCAAAAAACAGAGAAAAAATGAAAAACAACTCCATGAAACCACTATATGATGCATGATTTAAAACCAAAACAACTCAACTATTATTTTCATAAAAACCCAACTAAGTGAAACCATAGAGTACAAAACCAAATCAGAGTAAATAGCGGAATGAAAACCACAAGACATCAAGACGAGAACCCATCTCTATGCTCCACAAGTTCCAAGCTCCAACATCACGAACCATCCTAAGAGTCACGTAGTAGTTCTATAAACACGTGACACATTAACTTTTCCAACATCCTGGTATATGACATCTGCAAAAGCACCGACGTTCCAAAGTAGGGGGTGAGTAATGAAACTCAGTAGGTTTTCCCTGATGAATTCCCAACCCATGCATCTAAGATAGAACATGTTATCACATTTATATAAAAAATTTATATAAAATAATTCCAAAATAGTTCACAACAGAGAAAATTCCATGTCAAAGAAATTTTTTCAACAAAAACCATTTTCCAACAAAGCAACCAAGCAATGTTTCCTAATCAAATTTACATTTCCATTTTGGCACTTTCATTCCGTTTCTCAAATCAAAACAACCAACCATTTCACAACCCTTGAAATCCACTATGCATGCATCGTTATGACAGTTCCATACTCATGAGTGGTATCTCTTCGATCTACTAAGTCATCACAAGGAAACTATTCCCCATGTTCCATTAAACATTTGGCACTGATCACAAGGTCATATTTCAACCAAGCCTCGTAAATGCTATATGAAAACATACACCAAGTATGCCCAAAAACCACACAATTTCAATCCTGCCAAAACCATTTCAATAAAACACCCTTTTATTGAAATAGTTTTTTTTCCACAAACCATTTTCCAAATCCCACAAATCCATATTTTGAAATCACTATTTTAAAATCAAGAAACCAAAACACTTTTCACAAACCATGCTTTCAATTTTAAAAATTTCTTCGAAACTCATAAATCATCACTAAATAATATTTATAACATTATTATAACCATAATTTCAGAATCAAAACCAAGTGATTAAACCAATTTGAACTATGCCTTCAAGTTCTAAGAAAGAGAAATCGAGAGCAAAGCCATATACTTCAACATAATGGGTGAAACCATGCCACGAATGAAGAACGCTCAAGAACACTGGGTCAAAACTCTAAAAACCCTCCTTAGATCTCTTCTCCTAACCCAACCAAGACCAAATCTTGTCATATTTGGCATCCACACCCTTAGATCTACCCATAACAGCCGTAGATCTACGAAAACAATTGATGAGGAGAAGTATATCTAAGTTGATCTACGAAACCGATGAAGAACAATCACATACCTTAAGAATCTGGCTTCAATTCGGCAAGAGAAGCCTTCTGATCACCTCCGGAATTCTTGGGAGAAGTCATCCCACCTTCAAGGGAGATTAATACTGCGTTTGGGCCGCTTAGGAGGTTTAAATAAGTAAATAAAAGGAAAAATAAGTTAGATCCTCAATTTTAGGATCTAACTTTAAGTGACCGCATAGTTAGTCCGCACGGTTTGACAAACCGTGCGCTAACTGTGCATCAGATTCTGCCTCTTCCATCCTTCATGCACGACCTGATTGCATGGTTTCCCTTAACTATGAGCCAACCACACAGAAGCCACTGCATCCTTAGTCAGACACGCACGGTTTGGCCGCATGGTTTGACAAACCGTGCACCACCCATGTACCTTCCCATTTGCTTCAAACTTCACTCCAGGATCTTCTGATTCTCCCATACGTGACCCGTAACTTTTAAAACCAATAAAAGAATCAAGTAAGGGTTACATACCAGAAATCATAGGTACTACAATGGAAATGGGTGAACATCACCATGGACTTTGTCCTCAGAATTTTGAAGACATCCAGATGATGTAATGTTATCCGGGTTATTATGGATCGTCTAACAAAGACTACACACCTTATTGAAATTCAAGAGGAATTACCATTGGATCAATTGGCTGGGATATCTATGAGATATGTAGTAAGGTTTAATAGTGTACCACTATCTATTTTACCCAATTTAGATCCAAGATTAACCTCTACGTTCTGGAAGAGTCTTTAAGATGCTATGAATAATGAGCCTAACTTCAGTAAGACTTATCATCCTCAAACTAATTTCCTATCTGAGAGGCCTTTCAAAAATTTTGAGGACATGTTGAGGGAATGAATAATGGACTTCAGAGGAGGATGGGATCAACATCTTACTCTAGAATATTTCTCTCAAAATAACAGTTTCCACTCTAGTATCGCAATGGCTTCTTATGAAGTCCTTTATGGGAAGAGGTGTAGAAAACTGACATGTGGGGATGAAGTTGGGGAGTGAAAACTCCAATGTTCATAAATGTTTGAAGAAATATTGGGGAAGTTTAAGACATTCCAGAAGAATATTAAAGTTGTTTAGAGTGGATAGAAGTGTTATGCTGATAATCGTCGACAAGACCACGAGTTTGATGTCAAAGATTTGGTATTCCTATGAATATCACCATGTAAGGGTGTTATGAGATTTGGGAAGAAGGTAAATATTAGTCCAAGGTATATTGGCCATTTTGTGATGCTTGATCACATTGGGGCATTGTCCTATTGACTATCACTCCCACCAAAACTATCTCTATTACATGATGTAATCCATGTATCACTATTGAAGAAGTACATACGTGACCCATCGCATGTTCTCTATCATAATTTGGTACCATGGTAGAATGACCTTTCATATGAAGAGAATATGGTGAAGATATTAGATTGTAGGGAGAATTTTCTATAAAATATGACAATTCCCCTCATCATGGTGTTGCTACAAAACCACAAGTTTGAAGAGGTAGTGTGGGAATCAGAAGAAGTGATGAACTAGAGTTACTCGCATCTATTTTAGTGTGGTAAAAAGAAATTTCGAGGGTGAAATTTCTTAAGGGGGAAGAATGTAATGACCCAAACATTTATTAATGAAAATTACTATTGATCTATTTAAATGTCGTATTATGTAAAATGGTTATATAAAACATTTTAACATACTTGGTTTTATGTTTTTGGAATTTAAAATACCATTAATAATTGGTAACATTTCTAATATAGCCTTTCAACGGTGATCACAAGAATAGTTTCAATATAGGGCTTTAACAAATCCAATTTACTCAGAAAAAGTAAGTGGTGGCCTCATCCAGTAGGATTTCTTCATATAAAGCCCCTTTGTCATTGCTCGGAAAGGAGGTAGTCTCATTGGACTTTTCTCTTGACTAAGCTCATGCTGATCATCAACACGTTATGCATGAAAGGAAACACCAATGGGAGAAGTGAATGTTGATAGAGATTACCACCTGAGGGATATTATCTAAGCCACCCCATGTGTACATCATCATCACACATCATACCTCTAGGTCTTATGCAGGTGTTATAAGGTATTCTATAACAAGACACTAGAACTGTGATTATGTGCTTTATTCTTTGTATAATCAATATACATTCATTTCATTATTGTTACTTTGTAAATGGGTTTTAATGCACAAATAGTATTTTTAGGTAATATTAAATTATGAAATCTATTTTGTTGAATTAATAGATTTTTAGAATTAAATATTATTTTAAGAGAATATTATTATTACTAGATTACTTTTTATTTGACCGAAATATTTTTATGAATACAATTGTAATTTTTATTAAGCTTTAAAAATTGTTTTTATCAAAACCCCATGAATTTTCAATAAATGTCGGTTTTTTTTTCTATGTGAAAATGAAAATATTTAGAAAATTATTTTGATAACATGAATATTTTTTTTGTTATCTGGACATCGAAATTTTCAAATGGTGATTTTTTCAAAATTTTCTGAGACAGTAGAATTTTTGGGTAAAAATTAAATACCGTTTAAATATATAATGTATTTTATGACATAATAATTAACCAATAGTGATGTAATAAAAAACTATAAAATTTATTTTATGCTAATATATATTTTACCTTTAAATTAATATCATTTTATATTTATTAAATAAATTTTATGGTGCCCTAGTAGACCCACTAATACTTATAAAACATTTTATCTTTTAAAAGGATCTCCTTGAGAGTGTGACTGACCTCCACATAAACAAGCCTAATATTTTAAGATGTTTAGAAATTAGCCTTAAATTTTATTTTTCAAATCCCCTTTATCAAAAACCTTGTGCCGAAACCATTGGTTGGTATGTGGTTTTGATTAGTTATTGTGTTGTGTCCAAAACCTAAATAATAAAGAACTCCCTCTCTTTTCCTATATAAACCCACACAAGATCCCACATATCTTCACTAAAAACACTCCGATCACATATGTACCCTACACTCCTCTCTCTAAAATACACCCATGGATCCTCAATCTTCCATGAAGAATCTCTAAAGACCCTCCCAATCCTTTGGGATTACACTTCAAAGTAAGGGATTTCTTCCTCTCCCATTTTTGTCCAGGGTTTTTAGATTGATATACAATTGTTTTTTCAATTAAAAATATTAGGGTATGATTTCTAAACTCCCCTATACTTCCCTGATTGTGTTTGAATTATGTGATGCACCTTTATCTCTAATTAATTCCTCCCATGTACACCTATTACCGTGCAAAAATTCACTATAGAATTTATCTCTTCTCATTTTCATTCAATAAATTCATTGGTATTATGAATATAAATTCAAATACATATGTTTGTAAATGTATATATATTACCCCATACTGTCCATTTCATTTAGATATGATGAGACACCCCTTTCTCTCTCATAAACCATTTTTATGAATTCTTATGACACACTAATTTGCTGCCGAAATTGCACCACGATTTTCCAATCCAAAGTCATTGTGTTGTGAATACCATGACCACTTTTCAATCAAGGGTATTCACCTTTATGAACATTTACATATTTATTATATATTTTCATGTATAAATTCTACCTTCCTTTATCCTAGAATATATGATGATGTTTAATGAATCCATGTTATATGATCCATGTGGAACACTTATGACTGAAATAGAATGATTATGAATGGTGTTCCTTGATAGCGCTCCAACGCATTGGATGAAGAATAATATCATGATACCACTAGTGAAATGAGGTTTTACTCATTTTAATTCAAGTAAAATTTGGTTTTACTCATGATTCATGTGAAATGATCCATTTCTCACGCTAATATCAGGTTAAATGTTGATGACAAACATCGATGTTATAATATTCATGATAAATCATGCCTTTATGTTCATGTTTCTCTTATGATATATTGATATGACTATGTAATAACCTGTACTTTTTTATTCATGCTATGAATTTTTTACTCCCTTTCTAGGATTTATAGATCACCCTTTTCTTATACATGTCCTCAGTTTATCCCATGGAATGCTAAGTACTATGGAATGTGTGTGGTCATGTAAAAAAAGTTTTAAATTAAGACATTTATTTCATGTGTTTAAGTTATTATGTATGTTCCTCATCCCCAAGGACACTATAACTTTCAATATTCCATCTTGTATCAAATGATTATTTCATGTTATAAATTATGTTTAACTATGATATAAAGAGCAGGGTTGTTAAAATAATTACCTCCACCACTCTTGTTCTAATCTTTCCACCACCTCTTCTTCCCCATAACACAACTGAAATTCCCACTAGGTGGAAGATAAGGTTTATTATAACCAATAATTCCCATCATATTCTTCTCAAACATAATCTCTATTTCTGCTATGTCATTATAGCTATAAATATTCATCATGTTCACCTATGATAAGATAACTTTTTGAAAACCATGTGGGTACTTCTGATCGTTCAAATAAAAATTATTAATTACCTCTAAAACAAAATACAACATCATCACAAATTTATTTGTGTACTCATACACTAAGTTATATCCCTGTTATATTGAGATGAACTACATAATCATTTCCATAATCAGAGACTCTAGGAATAACTAAGGGAAGAAGAGGATCTCAAAACACTTCTAATCTAATCCCACTTGTTGATCCACCTATAACATGGAATCACACCACCATATGATGGGACCCAAGATCATGATCATCAATCCCTTAACCATGATATGTTTATATGTGTCTAGGTAGTGGAATTTATGATCAATATTTTCTATCCAGTTGTCTTGATCTTGTGGTTCATTCATAACCTTAAAATACATGGGTATTCTCATATAAAAAATCATGTGATTGATCACTACCTCCTCTTTTAACGCCCCGAACCTAGTTACCCAGAGTAGGTGAATTATTACATATCATTGTTATGATCTCAAGATATCAAGTCCCAAAATACCGATTAGTTTAGTAGCCATGGAGGTATTAGACATATACAAAATGTTTACATTACATCATGAAATAATGAAAAACAACATAATTTCCCCTTTGAACACACTCATATCCCTTATCCTATTCCAGCATGTTAATCATTACATACTTCATCAAATACTAGGAAAAATTAAAACATAGAAAGGGGTGAGCTAAGATGATTAGTAAATATAAAAATATAGGAGAAACTTTTATAAATAATCATTATTGTTTAAGGCAATGTATAAGACTAAAACACAAGCCTTTTAAACATAAACTTCAGCATAATATGGAAAATATAAATCAAATAAGGAAATTTAATTAATCAAAGGATATTCTACCAGTAGAATAATCAAATGTAATATGAATATCTAATTTCATAATGAAGGAATGCATAATTTTAGACTGCTTAACCACATAGTTAAGGCCTAATTCCAAGACAACAAATAATATTTTTTCACGGCATTGTGACAAGACACTTATTTGTCTCATGAGACCTATCAATTCATTGAGGAGGTATAGCGGGCTCCATCTGTCACTTACTAAGTTCAATTCATTCTTAATATGAAAATTTGGAGACATAATATAAATATTCGTATTAAAACTAGCATATGAAATGTCAATATTTTAGCCACAAACCATGAATGGTATAAATGCAGAACATCCACAGTCAAACATAACTCATTCAATACAATATGGAGGATTGAATCAACCTCAATCAGGAATAATGAATTATACTGACATAGATAAAAAAAATCAGTAAAACTATCTAAGAGAAATATCCCCCTTTTCTTGAAAAAATTTAAAAGTCCCACTATTTATCAAGAAGCTGTTAAAAATAGATTTTTGAATCAAAGATTCCCATCCCACTTTGAAACTATTAAATTGAATTTTAATTTTAAAACATTCATTACCATATAAATAAGTCTATACAACCATTTTTAAAATATTGAAATTAATGAGAGCTATTCTGAAGAATAAATCATTAAAACATTTAAAAAGATATTTTAGATAGAGTTCCTAACCAAAAGAAAGATGTTTGAATACAAATAATTTAGGTAATATAAAATTTATAATATCATGATAATAAAGAGATTCATGATATACTATGTCAAAGTAAATTATATACACCATATAAAGGTGAATTGGTGTATAACATCAAAGAAGTCTCAATAGAATGTAAATTGAGATGAAATCCATTATAAAGACTGTATCCTTAAGATAAGTGTAAATCAATGACGTAATTTTGTGTGAAAAATATAAATAAACTAAATATTATTGGATATTTAGTGTAATACAATTAGAGTGCATTCACCCATATTCTAGTAACACTAACACCAATGACTTGGATGTTTAACTCAATAAATGAAAATTTAGTTAAGAATACTCTTATAAAGTTCATATAGTTGACTTGATAATTTATCAATGGAGTGATTTTTTGTATCCAAAGAATATACATAGAAAGGGAAGTGGAAATTACTACATAAAAAAATTGTGATTTCACACATAAACATGGATTAAAATAATCAATGATGTTTTCATAAAACCCAATGGGTGGAGATCCAAATTAAAATTTCTCTTATCGATCTAGTGATTTATGAAACATACACCCCATGAAAGGAGAAACATACAATAAAGATGTAAATTCCCATAAATTAACTTATATTACACAAATAATACAATCATGGGAAATACATACACCACACAAAAGGAAATAGTGGCAATATAGCATGAATCTCACATGAATAAGAAGTGATATGAAAACCCCTTACCACATTGTAATCAATTGAGTCATAAGACCAAAATTAAATAACCACAAAATGAATCACATAATACCATAAATATAAATAAAATAATGATAATATATATCAAATGGCAGTACACAATACATGACAGGAATTAAATTAGTGGTGAATAATGGAAATCTCATGAAATTCAAAGTGAGATATGAAACCCCTTACCTTGTACATTAACATAGTTTAGGGTAAGTTAACCTCCATTATAATGGTTAAATAGTGGTTATTAAACTATAAAATAACCATATAAATAAATATGACATCATATATGATCTTTAATATTTCTTTGTTAATCATATTTGAGTTGTATCATTGTTTCATGTGTTTACTAGTTCGTTTTTCTTTATATGTTTTGTAACAAAAGTCATGTTTGTTATGGATATGATGTATTTTATTCATATCCCAAATAAAATTATGTTCTGAAACATATTTGTTTAATCATAAAATGATTTTTAATCTTCAATGTATATGATGGGGAATGAATCTCATCGTGTTCATGGAGACGGTAATCTGTACGTACGCACGGGCTACAATATCATTCAATTGAAGGTGATATCATTTATAATTGGATTTTATATCATATATAATGAATAATTAACATGTTATATATATTATTTACATCAATTATACACCAGTATTATACAAAACAAAATAATGAAGTGTTGAATAACAACTATACAATGACGTGGTCATGGTATGTCGTACGTACGCAAATATTTTGATTTTTCATTCATAGGATTGATAGAATATTGAATATGGTTTCACCATATTTATAATAAAATCATAGTATGTAGAAGGTACATGATTTTGTATTTTTTCACGAAAACAAAAATGAAAGAGGAAGTGGAAGATTAAGATAACATTGAACGAGGTGATGCAATTATTAACTCTTTTTCGGGTTCTCATTTTATTTGATCAAAAGGGATCCTTAGGTTGGATTTCTGATCAAAATAAGGCCTCTAGGATGAATTGAGGGTATTTGGGAAGATATTTGGTCAGGTTATGGCCGAGACAAATGGATTTTGTGGTGTGAAATTAAGAGAAGGGGATGTTCCCTTTTATAAGAGAGGTGAGGGTCATTTTAGGAAACGCTTGAAATATTATTTTATTATAAATTATTTATCAGTTTATAACGGCTCCAAAAGGATTTATTTCATTGATCATGTTGGTATGAGTCTCAATGCCCTCATCCAATAGGTTTTTGATAGGTTTAGGTCACCATATTAACCTTATCATTTAGATTTAACTCTTATTTAAATAGTATGACATTTACCATGTGTCCTTGTATTTTTATATTATATGGTTAATAAAAACAATATAAACTACCAAGAGAACCCCATGTGATTCATTAATAACATATCTATAATTATATAAGTCCATTGAAGGAACCTTAAATTTTTTGGATTATTATATAATTTTATAAAATAGTCTTTGTCTTAAAAACACAATTATTTAAATTTTGACACTATTTAGTATTTGGATTTTGTTAAAGTCATATAAACTTGATTACTTATAAAAAATTCATAAAATCAACTATAATATGACATATTAATCTATAAAAAAGTGTAATTAATCAAAATTATCAATTTACATTTATTTGGATATTTATAATATCAATTATTTTAATCTTTCATTAATTTGGTAATTAATGCATCATTATTGTGTCGTAAATAAATTTAAATATTTAGTGTCTAAAAATTATAAATAAAATATCATGATGTAGGAAATATTTTTATATTTATAATGAATATTTATAGTCAAATTTATCTTGTGTATAATGCTATATTAAAAATGGTTTAGTTATCAAACATTGAATTTTACAATTTTAACTATTATTTAAATAAAATAATAATAAAAGTCCTAATATAACACCCCAATAATCCATGGTACGCTTATCTTTGAATAATACAGTAGTGTGTGTTCTATGAAACTTCGAGTTCTAAAACACCACAACAAATCATACTAGCAGGTATGAATAGTAATACCAAATTTTTGAAATTTTATAAATTTTATCTTTCAAAATGGAATTAATTTTGGGATTAGGAATATCCAAATTATATTAGGGTGAATTTTTTTACTTTTCTGATAACATTCACATTTTGATGAATAGTGAAAATTCTAAATTTTAATTAAGTACAACTTTTTTAATCGAGATAATTAAAAGTGATAAATTATGAATTTGAGTGATTTTAATGTATAATTAGATTATATTTTTACTCTTTAATCCAATATTGGTCATTGGACATAATTTTACATTTATACTGGACATAAGCAATTGCCAATCTTTTGATAGTTATTATTTCTTAAAAACACGCTTTTTGTTTTGATAACGGGAATTAATTTTAAATTAATTTCAAACACATCTGTGTTTTGAATTTAGAAAAACGGATTCCATATTTATAATCAGGAGGTCCAAATTGTGAAAATTGGTAACTTTTATTTTTAGACATTTTGAATAATTACTTCGGTAAATATTTTATTTACCATGGTTAAAGGGTAAATCCTGTAAATAAGGGTAAAATAATAATATTATAATATTATTAAATTACCCTAAAACGACTCTTAACCCAATTTGTTGATAAATTTCCAAACATGGGAATTTTTGAGTCGATATTGGGACCCCATGGAGCCACTTGTAAGTGATAATGACACTTTATATTAATTAAGTTAAAATAAATTCAAAAATGACAGAAGCATATATCGTTTAGAAAAACAATTTTTACATAGGGTTATATATGTTATATTTTTGACTATAAATATTCATTAGAAATATAAAAATATTTCCAACATAATGAGATATTATTTGTAATTTTTAGACATTTAATAAATAAATTTATTCATTACACAATGATGATGCAATATTTTCCTTATTAATGAAAGAATCAAATAATTGGTATTATAAAGGTTAAAATAAATATAATTTGAAAGTTTTTATGACATACACGAGCTTTATTGGTTAATATGACATGTTAGGATTACTTAAATGAATTTGGTTTGAATTAGTAAAGTTATTATGACTTTAAAAAAATCAATTATTAAATAATGTCAAAATTGACATAATATAGTTTTTAATGTAAATATTATATTATTAATTGATATTATATTCCTAAAAATATAATTCTAGGCCAAAGGACTTATATAATGATAGGTGTATCATTAATGGACCACTTGGAGGTCTCTTAGAAGTATATAGTATTTTTATTAACTATAAAATATAAAAATACCAAGAGACATAGTAAATGTCAAACTATTTAACTAAGAGTTAAATAAAAATGATAATGTTAATATATTGACCCAAACCTATCTAAAACCAATTTTTTGAGTGGTTTTCGACCTATCATCACCTTAAACATTATATAATATACATTGGATCCATTAGAAACCGAATATGAATTTATTATAAAATAATATTTCTAGCTTTTCCTAAGGTGCCTATCACCACTATTATAAAAGGGCACTCCCCCTTCTATGAAATTAATACCTTCAAAGCCTTTTGGATCGGCCAAACCCTACTGAAATATTCTGTCAAATTCCATAATTTCATCCTAGGGGCCTTAGATTAATCAGAAATCCAACCTAAGGAGCCCTTTTGATCAAATGAAAACAAAGAACCCGAAGAAGAGGTAATGTTTTCACCACCCTCTTGCAAATTCCTTTCTTCTTCCACTTCTTCTTTCTTTGTTATTTCCATTCTAAAATAATAAATACAGTATCTTCTATATACTATGATGTTATTATAAATTTTATGCAACCATGTTCAGTATTCTATCTATCCTTTTAATGACATGTCACCATATGTGCGTGCGTACGGCTTACCATCTCCACGATGTGGTGTAATTGTTATTCAAAACATTATTATTTACCTGGGTGTGATAATGATGTGTAATTTAATTAAATAATAAATATAACATTATAATGATTATGTATATATGATATTCCATCCAATTATATATTATTTTAATATCAAAATAATGATATTGGTTCTTGTGCGTACATACAGAGAACTGTCTCCACAAACGCGATGAGATTCATTCCCCATCATATCCATTCAAGTATAATTCCCATTTGATGATTAAAAATATTGTTAAAGGACTTGATATCATTCTGGATATGAATAATATACAAACTATCCATAACAAACATGGCTTATGTAACAAAACATATAAAATAAAACGAGTAAATTAACACCCGAAATGACGATAATACTAAGATATTAATAACAATGAAATGTTAAAAGATCATACATTATATCAAATTAATGTATATGATTCTTGAATAATTTGATAACAATTATTTCACCATTATACAGGAGTTTATCCTACCCTTGACCAAGAAAAATTACAAGGTAAGGGTTTATTTCACAATCTCTTCATTGTCCGAGGTTGTTTATACGTAATTATCTACTAGGACCTCATTATCATCCACTTCTATGTTTCTTAATAATGTATTTCAAATCATTATTAAAATTTTTTAAACTACTGGTTAAAGTCATTTATACCCTTGTTGACTTTTTATAAGATGTTTACAAAGGAATCTTTCCGTCGTTTTCCAAACAAGGCCCTTTTTAACCTTTTTGGAAAAATTAAGGTAAGAATGTCTTTTATTTAACATATATGGAAGGTGAGGCTATTTTCTGCCATTATAAAATCATTGAAGATTCCCTTACAATATTATAAAAATATTATCAAAGTAAATGTTTTCTTATATAATTTTTTGACTTTTAAATGATTTAAAAAAAGAGATATTTCTCTCAAATAGTTTTGATTTAATCTATGTCAACATCCTTTGATGGATTTTTTGCTTATTAGAAGTTGATTTATTACGATACAAAACATTCATATTGTATTGAAGGTTTTGTGATATGTTTTACTATGGATGTGTTATTTTTATACCATTCACGATTTATGGAGAAAGTATTGACATTTCGTATGCTTGTTTTAATAAGAATATTTATGTCATGTTTAAACCTATTCATATGAGGAATGCATTAGACTTAATAAGTGATGGGTGCAGCCCTCTATAGCTCCTCGATGCATCGATAGGTCTCATGAGAAAAAATAGTGTCTTGGAACAAGGCTTTTACAAAAACATATTTGTAGTCTTGGAACAAGGCCTTGACTGTGTGGTTATGATAGTCTGGCATTATATATTCCATCATTATGAAAGTGTTTATTGATATTGCATGTGATTATTCAACTAGTAGAATATCCATGTGAATAAGTAAATGTCATTATTCTATTTTATTTTTGACATGTTATACTAAAGTTCATGTTTAAAAGGCTTTTTTTTAGTTGTACAAGGCCTTAAATGTTTATTATTATTTATGAATGTTTCCACAATATAATTATCCTTACTGAGCATCTGAGCTCACCCCTTTCTATGTTTTATTTTTCACCGGATGTGAAGATGTATTTTATAACTAACCTACAGGGATAGTCTAAGGGGATATGAGTGTGGACTATAGAGACTATGTTGTTGTAGTTTCCATTTTATGATATAATGTAAGACTTATGAATGTATCTAGTGATTCCAAGGCTACTAAACGAATCAGTCATTCGAGACATGATCTTTTGTGATCATTCCAATGTTATGTAATAATTCACCAACTCTAGGTAATAGGGGTTAGGACGTTATAGTTGGTATTAGAGGAATTATAGTACAAACCATGGAAGCTAGATTTAGATAAAATCAGATTCGAGCACATAGACCAAAGATGGTCTTTGAGGATTATTATATAAGAACATACTAGAATTTTTGTATTGTATAGATTTTTTTAGTTTTACGAGCAATACATCTGTTTCTGGATACGAGCAGGTAGAGGTGGCTCTTGCACAGATGTAACTAAGGGTAAAACATGAAAAACACCGCTTTGAGATGCACTCGAACAGAAACTGGTGCACGACAACGGGCCTTGCTGCACTCTTGGTTACGACACTTCCGGGGGATATTCTTAGGATAATTCTATTTTTATTTACAAACCAGTATGAAGGGTTTATGAGTATATACTTCCTCATAGAAAACATTTTTATGATTATGGATTATATCCATAAACTATTCAATTCATGTTAAGTGTTTTACAAGTTTGGATTTGTGTATTGAGATTCATAAACTAATCTAGTGTATGACATTGTATAGAAATGGAACCTAGTGGAAGAAATGGAAACTATATCAATGCACACACTCTTTGTAGGGATTTCCCTCCTTCTCAAGATAATTATATTGGAGCTGTTGATGCAACTTGTGCTGATCAGCTAATCGCCATACTGGGATAACTCAATTTGGTTATGAATAATAACCTTACCCGTATAGAGCACCCAGACCCACAACATGGAGGACCAATGTTAGATCAATTCATGAGGAAACAACCACAAACAATCAATTTTAGTAGAAATCCATTAGTAGCTGATCAACGGATAAATTCCTTAGAGAAAATATACCATGCCTTGGGGAGTAGTGAAAGAGAAAAAGTTATCATGGTAGTTTACCACCTCACTGAAGATACTGACCAATGGTGGTCATTAATTAAAAACACAAAGGAGGATGATAAAGTATCAAATATATAATGGAGGGAGTTCAAAGATATTTTCTTAGAAAAATACTTTCCTTGTGACCATCAAGCAGATATGGAAAGGCAATTTCTGAGTCTGAGACAAAAGGAGGTTGAGAATGTCGTAAAGAATGAGGCTAACATTACAAGGTTAGTGAGGCATGCAGAATATTATATATTTAACCCAAGGAGTAATATTTATTATTTATTTGATGGGTTAAAACCATTTCTCTGTCGAGAATTAGTCTCACAATCCTTCTCATCATAGGAAGATATTGTCGCATGTGCCATCACGACAGAAAATGAATTCTTTAAGGCTTATAACTTTAAAGAAAAGAAAGAGAATAAGAGACCTGTTGATCACTATGGAAATGGAAATAAGGGGAAGAAGGAAAAATTTTAATATCCATCCAATAGTAAATATGAGAAAAAACACCCTGGTACTTTCTTGAAGAAAATGGGAGTCTGTTAAAAGTGTGGTGAAAAAGGCCACCAAGCTCGTGATTGCAAGGGGGACAAAAAGCTACCGATGTTCAATGCTACAATTTTAGAAAGATGAGACATTATGAAAATGAATTTCCTAAGCATCAAGGGAACATATCTCAGAAAAGGCCAAAGGATCAAGGCCAATCTTATGCTATCACTACTGCTGATCTAGAAGCTCTGAAAGATGTGGTGGTAGGTAATTTAATGGTTTCCTCAAGTTTAGAAAATGCTTTATTTGATCCTGGATCATCACATTGTTTCATATCTTCTCCGTTTTATAAGAAAATTAGATACTTCCAATTTGATTTAACAAGGGAGTTTTCATTCAAAACTCCTAAGGGAAGTATCATCGCAACACAGTTTTGTGAATTAGTCCCAATTCAAGCACATAAATGTTCTTTATCTGCTGATCTCATAATCATATCCATGATTGAATTTGATATAATCCTCGGTATGGATTATCTTTCAAACCATGTTGTGAAGAATTATTGTAAGAAGAAGGAGGTTATGATTTTAGATGATGATGATAAATAACACCTTATCTTTATAGTAGAATCGTCACCACCTGATTCTTATCCAGATCCACCCCCAGTAGCTCAACTAAATTCAATTATCAAGGAGTAAGAGAATTAAATAACCATGGGTGAGGAAAGGAATGTTCAAATAGAGTATGTACCTATTGTGAAATAATATGTAGATGTGTTTCTGGATGATTTACTTGGACATCCTCCAGAACGAGAAATTGAGTTTTCCATTGATTTAATTCCCAGTTCAAGGCCTATATCAAAGACCCCTTATAGAATGGCCACAATGGAATTAGTTGAACTAAATGAACAACTAGAAGAATTGAGTAATAAGGTATTTATTTTCCCTATTGTTTCTCCTTGGGGATCCCCTGTCCTTTTTGTTAAGAAGAAAGATGGATTTATGAGGTTATATATCGACTACAGGAAAATCAATGCTATATCAATAAAGAACTAGTATCACCTACCTTGCATTGATGATTTATTTGACCAACTGCATGAATCTCAACACATTTCAAATATTTACTTTCGATATGGATACCATCAGTTGTGTGTGAAGAAGGAATAAATTCCAAAGATAACATTTCGAACCGGGTATGGGAATTACGAGTTTACAATAATGCCTTTTGGATTAACTAATGCAACCTCTGTATTCAAGGATCTAATGAACAGAGTTTTCAAGGAATATCTCGATGATTTTTTAGTGGTATTTATTGATGATATCTTGGTATACTCCAAAATCTATGAAGACCATGAAAATAACTTGAGCATTATCCTGAAGACTCTTAAAAGACATGAATTATATGGGATGTTTAGAAAATGTGAATTCTAGCTTTATGAGATTTATTTTCTTGGAAATATTGTCTCTAAGGATGGAATTTCTATTGATCCTTCTATGATCAAGGTAATTCATGAATGTCTAGCACCGACGAGTATAACTGAGGTATGTGGTTATATTGATTTAGCTGTTTATTATCGGCGTTTCATCCAAACTTTTGCCCGATGGGCTAACCCATTAACGTAGCTCACACGTAAAGGGGTTAAATTTATTTGGAAAAAAGAGTGTAAATAATATTTTGAAGAACTGAAGATAATATTAGTCAGTGCTCCTATATTGACTCGACCATCGAGGATTTTTGGTTTTGTTATCTATAGTGATGCTTCAAAGAAAGGACTTGGTTGTGTCCTTATGCAGAATGATAGGGTTATTGCCTATGCATCACGACAGGTGAAAATTCATGAGAAAAACTATCCTACTCATGATCTTGATTTAGCTACTGTAATCATTTCTTTGAAGATATGGAGACATTATCTCTATGGTGAAAAATGTGTGTTATATACCAATCACAAGAGTTTGAAGTATATTTTCTCACAGAAAGAACACAACATGAGGCAGAGGCGATGTCTTGAACTACTCAAGGACTATGATTTCATGATACCCTACCACTCAGGGAAGGAAAATAAGGGGGTAGATTCTTTGATCCGAAAGGATCATGGAGTTTTGAACAAAATGAGATTCTAAAGAGATCAAATTTTTATGGATATATTAAATTTGGATATGGGAATAACCATGGAAGGTGAAACATCGATACTTTTTCAAATGGTTTCCAAACCATATTTACTAGAAAGGAATAAGAGTTCTCAGATTGATGATGAATAATTTCAAAATAAGATTAAAGCTATGAATGATTGGAGATTGAGTGATTTTGTGTATGAAGAAGGAATTTGGAAATTTGGGAAGAGACTTTGTGTTCCCGATATACCTGATCTGAAAAGGGAATTGTTAGATGATGCTCATAGTTCCAATTTCTCTATACACCATGGGAGCACCAAAATGTATAATGATTTGAAGGAACATTTTTGGTGGGACAACATGAAGAGGCAGATTACTGATTTTGTGTCAAGAGGTATGGTTTGTAAACAAGTGAAAGCTGGAAGGAAATATCCTGGAGGAGTCATGCATCCTCTTCCCATACCTGAGTGGAAATGGGATAATATTACAATGGACATTGTCATGGGGATACCAAAGACTCCTATAAGGAATGATGCAATATGGGTCATTGTTGATCATCTTACGAAGTCTGCACATTTTCTTTCTATAAGAGAAGATATACCACTTGAACGTCTAGAAAGACTATATATTAATGACGTTGTGAGACTTCATGGAGTACCCCTATCGATTGTTTTTGATCGTGATCCCCATTTTACTTCAAGATTCTGGAAAATTCTTCAAAAATCCATAGATAATGAACTTTATTTGAGCACTGCCTACCACCCCCATACTGATGGACAATAAGAATGGACTATTCAAACCTTAAAAGACTTGTTGAGATCTTTCTCACTTGACTTTCAGGGTATGTGGGATCAAAATTTACCTCTGGTGGAATTTTCTTATAATAATAGTATGAATATTTAAATGTAAGGGGATGTCGCACACCAACTTGTTCATATAATGTTGTTGAAATAAATCTTGTTGTCCCAGAACTGGTGGAGGAAATGGTGGAAAAGGTGAAGGTAATCCAAAACCACATCAAATCGGCTCAATGTAGGGAGAAGAGCTATGTTGACAACCAAAGGAAGGATTTGGTATTTCAGGTAAGAGATCATGTTTTCGTGAAGGTATCTCTTTGGAAGGGTGTTATACGTTTCTGTAAGAAAGGTAAATTGAGTCCCAGGTACATCGGACCTTTCGAAATTCTAGAATGAATTGGGGATGTTGCTTATCGTTTGGTAATGCTACCAAGTCTCTCCAAAGTTCACGATGTGTTCACACATATCACTATTGAGAAAATACATGCCTGACCCAACACATGTTCTCAAATATGAGGAATTAGAACTGGAACCCAATCTTTCTTATTGAGAAGAGCCTGTCAAGATTCCTGATACAAGAGAACAAGTGCGGATAAACTAGATGACTCGTCTGGTAAAAGTTTTGTGGAGAAACCATAATATGGAAGAGGCAACGTGGGAACCTGAGGAACATATGATGACGAACCACCTGATTCTTTTCATGTGGAAGTATTCTAGAAAATTTAGGAAGAAATTATTCTAAATACGGGATAATATAACACCCCAATATTCCACAGTATGCTTCTCTTTAAATAATACAGTAGCATGTGTTGTACGCAACTTCGAGTTCTAACACACCACAACCAATCAAACTATTCATCATGAATAGTAATACACACTTTTTGAAATTTTATAAATTTTATCTTTCAAGATGGAATTCATTTTTGGATTCGAAATATCGAAATTATCTTCAGGTAAATTTTTGGTACTTTTCTGTTAAGTTTCATGTTTTGATGAATTGTGAATATTCTAAATTTTAGTTAAAACATACTTTTTTAATCTAAATAATAAATAGTGATAAATTATTAATTTGAGTAATTTTAAAGTATAATTATATTATATTTTTACCATTTAATCCAATTTTGGTCATTAGACATAATTTCACATTTATCCTGGACATAAGCAAGTGTCAATCTTTTGATAGTTATTATTTTTCTTAAAAACATGCTTTTTGTTTTGACAACGGTAATTAATTTTAAATTAATTTCTGAAACTTCTGTGTTTTGAATTTA
This sequence comes from Viscum album, assembly GCA_963277665.1. Lineage (NCBI taxonomy): Eukaryota > Viridiplantae > Streptophyta > Magnoliopsida > Santalales > Viscaceae > Viscum > Viscum album. The sequence continues at coordinate 250,079,904 of OY728120.1, read as the reverse complement.
GAAAAATGTATTTCATATTTAGAATCAGGAGTTCCAAAGTGTGTATATAGGTAACTTTTATTTTTACACATTTTGAGTAATTAGTTCGGTAAATATTTTATTTACCATGGTTATAGGGTAAATATGGTAATTAAGGGTAAACAATAATATTATAATAATATTAAATTATCTGAAAACATGTAAAAACCCTATTTGTTGATACATGTCCGACCAGGAGCATCTTTGGGTTGATTTTGGGACCCCATGAAGCCACCTGTCAGTGATAATGACACTTTATATTAATTAAGTTAAAGTAAATACAAAAATGACATAAGCATATATCTTTTAGAAAAATAATTTTTATATAGATTAATATATGTTATATTTTCGACTAAAAATATTCATTAGAAAGATAAAATGATTTCCTAAGTAATTATATTTTATTTATTTTCTTTATACATTGAATAATTGAATTTATTTATGACACAATATTGATGAAGTATTTTCCTTTTTAATGAATGAATCAAATAATTGGTATTATAAATGTTAAAATAAATATAATTTGAAAGTTTTGTTGACATAAAAGAATTTTATTGGTTAATATGACATTTTTGGATTACTTGAATGAATTTTTTTCGAATTAATAAAGTTGTTATGACTTTAAAAAAAATCAATTATTAAATAATGTCAAAATTGACATAAAAGAGTTTTTAATAAAAATATTATATTATTAATTGATATTCTATTTATAAAAATCTAATGTTCTACCAAAGAACTTATATAATTATAGGTGTATCATTTATGGACCATTTGGGGGTCTGTAGTAAGCATATATTATTGTTATTAACTATATAATATAAAAATTCAAAGAGGCATGGTAAATGTCAAACTATTTAACTAATAGTTAAATAAAGAAGATAAAGTTAATATAGTGACCCAAACCTATCTAAAACTTATTTTTTGAGTGGTTGTAGACCAATACACACCTTAACATTTAAATAATCCATTTTTGGGCCATTAGAAATTGAATATAAATTTATTATAAAATAATATTTCTAGCTTTTCTTAAGGTTCCCCTCACCCAACTTATAAAAGGGCACCACCCTTCTCTCAAATTCATACGTTCAAAGCCTTTTGGCTCAGCCAAACCCTGAGAAAATATTCTATAAACTTCCCTCAATTCAACCAATAGGCCTTAGTTTGATCATAAAGCCAACCTAAGGTGCCCTTTTGATCAAATCAAAATAAAGATCCCGAAGAAGAGGTAATGTTTTCACCACCCTCTTTCAAGTTCGTTTCTTTTTTTCACTTCTTATTTCATTGTTATTTCCATTCTAAAATAATAACTCCAGTATATTCTATATACTGTGATGTTATTATAAATATTTTATAACTATATTCAGAATTCTACCCATCCTTTTAATGACATGTCACCATACGTGCGTACGTACGGATTACCGTCTCAACGTCGTGGTGTAATTGTTATTCAAAAAATTATTATATGGTTGGGTATGATAATGATGTGTAATTGAAGTAAATAATAAATATAAAATTATAATCATTCTTTATATATGATATACCATCCAATTATATATTATTTTAATATCAAAAGAATGATATTGTCGCTCGTGCGTACGTATGGACTACCGTCTCCACGAACACGATGAGATTCATTTCCCATCATATACATTCAAGTATAATTATCATTTGATGATTACAAATAATGTTTAAGGACTTGATATAATTCTGGATATGAATAAGATACAGCCTATCCTTAACAAACATGGCTTATGTAACAAAATATATAAAATAAAATGAGTAAGTTAACACCCGAAACGACGATAATACTAAGTTATTATTAAAAAATCAATGTTAAAAGATCATATATGATATCATATTAATTTATATGATTCGTGTATAATTTAATAAAAATTATTTCACCATTATACAAGAGGTTAAACTACCCTCGACCAAGGAAAAGTATAAGGTAAGGGTTTATTTCACAATCTCTTCATTATCCGAGGTTGTTTATACGTAATTTTCTACTGGGATCTATTTATCATCCACATCCATGATTCTTAAAAATTTATTTCAAATCATTCTTACTATTTTTTAGACTATGGGATAAAGTCATTTATAACATTTTTATACTTTTTATAAGATGTTTATAGATGAATCTTTCTGTCGTTTTCCAAACAAGGTCATTTTTAACCTTTTCGACAAAATTAGGGTATGAATGTCTTTTTTTAACTTACACGGAAGGTGTGGCTATTTTCCACCATTATCAAATCGTTTAAGATTCCCTTACAAGATTATAAGAGTATTTTCAAATTAAATGTTTTCTTTTATAATTATATGACTTTTAAATTATTAAAAAAAGAGATATTTCTCTCTAATAGTTTTGATTTCTTCTATGTCAACATTCATTGATGGATTTTTAGATTATTTGAAGTTGATTTATTATGATACAAAACTTCCATATTGTATTGAGGGTTTTGTGATATGTTTGAATGTGGATGTGTTATTTTTATACCATTCATGGTTTATAGGGAATGTATTGACATTTTGTATGCTAGTTTTAATATGAATGTTTATGTTATGTTTAAAACTATTCATATAAAGAATTAATTGGACTTAATAAGGGACGGGTGGATCCCCCTATAGCTCTTCAATGCATCGGTAGGTCTTATGAGACAAACTTTTGTCTTGGCACAAGGCCTTGACAAAATCATATTTGTAGTATTGGCACAAGTCCTTAACTATGTGGTTATGATAGTCTGGCATTATGCATTGCATCAACATGAAAGTGATTATTGATATTGCATGTGATTATTCGACTAGTAGAATATCCATGTGAATATATAATTGGAATTATTTCATTTTTTCCCATGTTTTGCTGAAGTTCAAGTTTAAACGACTTTTGTTCTAGTTATACATTGCCTTAAATGACTATTCTTATTTATGAAAGTTTCTGCTATATTGTTATTATAGAGACCCTAGCCTTTTACATATAACATTTCATGATTTTAAACATAATTCATCATCAGATTACAAGCCAAGGATCGTTAAGTCTAGTGTCTTGGAAGACTAGGTACATATATCACAAAACATGGGGCTAAAACACTTCTTTATTTAATCTTTATAATGAGATCCTAACTTCCATTGATCCCTTACATATGCATAGGGTACCCAGGGGAGCTCATGAATAAAGGGATGAGCTAAAAAGCCCAGAAAGGAAAATAACATAAGAATAAACTTTAAGCACATGAGTTAGGAGGCTTGAAAAAATGATATTGGAATCATAGAACATATATAATCATAACATATAAACATGGGATCATAAAAACATGGAATAAATTAATCATGGGATCATATAAGCATGAGATTATATAAGCATAGTTTCATAGAGGGGTTCCAGCAACTTTAAACATGATTTTAGTACAAGTCAACGCTAACCGCCAAACTCGTTTCCCATAGTAGTACAAGCCAAGGATAACCGCCCGGACCGTTTGCACATAATCTTCTCATGAGACATTAAAATTACCCAATTCAATGGAGTGCAATCTGGGCGCATCCATCTAAGCATATTCATTTATATGCTTTCCACATAAAAATTCTCACATAATCAATCATTCATAAACATAATAGTATCCAAGGAAAGAAATGGGCACACAATCACGTCATGAAGCATAATAAAAAGGGACATAACATACAAGCGTCCATGAAAGAATGGAATTAAATTATAAATATACATTAATAATGTATATAGACATAAATCATGACAATAGATAACAAAATTAAGTGATACATTTAAAAATAGTTTTTAGGAATCTTTGAGTCAAAACAATTTAGTGCGGTTTAAGAAAACATCAAATATCTCTTAAAATGAAAAGCGGCATAATATTTTTTATAAAACAAGAAGTAAACCAGGAGGGTTTTTTATAATAAAATTACTGATTTTATAAAGACAAAGGTGACTTAAAAAGAGGATAGAGTACACTTGATAATAAGAAAGAATTCGAGAAGTTCCCTAAAAATGGGTTCACTTATCGAGAAGTAATGGGGAGAGAATCACTTAAAAGCATGCATATCCCCGAAATAGAGTGATGAAAGAGTCATGGTAAATAAACTTGGAAAATGTAAACCAAATTTATTGTATGAACAAGAAAAGATAATATAACATCATTTTGGTAGAAAGGTAGATAAGACAACCTGAAGGAATAAAAGAGGATCGGGTATAATTCATTACGGATTATCAGCATGGTATCGGGAGTACTTGAGGGGGATTAGTGAGAGAGGAAAGGGAATTATCATCACATATAAATAAAGAGTGAAGAACTGGGGAGGTGTAAAATCATATCCTATAATTAATAATTACACACATCATGTCCTGACATAGTGAACAATCTTGAATAAGGGTGAAATTGAGAGGATCCCTTACCTTAGGTCTGTTGGTGTTCTCCACTTGATATTAATGACCTGAATAGTCAAATTAGGTTTATTAATCAATAGTTCCAGAACCTTATCTAAAATTAAAAGATCCAGTATAACCTTTTTTTGTTCATTTATACCCATTTTGATTGATTATGAGGTTCAATTTCATTGTTCGGGTTCGTTTGTTTCATTGGTTTTAATGATCGGTTCAATTGTATTTAGGTTCAAATAAATTGTATGATGAAAGTGGTGGTCAAGAATTGAATTTATATAACATTAGTGTAAATACAGTAGGTTTCATGGTTACAAAATTCATTTGGTTAATTAGAGTGAAAGAGATCCTTTACAATAAACATTAATGATAAACACTTGAATTAATTTTAATGATTTATCCCATAATTGACTTGTTTTGTATTATTGTTTTATATCATGACTGTATGAGGATTACATAACCTTAAATAGGATATATGAAAAATATAATAATCTGGTTCAAACATAACATAAATGGTTTCATGACCAGAAACAAATTGTTAAAAGAATTTGAAAACACATTATCCATGATGTCGGTAATTTGACACATCACAGACGATGTTTTAATTCTAGAACGTGAGGGTGAGGAGGAGAAGTATGATGCTTTCAATTTTCCATAAACATGATTAGAATCCAGTATATATGTGATTATAGAGCTTTAATTCCTTTTTGATAAGGTAATGGGAAGAGGGTATAAGAAAAGTTAGAAAAATAAAACAAAACACTGGAAAATGAAGGAGTGTTCTTACCCTTTGATCTCCTCTCATTGAGACTCCTCATAAGGGGTTTTATTTTGGTATTATGGAAATACCAGAAAGACTTGGACGTGGGTAAGGAGCTTGGGAGGGTATTTGGGCAGAATTTTGGCTAGGAAAAAGGCTTGAGAGGTGCAAGGAAAATAGGTATGGAGAGGGGGCTATTTATAGTGAGGGAGGAGAGGGTTTTCCCAATTGTTTATTCAATAGTTTATTAATTTCCATAAAGACAAGGAATAGTGATGATTAATTGACCAAAAATAGTAAATTTATCATGTGAATCCTAAACAATTTGGCTTACATCATCAGAACATCATCATGAATTCATAATTAACTTATTTTTCTTATTTTGTGAATTATCGTATTTCACTAGTCATCAAAATTTCAAGTATTTCAGAAAAATCCCAAAAATTCACCCTAACCATTTTTTGACATGTAGAATCCAAAAATGAAGTCCATTTTTCAAAAATAATTTTCTAAATATGATTGGTTTAATATTTAATTAAAATAATAATTTATTATCAAAACCAGTTTTAAAACATTCATTTACTCATTCTAAAATATAGGTATATCGTACTTCCAACTTGAATATTATTTTTATACCACCATAGGTGATTTTATTATTCATTAGGGTATATCACTATTCATAAGTTTATGTTACTATTCATTAGGTTTTGTTACTATTCAAAAAAAATTATTTTTGTTTTTTTAGACATCTACAAACATCTTGAACACAACTGTGTATGCCAGATTTTCAAAATTCCAAACATAGAAGTGACAAAATTATTTTTTAAGGTCACATATCACATATTAGTTCATTATATTGTGATTTAATGAGAATTTATAACATAAATATAAGAAGTAAATTTCCATTTAAAAACTTTGGGTCGTTACATTCTTCCCCCCTTATGAAATTTCGCCCTCGAAATTTTGTTTTACATACTACACCAAAAACAGGTGCGGGTACTTTTCCTTCATTGCTTCCTCCAATTACCATGTTGCTTCCTCAAACTTATGGTTCCTCCAAAACACTTGGACAAGATGGGTTGTCTTGATGCATAGAACCTTATCTCTCCGATCCAAAATCTTTACAGGCTGCTCCTCATAGGAGAGATCATCTTCCAGCTGCACCACCTCTGAGTTCAGTACATGTGAGGGATCTGGTATGTACTTCCTCAAGAGTGGTAAATGAAATACATTAGGATCTTGATCCATATTTAGTGGAAGTTCAAGCCGATAGTCCATGGATCTTATGCGGTCAAGGATCTCAAAGGAGCCAATATACCTTGGTCTTATCTTCCCTTTCTTCCTGAATCGCATGACTCTCTTCCATGGAGATATTCGATGGAAGAATTTATCTCCAATGTCGAAATCCATGTCCCTTCAACGGTTGTTAGCATAGATCTTTTGCTGACTTTGAGCAGTTTTGATTTGTTTCTAGATGTCTTTAACCTTCTATGTCATCTCTTGAAGAAAATCAGGACCGAGTAGCTTTCTTTCTCCAACTTCATCCCAACAGGTTGGAGTTCTACATCACTTTCCATACAGAGCTTCATTTGGAGCCATTTGAATACTCGAGTGGAAGATATTGTTGTATGGGAACTCAGCAAATGGGAGATGGTGATCCCATCCACCTTTAAATTCTAGAGAGTAGGCTCTAAGCATATCTTCAAGCGTCTGAATAGGTCTTTCAGACTGGCCATCAGTTTGGGGGTGATAGGTCGTGCTGAAATTTAATTTAGTACTCAAAGAATGTTGAAGGCTCCTTCAAAATTTAGATGTGAACCTTGGATCATGGTCAAAGACAATTGAGAGTGGAACATCATGCAATCTCACCACTTCCTTCGCATATAACTTTTCATGTTGTTCAAGAGAAATATCTTCCCGAATAGTGATGAAATAGGATGTCTTGGTGATTCATTCAACCACAACCCATATCACATTATTTCTGATCGATGTCTTCGGGAAACCCGTGACAATGTCCATAGTCACATTTTCCCATTTCCACATGTGTATAGGAAATGGTTGTATCATACCTTTGGACTTTTTTCGCTCAGCTTTAACTTTCGGACATACCAAGCACCTTAATATATATTCTGCAATCTCCTTCTCCATGTTATCCCACCAGAAGTGTTCTCGGATATCACGATACATTTTGGTACTCCAAGGATGGATAGAGAAGGTCGAGCTATGCGAATCATTCAATAGATCCTTCTTTATCTCTGGATTAGATGGTACTCATAATCGTGTCCCAAATCTTACAACTCCTTCCTCATCAATTTTGAAATTGGAGGATTTCCCATTTTTAATAGCTTCTAACCATTTCTGAATTTCCAAATCCTTTCTTTGTGAAACCTTTATTTTCTCCATGAGGGATGGTTGAGAAATCATTTTAGAAAGGATTTATGATTCTCCTCCCTTAATGATTCCCATGTCCATCCTTTGAAAATATAAGATGATGGGATCCTTTTCTATTCTCATCATTGATAAAGATGCAGGATCCTTTCTACTTGGACCATCTGCCACCTTGTTTTCCATACCTAGATGGTAGTGGATTGAGTAGTAATAATCCATGATGATCTCTATCCATCTTCATTGGTGCATATTAATCTCTTTCTGTGTGAATATGTATTTGAGACTGTTGTGGTCCATATATATCTTACATTTTTCCCCATAGAGATAATGCCACCAGATTTTCAAGGCAATGATCACAGCCGCTAACTCCAGATCATGCGTTGGATAGTTTTGCTCATGGATTTTATGCTGCCTTGAGGCATAGACTATAACATTATCATTTTGCATCATCACAAATCCTAATCCCTTCTTAGAAGAATCACTATACACCACAAATAGTTCCCCACTAGTAGGGAGTGTGACTACTGGCATAGTGATAAGACTCTTTTTCAACTCCTTGAAACAATCTTTACACTCCGGTGTCCAAAAAACATTACTCATGTCCATGTCATCTTGGTCATTGAGTTTGACAATCGTGAAAAATTATTCACGAATCGTCGATAATACCCAGCTAAACCCAAAGAGCTGCAGATCTCCATTACAGAAGTTGTTCTGGGCCACTCTTCAATTGCCTTCGTCTTGGAAGGGTCCACATATATCCCTTTTCTAGTGATAAAATTCCCCAAGAATGATACTTCCTCCATGAAGAACTCACATTTACTGTACTGTTCATACAACTTCTCCCTTCGTAAAGTCTTTAACACAGTTTACAAATGCTCCTCATGTTCCTCCTTGCTCTTGGAGTATATTAGAATATCTTCAATAAAGACTACCACAAATTTGTCTAGGTAATATCTAAAGAATCTATTCATTAAATCCATGAAAATTGTTCGAGCATTAGTGAGTCCAAAGGGCATCACTATGAACTCATAGTGTCCTTACCTCATTCGAGATGCAGTCTTGGGAATATCTTCCTTCCTAAACTTTAGTTGGTGATTTCCTGACCGAAGGTCTGCCTTAGAGGAATAACTGGCCCCACGTAGATGATCGAACAAGTCATCTATCCATGGAAGGGGATACTTGTTCTTTATTGTGATTGTATTGAGCTCATGATAATTAATGCAGAGGTGCATTGATCTATCCTTATTCTTGATGAAGAGGACAGGAGCACCCCACGGTGAATCACTTGGGCATATAAAACCCTTCTCCATATTCACATGTAACTGATTCTTCAGCTCTTATAGCTCTACGGTGGCCATTCTGTAAGGTGTATTGGAGATTGGCAGAGATCCAGGGATAAGTTCAATTGAGAACTCAACCTCTCATTCAGAAGGAAGACCAGGAAACTCTTCAGGAAATAAATCAGTGTAATCCCTCCAAATGGGCATGTCTTCAAGAATGATTCTCTCATTCATCTCAATCATTTGAGATAGATATTCATGATCCTAAAGAAGCAATATCCACACTAGAGATGATGATTCTAAAGGAGATTAATCTTCCTCCATCCACTTGTAAATAATTGGAGGATTCTTCAGGATGTGGAGATTAATCTCCCTTTCCCAGTAGTTGATGTTGGCCTTGCACAAAGATAGCCAATCCATGCCCAAGATAGCGTCAAATTCCACTAATAGCAGTATGACATGATTTTCTGGGAGGTTCAGTCCACAAACATTAACCGGGGAGGAGTTATAATCCATGGATGCAATAATTTCCCCATTCCCTATTCTCAAAAATAACTTTTACTCCAAATTTTGAGGTGGTGTTTGAATAGTTCTACTAAACTTGTAAGATATGAATGAATGCATAGAACCAGAATCAAATAGTACATTCTCTATTCTTGAATGAATAAAAAGTGTACCTGTCACCACATCGTTTTCCATCTCCACCTCAACAATAGTGATAACATAAGCCCTTCCTTGTTGCCTTTGAGGTTGTCGCTAATTACCTCCGACAACCCTCGGCTTAGGGAAAATGTTCGCATAATGCCCAAGCTCCTTGCAGTTATAACACTACACTGTAGGCTGAGTGTAGATATGAACATTCCTTTCTACTTCAACATTAGTGGGATTTTTCATACCCATTCTGTAGTTCTTGGCCAGATGACCAAATATTCCGCATTTGAAGCAATTCTTGGTTCCCTTCAGACAGTTACCAAGATGCTTCTTCTCACAATTTTTGTTAAGGGGAAAGTTGGGATTCATTCCATCATGGGATTTGTTTGATGGAACACCCATGATGTTTTCCATTTTCTGCTTCTTGTCACTGTTCCCATGAGACCACTGAGAGTCTCCAATCTCCATTTCTACCTTGAGGGCACAATGGAAAATTTCCTCATAACTGTCAAAGTCTCGAATTCCCAAAGCTTTTTGTAGACTCAGCTTTAGTATGCTAAAGAAGAGATCCACTTTTCTTTCAGTTTTCATGACAAAGCCAGAGGCGTACCTGGAAATCCTTGTAAAGTTTGCTTCATACGCCCCAATGGACTCATCTTCCTTCTGCTTGAGTCTGAGGAACCCCCCTTCCATCTTGAGATGGAGGGTTTGAGGAAAATATTTGTTGAAAAACAACCTCTTGAATTCCTCCCAATCTATGAAATCAATTTATTCCTAGGACATTGTATTCTTGATCAGTGTCCACCACTGATCATCTTCCCCATAAAAACAATAGACTACCAGTATAACTTTCTCTTCTTCTGAGCACTGGTGGACAAAGAAAATCTTTTCAATGGAGTTAATCCATTGTTCTTCAAGGAGGGGATCAGAAGACCAGCTAAATATGGGAATCCTTTTCCTCATAAAGGATTCTATGGCAACTTTCTCTTTCCTTGGAGGAGGGGGAATTTCCACCTAATTCAAGTTATTATTCATAACTCATGCCAGCTAAGCAAGTACTTCCATGTTGTTTTGAGCACTCGCTTCCATCAAATCAGGCATGTCATTAGGGCAATCATCACATTCCCTATCACATTGTTTGTTGGAACTTGTTCATCTATTTCCCACAATTAACTATGAAAAAGAACGTATAATTAGAGGTATTGAATTCTTATCTATTGAGCATAGAAAGGAATCTTTGAGCATTAAATGATAAACTTATAAAGAAAAAGTACATCCTAAGTTGTGATTCCTTAGGTTTATATCTAGGTTATCCTCAATTTTTTTCGTAACTTATATTCTTATGTTATTTTACCCTTAAAAATGGTTTGTACTAAGCTCATGAATATACCAAAGAATATCCCATGAGAGTGTCATAACCCAGAGTGCAGCAAGGCCCGTTTTCATGCACCAGTTCGCGTTCGATTCTAGCTCAAAGAGGTGATTTTGAGTTTTACCCCTCGGTTGAATCTATTCCAGAGTTGCCTCTACCTGCTCGTATCCAGAAAGGGATGTATTTTCTTAATAAACCACTTACTCAATACTCACAAAAATTTTGGAATGTTTTCTAATACATAGTCTAATCCTTAAGGTTCGCACTAAGGTGATCTATTCCTAATCTCTAAAAATAACTAGACCATCCTCCAATACCAACTATAGAGACCCTAGCCTTTTACATAGAACATTTCAGGATTTTAAACATAATTCATCATTAGAGTATACGCCAAGGATTATTAAGTCTAGTGTCTTGGAAGACTAGTTACATATATCAAAAAACATGGGGCTAGAAACAATTCTTTATTTAATCTTCATAATGAGCTCCTAACTTCCTTTGAGCCCTTACATTTTCATAGGGTACCCTGGGGAAGACATAAACAAAGGGATGATCTAGAAAGCCCAGTAAGGGACAGAACATAAGAATAAACTTTAAGTACATGAGTTAGGAGGCTTGAAATAATGTTATTGGAAGAATTGAACATATGGAATCATAACATATAAACATGGGATCATAAAAACATGGAATAAAATAATCATGGGATAATATATGGAGGAGCTTATACAAGCATAGTTTCATAGAGAGGTGGCAGCAACTTTAAACATGACTTTAGTATGAGTCAAGGCTAACCGCCAAACTCGTTTCCCATAATAGCACAAGCCAAGGCTAACCGCCCGAACCATTTTTCCATAATATTATCACGAGACATTAACATTAACCAATGAATTAGAGTGCTATCTGGGCGCACCCATATAAGTTTATTCATTTATATGCTTTCCACATAAAGAATCTCACATAATCAATCATACATAAACATAAGAGTACCCAAGGAAATAAATGGGCACACAATCACGTCATGAAGCATAATAAAAGGGACGTAACATACAAGCATCCATGAAAGAAAGGAATTAAATAATAGATAGAAATGAATAATGTATAAAGCCATAAATCATAAAAAGAGATAATAAACTGAAGTGATAACATGTAAAAATAGTTTTTAGTAATCTTTGTGTCAAACCATTTTATTGTGGTTTAAGAAAACATCGAATATCTCTTAAAACAAAAAGCGGCATAATATTTTTTTATAAAACCAGAAGTAAACCAGGATGTTTTCTTAATAAAAAGGCTGATTTTATAAAGAAAAAGGTGACATAAAACAGAGTATATAGTATACTTGATTATGGGAAAGAATTCGTGAAGTTCCCTAAAAACAGGTTCACTTATCGGGAAGTAATGAGGAGAGAATCCCATAAAAGAATGCATATCCCCAAAATATAGTGATGAAAGAGTCTTGATAAATAAACATGGAACATGTAAAGAACATTTATAGTATGCACTATAAAATATAAGATAACATCATTTTGGTATAAAGGTAGATAAGACAACCCAATGGAATAAAAGTGGTTCGGGTAGAATTCTTTACGGATTATCAGCATTGTATCAGGAGTACTTGAGGGGGATTAGTGAGAGAGGAAAGGGAATTATCATCACTTATACATAAAGAGGGAAGAATGTTGGAGGTGAAAAATCATATCCCATAATTAATAATTACACACAACATGTCCTAAAATAGTGAACAATCTTGAATAAGGGTGAAATTGAGAGTATCCCTTACCTTAGGTCCGTTGGTGTTGTCCACTTGGTATTAATGACCTGAATAGTAATATTAGGTTTATTAATAAATTGTTACAGAGCCTTATCTAAAAGTAAAAGATTCAGTTTATCCTTTTTAAGTTCATTTATACCCATTTTGATTGATTACAGGGCTAAATTTCATTGTTCAGGTCCGTTTGTTTCATTTTTTTCAATGATCGGTTCAATTTTATTTATGTTCTAATAAATTGTAATATGAAATTGATTGTCCATAATTGAAGTTATAAAACAATAGTGGACATACATTAGGTTACATGGTTCCAAAATTCATTTGGTTAATTAGAGTGAAAGAAAACCTTTACATTAAACATTAATGATAAACAATTGAATTAATTTTAATGATTTTTCCCATAATTGACTTGTTTTGTATTATTGTTTTATATCATGAGTGTATGAGGATTACAAAACCTAAAGTAGGACATATAAAATATATAATAATCTGGTTAAACCATGAAATAATTGGTTTCATGGCCAGAAAAAAAATGATAAAATAATTTGAAAACACATTATCCATGATGTCGGTAATTTCACACATCACAGACGATGTTTTAATTCTAGAACATGGGGGAGAGGAGGAGAAGTATGGTGCTTTAAATTTTACATGAAAATGATTACCATCCGTAATATATGATATAATGGAGCTTTCATGCCTTTTGGTTAAGGGAAGGGGAATATGGTATAAGAAAAGAATGAAAAGGAAAACAAAACACTTGAAAACGAAAGAGGGTGCTTACCCTTTGATCTCCTTTCTTTGAGACTCCACATAGGGGCTTTGATTTTGGTCTTTTGGAAAGACCAGAAATCCTTGGACGTGGGAATGATCTGGGTAGGGTATTTAGGAAGATTATTGGCTTGGAAAAAGGCTTGTGATGTTTGAGGAAAAGAGCTAAGGAGAGGGGGTATTTATAGTGAGGGAGGAGAGGGTTTTCCCAATTGTTTATTCAATAGTTTATTAATTTCCCTATGAAAAGTAATAGTGATGATTCCTTGACCAAAAATAGTAAATTTAGCATGTGAATCCGAAACAATTGGGATTACATCAGCAGAACATCATCATGACTTAATAATTAATGTATTTTTCTTATTTTGTGAGTTATCGTATTTCACTATTCATAAAAATTTCAAGTATTTCAGAAAAATACCAAAAAATCTCCCTAACCATTTTTTGACGTGTACAATCCAAAAATGTAGTAAAGTTTTCAAAAATAATTTTCTAAATATGATTATTTTAATATTTAGTTAAAATAATAATTTATTATCAAAACCAGTTTTAAAACATTCATTAACTCATTCTAAAATATAGGTATATCGTAATTCCAACTTGAATATTATTTTTATACCACCATAGGTGAGGTTACTATTCATTAGGGTATATCACTATTCATAAGGGTATGTTACTATTCCTTAGGATTTATTACTACTCACTGAAAATTATTTTTCTTTTATTATACTTTAAAAAACATATTGAACACAACCGTGTATGCCATATTTTCAAAATTCCAAAACACCGAAGTGACAAAATTATGTTTAAAGGTCACATATCACATATTATTTAATTATGTTGCACTTTAATGATATTTTATGACATAAATATAAGAAGAAAAATTCCATTTAAAAACTTTGGGTCGGTACAGTTATCCTTACTGAGCATCTAAGCTCACCCCTTTCTTTGTTTTATTTTTCCCAGGATGTGAAGAAGTATTTTATGACTAACCTACAGAGATAGTATGAGGGGATATGAGTGTAAACTATGGAGACTATGTTGTTTTAGTTTTAATTTTATGATGTAATGTAAGACTTATGAATGTATCTAGTGATTCCATGTCTACTAAACAAATCGGCCTTTCGAGACTTGATCTTTTGTGATCATGCTGAGGTTATGTAATAATTCCCTGACTTTGGGTAACTAGGGGCGGGGCGTTACACCTAATCTAATTCTAGTGGATAAAAATGATCATATTTTAATCATATGGTTTATTTCGGTCTAAATCCACATATCTAATAGAATTAGGAAATGTGTTAGGGTAATTACAATATTATTTTAACAATTAATTGCCCTATTTACTTTTAACCGTGGTAAACAAAATTCAAAAGACATTGTTCATCAAAAATTATTTTCATCATATTGAAATATATTTTACTTACTAATTTCAACAGTTTCTCTATGATTTTTTAAATTCAAATAACAGAAGTAGTAGGATTAGGTTTTATGCAAATTTTCTAACGTGCCTAGATGTTGGGGAAAAGACGTTAAAAGGTTCAATAAAATTTTATACATCTAAATTTAGTATAAAATTACTCCGATGAATTAAATTGAACATATATGGGTATTATGTATCTATATTTACTCAGAATAAATTTACATAAAATAAATAATTATTTAAATAAAAAGTCGGTTTTAAATAATATTGCAGTGTTTTTCACTATTCATAAAAAATTGAAAGAATCCAAAAAAATCCCAAAAATTGACTATAAGATAATTTTGATATTCCGAATACAAAAATGAAGTCTATTTTATCAAATTGTGAACATAGAAGTTGCATTAATTAATTTAAAATTTATTCACGTTGTCAAAACCATAAAACTTGTTTTTAAAAAGTAAAACTATCAAAAGATTGCGATGTGTTGATGTCCAATTTAAGTGTGAAGTTACTTATAATGACTTCCATTGTATTAAATGTATGGTAACTCAATATTAATAAATTAAATATTAATATTTTAATAATATTTTTTTGTTTGGTAAAACAAGGTCTTGCATTTAATGTAATCATTAGAAAAAAGTTGTAGTTGTGTGTGATGAAAGATAACTCAATCTTGCATGCATTGAATGAAATAAAATATATTAATTTTTTTTAAAAATAGTTAATATATTATAAATTATTAGGATATTATATTATTTTATAAAGTTTATGTTGTATGTCATACATGTTATCAAATACAATGTTCCTACTTTAGATTTTAAGGGAATAAAATTTTCCCCACCACAATTAAATTGATTACCGAAAATTTAAACATCATATTGGTAATATATTGTTTGATAAATCCAATATTGAAATCCCACATCATTATAAGGGTATGTAAAATAACCTCATGAAAAGAGAGAATGGTAAGTACAAATATCACATGCACTAACATAAAACTAGGTCTCTATGTAGGAGAACATTTATAAGATCTAGGATTTCCCTATAAGGAATGTTTTACTTAAATTTTAGTTTAATCCCTTTACATTGGCCAATTATGTGTTTTTCCCATGTCTTTAGGAAGGGTTAGGGGTGCTCCGGGGGTTTGGGACACAAAAGTGGATGAAAAAGTGGGGTTCATGTCCTGCTTCATGGTTTTCACACGGTTAGTGAAATCTATGTGGAATTCCTAGGAAACCTTACGAATGAGGGGGGGTAAGATAGCAGCCTCCACACAGTTTGTGGATGGTTTGGAAAACCATGCGGGTAAACAGTATTAGGGGGATATTTTGGGATAGAAGCATCCGCACAGTTTTCCAATTTTTTGGAAAACTGAGCGGGTAAAACGTGTGGCCCATAATATTTTAAACATTTTCAAAAAATTCAATTTCAGGATTTTTATACCCAACACGGGAATTCTCCCCCCTATTCCTCCTTCATCCCTAGTGACGATGCAAGCTTCAAAAATCTTCCAAGAGGTTGATCTCCTTTGTTCCTAATCCTTTTGGAGCATAGCCAGTTGCGGATTGAAAATCATGCTAAGGCTAATCTCTATCTTCCATTTCATTTTGGTTTATTGTTTTAATTTAATTCCACTCTCCATTCAATGATCTCAAACCCTAATTTATTGGTGATTTTTATGGTAAAGATTCAATGGATGGTTGATTTTAGATCTTAGGATAAGTTGGGAGTACATTCATAAACATATTCAAGGTAGGTGGTCTACGATTTATATCACTTTGGTTTTGTGTAGATTTGTGTGTGTAATGTTTTTATTCATTCCCTCTTTTGAAGAGTTCACGGTGAATTTGACATGATATGATGTAGTGGTTTCTAAATGGTTAATTTAACCCCTATTGATTTACATGGGATACAAGGAGGATGAATCGACCAAATTAGGGCCAGCCGAGGGGTGTTTTGATATTCCCCAGACATAGAGCTTGTTAAGTACATGTAGTTCATTGTGCAAGAACAATGATCCTATGATGAATGTATTAATACATATATGTGATGTGAAATTAGTGTTTAGTAAAACAATCAGGTTGGGTAAATAACTTAGAGGTTGTTTGGTTGGCATGAAAAAGGATTAAAAGGATAAGTTGGAAATGGTAGGGATTAGATTCATTCTGGAACATGCATAGTGGGATAGGCTTGGAAAATGTAAAGGGGGAATAAAGGGGTAAGTTACATGAATAATAAACATGTTAATGGATTGAGGAAAAATGTAATTTCACATTTTTTGTGATTATTGTGACGTGGTAAATGATGTTGGCTATGTCATTGAGATATGGTGTTGTGTGGTGAATCATAAATAAGCATGTGAACATGGATTGGTAGAGTGGGGTATTGACATGAGGTTCTACACCCATAGGATGAGTTGGATCGAGGTTCAAGATCCTCCCCAAAATCCCATGCTATGGAAGGGGACATAGTTTGATACCCCTAATGGTTTCATTCCACCTGGACTGAGACTTCGAGGTGATGATATTGGGAATTGTTGTGAAATTATTCCAAGTGAGATAGGACTTGCTAAATTCCCACATGTTGAAAATTTTGATCATGCATAATCTATAGAACACATGAAAATGGAGACATAATAAATCAAATTTATTTGTAATAAATACGGGTTAATTGGTAGGATAACTTGAGAAACATAAATAAATATGGCATATTGAACTCTTGACATTAACATTCCATTATTTATCATTTCATTCACTATATTACTTGATGGATATTTTATAGACATCGTTGGTGGTGGCCTTTTTCATTAAACTCCCACCCTACTCGGGCCATTGTTGGGTAGCTGAGAATATTTCATACTTTCAGGTCAGGACAAGGGAAATGGCCATATGCTAGAGAGTTGTGTTGGACATGGGACATGTTGGGTGAGGTTCCAGACATGGAGTCTAGACTGTTTTGGGGATTCTTCATTTACATTTCTTTTGGGTTTTTTTCACTTGACACTATAGCATTGCATCACATATTTATTTTTTCACATGGTTTTACCCAATTTGATGAATTGGTTAATTATTTATGATATATATTTTTCCCTTTTTTTACATTCATTATGTTATTATCTAATGTGTATTACTTTGGTAATGAGGGTATAGTCTCCCCATGTGACCTATTAGACCCTTTCTGCTGGTCTTCATCTGCTAGTGTATGTGGAGGCACACTTGAGTTCATGTAACTACCTAGCTCGAAGAAAAGATTTGCTGGATCCCGGTTCAAGGACCTTAAAAAGTGGTATCCGAGAAGCTATTCTCTCCCTTCTTTCTATTTGGAGATGGTAGATAGGAGATTAAGAATGTGTCGGGCCTTGGTAATGAGCTTGTTCTTGGGACTTTCTAACCTGTGTACAGTGGAAAACCCATGTTACCCTGGGAGGGGATTGTTGTTCTTGATGTGTGTAGTTACATTTGATGATATTTCAATGTTGGGTGATACACTTGTTGTAAGATTCGATGGTTTTGGATTTTTCACTCATTGCTAGAAGGGTATGAGGTTGTGAATTCATGCATCATTATTGGCGGTAATTTAGGAAAGTTTCGTGCATCATGATAGACACACACACAGGATGGATATGCAAGATATAAAGGTTAGGATGTAAATTTTTTCATAAATGTAATGAACTATGCCAAATAAGATGGTATGAATGAGTAAAAAGGGGAAGTAAAAATGTCTAGTGGTAATTAGAAAATGGTTCTTGATAAAGAAGTAAAAGTGTAATAATTTGGTGTAATGGTAAATTGGAATATGAATATGGTTCGAATGGGAGTAATAGATAAGGATTGTAACCATGATAATTAGATACTGTGTTGGCCATGGATGTAGGAATACGGTCAATGGTAGTGACATGTTGTGAGTGGGATTTTTTGGGTAGTGCATGCGAACTGGTTTTTTTATTACAAGTGATGAGTCTCTCTATATCTCATCCTTCTCATAGAATCTTTATATTTTTGTTCTAAATCTATTGTATGGAATTGTACAGAAATACCACCTAGAAGGAATCTGCTAGTTGGGAGACATCAGGAAATTTCAAGAACACTCCTCCCATAGTGGAGCAAGAGAACATGATGGTACAAGGGGATAGGGAAGAGATGTTATGCAAGTACTTTTTTCATTTTGTGCAAATTATGGAATGATATCAAGGGAGGGCTTCACCAAGTATGTTTGAGATGACCAGAGAGAATAAAAAACAACACCCTCCAATATTTATTGGGGAGGGTGGACCAGAAGCAGTAGAGTTTCTAATAGAGTCCATACAAACTATTCTCGACCATCTAGAAGCTCCTCTCGAGAAGCGAGTCATATTATCGACCTATATGCTAAAGGGGAAATCAAAACTTTGGTGGGACACCATGGTCCAAAAAGAGAAGGATGAGGTGAGGATGTGGAAACAATTTTAGGAGATGTATCTTGAGAAGATCTCTCTAGAAACCATGATATAAGAGAAAGCATTAGATTTCATGAGGTTGAATAAATGGGAAATGTTGGTGGTGGACTATGCTAGTTATTTCCCCGATTTCAGACACTTCATTCCAACATTGATAAGAGATGATACAACTGTGGTGAAACACTTCGAGGATGTTCGGAGACACGAGATCAGATATTAGTAGAATATATTTCTTCTGAAAAGGTTTTCAGAAGTGGTAGATCAATACCTTATCACAAAAGGATACATGAAGGGAGATTCATGTAGTGAACTTGTGTTGTTAGCTGGGTGAGTATTTTTTGCGACTTCAGATAATAGGAAGATCCATATGGAACCTTACATCAAGTGGGAAGCATGCATGCCATTTAGAAGTGGGGGTCAGCTTCTCAAGGTGGTGACCAGTTCTTCTGTTTTTAGTGTGGTAGGATGGGGCACAAGTGTGATTAGTGCCTCCACCCACTGGTCGAGTGTCGAGCATGCGGCATGCTAGACCATTTTCGAAGATTCTGTAGTAACCCACTACAGTTGGAGAATTATGGAGTTTAGAATTAGATGTCGAGTGTAGGTAGGGGGTGTAACACCGTATCAGGCTAGCATTTGGTGCTCCATGGGCTGAACTAGTAGGGGAGGTGGACATTAAGCTTTGGGGGTGAAATCACCATTACCAGTAGAACATTGAAATGCATGGTACCGAGGATGGAGCATAGGGTAAAGGGGAAGGTCGTCTCCATGTAGTTCAAGCTGCACCTAAAGGTGTTGAAGTAGGGCCATCTACTATGCGTGGTATGATTCTGGTATCTTCCATGTTTTCAAGTTCTTTATTAGATATATGTTCTACTCATTCCTTTATTTCTTCTTAGTTCATAGTTGTGTTGGTCTTTACCTTAAACGCTTCATGTGGGGTAATGTTGCTTAATACTTCTCTATGGGCATGAGTTGAGGACATCAAGAAGTGTAAGGGTATTGTTATGGAGGTTGGTTGGTATCGTTTATTGTGGGATATATTTGTCCTAGTGATGGCAGGTTTTGACCTAATATTTGGAATGGATTAGTTGGTGTTATATCAAGCCCATATCGACTGTTACCGATGTCGGGTAATATTCACATCTCTCGATGGGAGCACTAATGTACTTCATGGTGAGTAGGATGCTCAAGTGGGCCACGTAGGGCTTCTATGTCATCAGATGGGGGAAGTCACAGCCCATGTGGCATGACTTATGAAAGATGATGGGGAGAAAGGACAGTCATTCCTGCCTTTTTTGTGTACCAGTTTCAGGATGTGTTTCCTGAGGACTTCTCGGGGTTACCACCCGAGAGGGATGTTGAGTTTACAATCAAATTGTTACCTAGAGAAGAGCCAGTTTACATTCAACCATACCAAATGGTTCTAGAAGAGCTCCAAAAACTAAAGGTTCAGTTAGAGGAATTCGATGGTAAGGGGTTTATATGTCCTAGTACATCACCTTGGGGATCTCCTATGATGTTTTCTAAGAAAGCTGATGGATCACTAAGGCTATGGGTTGATTATTGGATGTTTAACCAGAAGAAAGTTAAGAACTGATACCGTCTTCCTATAATTGATGGCTTTTTATTCATCTATTAGGCGCCTCTGGGTTTTCCAATATTTATTTGAGATCAAGATACCATCAGTTGAGGGTGAGACCTTCTAACATGCCCCAGATGACTTTTGGAAGTAGGTTTGGGTTGTATGAATTCCTAGTAATGCCATTTAGATTGACCAATCCACCGTCCGTGTTCATGGATTTGAGGAACTGGATATTCCACATGTATCTAGATCATTTTGTAGCTATTTTCATTGATGACATCTTGGTGTACTTTAAAACTAATGATGATCATTCCAGTCATCTTGACATCATCTTGGGTACACTAATAGAGAATAGAGTTTATTACAAGCTATAAAAATTCCAGTATTGGATAGATGATCTTCACATTTAGGGACATATCATATATGATTCATAGAAATTGGTGGATCCAAAAAATTTGCGGATGTGGTGTCTTAGGATAATCCCAAGAATGTCTATGATATTATATGTTCTTTGGGTTTGGATGGTTATTACTAAAAGTTTATTATATATTTATCTCATTTGGCAGCACCACTCACAGTCCTAACCAAGAAGGGTTTAAGTTCGATTGGTCAGAGGCATGTTAGAATGCCTTAAAGGGGGTAATGATGCAGTTGACCACCACACTGATTTTGATCTTACCCAAAGTAGGTAAGAGGTACACCTTCTTCTAAGATGTGTCCTATGTTGGACTTGGAGCAATAATGATGTAGGGTGATTGGGTTGTAGCTTACAGGTCGATGCAGTTGCGACCACATTATTGAAATTATCCAACTCATGATTTGGAGCTAGTTGTTGTGGTTTATGCGTTAATGTTTTGGAGGTATTATTTGTTGGTAGAACCCTTTATGGTTTTTAGGGTCCATAAAAGTCTCAAATACATCTTCTATAAGTGGTATTTGAATATTCAAAAATAATCCTGGGTCGAGTACCTATTTTCATTTGATTTTGAATTGGTTTACACACCTGGGAAAATGAATTGTGTCATTGATTCTCTAAGAAAGAATACTCGGAATCAAGTAATTCAGGAATCCAGTTCAGATTGGGTGATGATGTCCTTTTTTGTAGAGATTTATTTGGAGGTACTATAGGGGCACATGCAGATGAACCTTGCATCTATAGTAGTTGAGTTCATGCTTTTGATCCAATTTAAAGAGAGTCAGTTGGTAGATTCAGAGTGTTTGGCTATAAATTATTCTCTTAAAGGTGGGGATTCACCTATAGGTTTGACCTTTGGCATTGATGGTGTTTGTTATGTTCATGGCCGTGTTGTGGTGCTGGCATATAAATAATAAAAGTTGATGCACGTGTTCCATGCACCATAGTGGAAAGTTCATCCGGGCTTGAATAAGATGTAATGAAAAATTTTAGGATGTTTTTGTGGCCAATAATGATGTACGAAGTGGAAGATTTTGTGGGAAGAATCCTTACCTATTTACAGGTGAAGGCTGAACATCAGCGCCCAGGTGGGATGTTGTAGTCATTTCTAATTCCAGAGTGGAAGTGGAATGACTCCACGATAGAAATCATAGTGGGTCTTCTTAAGATGCATCAAAATAATGATTCCATATGGTTGGTGGTAGATAAGTAGAAAAAAGTGGACCATTTCTTGCTGATTGTGGAGACTTATATTGTGGACCTGTTAAGGGAGTTGTATGTTTTGGAAATTTCATGGTTGCATAGAGTGTCGAGAACCAAAGTTTCAGGTCTTGAACCTCATTTCACCTTGCTCTACTGAAAGAGACTACATAAGGAACTTGGTACATAGGTGTTTCTGAGTACGGCTTAACACCCCCAGAACGATGGGTAGTCAGAGCGTTTGATTCAGGTATTGGAGGACATGTTGAGAGCAAGTGTTTGGGATTTTGGTGGTTTGTGGAAATATCACTTGTTGCTTATTTAGTTTTATTATAACAACAGTTTTCAGGATACAGTTTAGATGGAACCTTTTGAGGGACATTATGTGAGGCCGTTTAGATCACTGTTGTGTGGGTTAGAGGCCAGATATTCTGAGTTGTTAGGGTTATGTCTTGTAAAGATATGTCATAGAACGTTTATTTGATCCAAAAGCATAAGGAAACAACTTAGAGTAGGCAGAATCTATAAGATGATCAATGTTGTGGACCTATTGAGTTTATGGTGGGTGATAGTGAGTTTCATCGGGTTTCACCAATGTTGTGTCAACATTGAATTTAGAAATAAGGAATTTTGGCAGCTAGATATGTGGGTCCATTTGAGATTATAGAGAGGATCGGACCGATGTCATACCGATTTTCTCTTGCACAGTGCTCTAGAGATATGCATTGTGTTTTCCCATGTTTCAAAACTCTGACAGTATCACACTGACCTATCCCTAGTAATAAATTATTAAGATGTCATGAATGAGGTTGATGCGTCCATTGAGGAGAACACGATTCATATTTTAGATCATAGTGATAATGTTTGGCGGGGTATGGTAGTGCCACTGGTTTGTGTTCTATGGAAACATAGAATGGTTCTGGATGAAAATTGGGTGCAAGAATCAAATATGCCTACTGAGTGGCCTGATCTCTTATCTTTGGAAACTCAATGATTCATGGAAGAGAATCTTGAGGACGAGCCGTTAAAAGGTGGGGAGGTTGTAAGATCACATATTTCTCTATACAGTAGGTTATACTTATGTTTCAGTTTAATCCCTTTACTATGATCATTTAACTATTTTCCCCAAGTCCTCAAGAAGGCTCGGGGGGGTTTTTTGGGGTTTTAGGACTAGAAAGGAAGAGAAAAAGTAGGGTTCTGGGCATGCTGAATGGTTGGAAAATGGTGAGTGAAAACCATACAGAATTCCCAAGAAACCATATGAAAGGGGTGTTCTTTGGACAATAGCATTTGCATGGATTGAGGATGGTTTGGAAAACCGTGTGGGTAAACCATGAATGGAGGCTATTTTGGGACAAAATCATTTGCACAGTTTGTGTACAGTTTATAAAAGTGTGGGTAAACCATTACGATATTTTTATACCCAACTTGGGATTTCCGCCCCCTCTTCCTCTATCATCCCTTGTGACAGGACAAGAATACAAATATTACTAGTGGTTTATCCCTTTCATTCTTAAGCCATCTGGAGTGCCGTAAGTTTTAGATTGAAGATCCAAATAAGGATAATCTCCATATTTCTTTTCTTTTTGGTTTAGGGGTTCTAATTCATTCTCCTCTCCATCCAAAGGTCTCAAAACCTACTTTTTCGGTGAGTTTTATGGTAATGTTTCAATGGATGGTTGATTTGAGATCTAAGGCATCTGGTGGGAGTGTGTTCACCAAGGGATTCAAGTTAGGCATTCTACAAGTTATATCCCTTGGGTTTGGCATATATTTGTGCATGTGGGGTTTTTATTCTTCCCCTCTTCTGAAGAGTTCATGGTACCTTTTACATGATGTGAGTTAGTGGTGTAAAAGTGGTTAATTGAACACCTATTTACCCCCATGGGATGCAAGGAGGACGACTCTACCAAATTAGGGCCACCCAAGGTGTGTGCCAATATTCCATAGACTCAGAGAAAACTATGTAAGTGTTGGTCATTGTGCCAGAACATAGAGTCTATGGGGAATATGTTAATATTATTAAGTGATGTAAAATCAATGTTTAGTAAAACTATTTTCTTTGGAAATTACCTAAGAGGTTGTTTGGTTTGAATGAAAAATGGTTAAAAGGATAATTGGGAAAATTCAAGGGAATAGATTTATAATGTAATATTCTTAGTGGGATAGGCATGGTTAATGGGAATGGGGAAAAGGGGTAATTAACATGAATAATGAATGTGTTAATTTGTTGAGGAAAATTGAAATTTCACAATTATTAAGATTATTGGGATGTTTTAAATGATGTTGGATATGTTGTTGTGATATGGTGTTTTTTGGTGAATGAAAAATAGGAATGTGCACATGGCTTGGTAGAGTGGGGTATTGACTTCAGGTTCGATGCCCACAGGTTGAGTTGGACCGAGGTTCTATCTCCTCCCCCAAACTCATGGGCTTGGGAAGGGGACAGAATTTTATTACCATAAAGGTTGCATTCCACCCAGACTGAGGCTTCAAGGTGAGGATATTGGGAATTTTTGTGTAATGATGCATAGTGAGATATCACTTTTCAAATTCTTATATGTCGAGAACGTTGATAATTCGTAATCAATTGAACACGCAAAAAGGGTGACATGATAAATGAAATTTTATGGAAATAAAAATGGGTTAATTGGTAGGTTAACTATATAATTAATAATAAATATATCCTATTGAACTGTTTAACATAATATTCAATTATTCATTATTTTCATTCACTATATACCTTGATGGATATTTTGTAGACACCATTGGTGGTGGCCAACTGAGTTATACTCACACCTTGCTCAGGCAATTGTTGGATACCCGAGAAGATTTCATGCTTACAGGTTATGAAAAGGGGAAGGGTCCTATGATTGGTAGTTGAGTTTGACATGGGACATTTTGGGTGAGGTTCCACACATAGAGTGTGGACCATTTTGGGTATTCATCTGTTTCATTTCATTTGTGGTTTTTTTCGCTTCACACAGTAGCAAGGAATGACATATTTATTATTGCCCAAGGTTGTACCAAATTTATGGAATTGGTTAATTATGCATGTTATTAATTTTTATTCTTTGTTTAGATTATTTAAGATTTTATATGTTTTGGATTACTCTAGTAATAAGGGTATTGTCCCCCCACAGGACCTATTAGACACTAATTGCTAGTCATCAACCTCTGGCATACTGTGAAGCGTGATTGAGGTCATGTAAAGACCCCGCTCGGAGCACCAATTTAGTGGATCTTGGGTCAGGAACATTAAAACATTAGTGGAAAGTAGAGATATGTACTTAGAGGAAAAATTTCAATATTCATAGGCAGTTACTGAGGTAACCAATCACAAACAATCAAATGATAAATGGAATGTTGAGTTCCTCGAATCCATAATTATGTGATGATTTCTAAGTCCATCATTTCAATTGAAAAATATTGTGTTAGGATAACATTTTATTTCGTTTTCTTTTTCTTAATATTGGTTAATTATTTTACTGCATAGTAATATAAAGAAATATAATTAATTGATATATTTGTATAAAAAAAATTTTTCCTTCGGTTTTTCTTTAATTAGTTTTCAAATTCATTTTAAAAAAATGATGCTTGAAGAAAAAAAATACATTTCTGAAAGATCATAAGAGCCTATAAAAATGTGACAATTCTAAAAAATTGGCTCTAAATATTCTCTTATGTCAATAGGGTTAATATCTCAATCTAAAATCATAACAATTAACTCTAATAATTAATAATCAATATTTATTCAACAATTTTTTTTTAAAAAAATAGTGACATATTAAATAGGTGATTTTGAAGGCCAATGGTTGGTGTGAAACCCTTAATATCCTTCAGTCATGGGTTTATGACCTAAGGGATTTCTGGAAATGATTGTGTTTCACCTGGATAATAGATTATCATTATCTAAAAAATTATTATAATTTCAAAATAAATATGATTGAAATCCTTGAGATAATGTTAATCGATATCTATCCTCTTAACTAAGGAACCATCAAATAATTACTTCATATATTTTATTGCAATATAGGTCCTTCATTGTTATGTGGTTTAACCTAGTTCTTTCATTATCATAATCTATTCAAACCCATCAATAAAATTTTAAATAATTTGTGAATTATATTACAAATATTCCATATGAGTGTCAAACTAGGTGTGCAGTAAGGACCATTATCACGTACCAAGTTACACCGATTCAGATCTGACACAACTTATCTGAGATTTTAAACCAAGGTACAACTATTCAAGAACCTCATCCATACCTAGTATCTATTTAGGGGTATATTTTCAAAAGACCCACATAATCACTAATTAAGAAAAATTCTATTGGGTTCTTCAACACTTATCATTAATTTATACAATAGGTTAATGTTCTCTAATTTATGTTATCCAAAATCTAGTTCCCAATGTTTCTAATAAGGTTCCATTCATACTAACTATTGAAAACATGCCACAGAGTTCTTGGAGTGTGTTTCTGATATTTGTTACATTACATTGATTACATGGTATCAAATCCTAAAGTATCGACGAGTTTAGTAGTCTTGGTAAACCAGATACATATAGTGCCCATACCATATAGGAATGAAGCCGAAATCTACTAATAAATACATTAACATGATTACAAGGAATAAAATTCCCAAGGATTGATTTTTAGTAGATTTAGTAAACAAAATACATACATGAGAAAATAATACACTAATTATAACATAATTTGTTTCTTAAATAAGAAACACTAATGGTAAATTTTTTTCATCTAGTAAATCCATTCGTATCTTTCATAATATTCTTCATCAATTCATGAAGAATGATTCTTAAAAAGGGTAAGCTCAAATGCCTTTTAAATGAAAAAATATAAAATAAGAAATGAGGAATCAATGAGAATAATAGTTATAACATGTTAAATATCTAAAGTCACAATCCATATAATCAATAAAATTAGAGGGAAGTGTTTAAACAATATGGAAATTTAATAACTAGAAACACAAAAACATCAAATAACAATATAATTAAAATTAAATATAGAAATGTAAGAAAATATAACACATTCCATTTAATAAAATAATTTAAAATGAAACACATAAAAATATATATTGAAAAAAAATTCATGGATGAATAATAACTGAAACTAATATGAAGGTAATACTATTTTAATGGATGCTAGACCTAAGGCACATGAAAACATATATCTTCAAGACCATCCCCTAGATGGTTTAAATCTATGGATAGAAACCCGTTTAATTTTTGCAACATATTTTTCTCTTGAATACCTATCGATGCATCAAGGAGATATATAAACTCTAGGTTCCACTAGTCATTACAAGTCCAAATAATTCCACTTATCGAATAATAAAAATTAACAATTTTCCTTATCAAATATCCATATTGAATAATGAACAAAGAATTAACAATATTTCCCTATATAATCAAATAACATTTATGATATACACCAATTGTAAAATGTTATATGAATTCAGAAATATTAAAATCTATGATAAATAAAATGGATAATTAGGGGGATGTTCAATGATCAATGATCGTATGTGATTGAATATTTCAAGGGGAATAAAAATTTATTGAATGAAGTGAATGTGAATACTATCCTCAAGAATATTAATAATAAAACATACCAAGTAAAAATAAAGATGGTGTCAATACAACAAAATATCAATTGGAGTAAAAATAAATGTTTGTTGTTGATTACGAATATAAATACTATAAAAATATAATTTAAAAACATTCATGATGAAAATTTCTTCTTGTTTTGTAAAACCTTTTGAATTTTTTTTGAAAATAACTTTTGGAAACATTTTATTTAGATATTAAGAATTTATACATGAAAATCATGCTTCAACAAAATGACTATGTGTAAATTTATACTTGTCATACATGGTAAAAGAAAATTTATTTTTCATGTTTAAACCGTTTGAAAATGAATTGTCAGGAAAGTGAAAATAATATTCCATTAAAAACATTTTTAAAAAACAAGGAATGTAAATATTTATTTAAAAAATAATTATAAAATAATTGTTGATTTTTTTTTAATAAAAAACTGGTTTTTGAATAAAATGGGATATCTGACTACAGAGTGATTTGTGGTTGAGTTTTCTTAAAAATATTTTCAGTATAAAAGTGTAGATAAATTGTAATAATACTTGAAAATGGTCATTTATAACAAAAGGAGATAAAATGAAAGGTTTTATTGAACAATGTTTATATAATTTCCTATAATGAAAATACCATGGAAATATCATTAAAATTATTATTTAAGAAAATATTCATTAAAAATTCCAATATCTCTGATACCACTTTAAATCATTTTAAATCATAAACCTCATGAAGACATATTATTAAAAGGATGTTTTAAGTATGATTCTATTAAATTAATTCAAGATATAATAAATAAAAATGGTGATTAGATACCCCACACAAAATAATTAAGTGGTGAACATGACATTTATATCATGGAAGTAAAAAGTGAGATGAAAATCCATTTCATTGAGTTTAATTTTATGTGAATGTCCTTTAAATTCCTATTTAATAACTTTTTGTTAATTTTATTGTTTATTCAGAACAATTTTTATGTTTTTAATTACATTAACTTATTTTATTACCATTTTGTGTACAAATATATTATCAATTAAGTATAAATCGGTTGTTTTGACTAAATTAGATTTATATGTCACAAACAACAGTTGTAGGTAAAATATGGTCAAAGGCATCATTATATAACATCTCAGAAAAAATAATCATGAAATAATAATCATTTTTATACATGAATTAAATAATTTAAATCAATCATTAATTGTTTTTTTCAAACATGAATCAACTTTCCAATCCTGGAGATGGTAGGTTGTACGTATGCATGAGTAACCTTCTCATTTTTCAATCATCGTCATGGAATGATGATTACTAGAACTATATCATTAAAAATGACCTTTTTGTCATAAATAATAGGTTAAATAATTATTTATAATTATATATATAATTATTGTGATGTATAACAAATCATATCTTGTCGAAGAGGTAGTAGTCGACACATCCATGAATAACATTTTAACTTTTTAATTATGTGAATGGGTAATTAAGAAAATAATAAATAATATATTTCTAGAAAGGAAAATATGAAACTAATATTATATTTTTTTTATTCCACATGAACTTAATTAAAACCATCATTTATATGTTCCATTTAAAGGGTGATTGAATCAAAATTCTTTTAGGGGGCTTCAATCCACACTACTTCAAACAATGATATCATATCCCCAAAAATTGATGTGCATAAGAGTATGTACTATGATGTAATTAGACAATATTAAATAAACTATATATATATCATATATAAACTATGTTTCCATTATAATTACATCCATGAGAAGCGATAAAGGTTAAATGAATAATCATCGTTTTGTGAGGTGGTTGTTCTTAATTCACATAAACATTATGTTTTTCACACATTATATTGATGTGTGTGTATGTTTAGGAATAAAAATTATAATAAAATAATCCTACTATATTTAGGATACTATTTTTATTATATTATCATGTAATAAGATGATTTTTGGTGGTGTATAAGTAACTGAATGAAAAGTGATTGTTGGAAATCATATCTGTAAAAATCAGGTAACTCTTTTGGGTTTATACCAAAAAGCTTCATTGGAAAGATTTATGAAAAAATTGAGCATTCAAGGTTTAGGGTGTGGATTTTTGGAAAATATTTTGGTAGATCATGTACAATCCTAATTATTTTGAGAGGTGTGAGGAAGTGGGAGAAGTATTGGCCGTTTATCATGGAGGAGGAGTGGCACCCTTGAAATATTTTTGTAAATGAATTATTCCCACAATATAACGACTTCATGTGGATCAAATAATAGAAGAAACGTGAGAAAGTTTAGGATATGGTTAATATATTTCCATCCAATATCTATTTTATAAATTTATAGGTCATTTTGGGCCATATGGTTAATTTTTAGTCATTTATTAAGCATTATTTAACATTAATAATTATAATTTATTTTATTCACTTTCAGTAATATTTTTTATCCAAAAAAAATTATTATTAAAAATTACAAATTATTCTGATTCAATATATGAAATCCATTTTTATAAATTACAATCATAGAAGTAGTAACACCCCGACCCCCATTTCCCAGAGCTGGTGCATTATATTAATACATTGGCATGATTACACATAATCAAGTCCCGGAGGACCAATCAGTTTAGAAGTTTTGAAAATAGATTACATACATAAAAATTACATTGAAATTTCAAACATAAAATATAGCATAGATAGTTCTTTAAAAACAACATTATTCCCTTTAGCTTAACCTTAAATATCAATCATAATACACTTCTTGGAATCCTGGGAAAATAAAACATAAGAAAGGGGTGAGCTCAAATGCTCAGTAAGGATAAATAATTTAGCATAAACTTTTATAAATAAATATTAACCTTTTAGGAAATGTATAAGACCAAAACAGAAGCCTTTCAAGCCTAAAATTCTGCATAATATGGGAAATATAAATAATATAATTCCATTTACATATTCACATGGATATTTTACTAGTCGAATAATCACATGTAATATCATTATCCATTTTCATAATTATGGAATGCATAATTCCAAACTTCATAACAACATAGTCATGTCCTTGTGCAATGAATACAAATACGATTTTTTCATGGCCTTGTTCCAAGATAGATGCTTGTCTTATGAGATCCACCGATGCATCAAGGAGCTATAACAGGCTCCACCCATCACTTACTAAGTCCAATTCATTCCTCATATGAAAAGGTTTAAGCATAACATAAACATTCATATTAAAACTAGCATATGAAATGTAAATAATTTATCCATAAATAATGAATGGTATAAAAATAACACATCCACAGTCAAGAACATCACAAAAATATTCAATACATTATGGATGATTTGTATCATGATAAATCAACCTCAATCAAGAATAATATAGAGTAAAGGATGCTGACATAGATGAACATGATTAGTAAAATGCTTTGAGAGAAATACCACTTTCTCATGAAATCATTTAAAAGTCTCATAATTTTTAAGGTATTTCATTTAAAATAGAATTTTTAATCAATGTTTCCCATACCACTTTGAAACATTTGAAAATATTTATCATATCAAAACATTCATGCCCATATTAATAAATCCTTAAAACAATTTTGAAAACATGGACAATAATTAAAAGGATTTAGAAAGATGAATCTTTTAAACATTTAAAGTGATGACCTATTTAAATATACCCTTGAATAAAAAAATAATAGATTAATTTTGAAATCATTTCTATGAAATATGGACATCGATGATAAATATGTCCTAGTAAATATATACACATAAACAGGCTTGGATAATAATGATATTGAGTAAATAACCCTTACCTTGTACTATTCCTTTATTGAGGGTACGTTAACCTTTAGTATAATAGTTAAATATTTGTTATTAAATTATACAAAAAACATATACATACATATGATATCATATAAGATCTTCCATTATTTCTTTGTTTATAATATTTTAGTAGTATCATCATTTCAGGTGTTAAATGATCAATTTTCATTTATATACTTGTTTATTTAATCAATGATTGTTAGGGATAGGATGTATTTGATTCATATATAGAATAATATTATGTTCATAAACATTATTTTTAATCATAAAATTAAAATTACTCTTGAATGATTTTGATGGATAATGAATCTCATCGCGTTCGTGGAGACGGTAATCCCTATATACACACGAGTGAAAATATCCTTATATTGATGCAGAAATCATATGTAATAGAATGGTATATCATATATAAAATCTAATTAACATTTAATATTTATTATTTACCTCATTTATACTCATTATTATACCCATACAAATAATTAAGTGTTTGAATAACAATCTACACCACGACGTGGATACGGTAAACCTTGCCTATGCACGTATGCTGACTTTGTCATTCATATGATGAATGGAATAATGAATATGGTTGTACCATTTTTATAATAACATCTAAATATATATAAGATACTGGAATTATTGATTTATAATGGAAAAAACAATGAAAGGGAATGTGGAAGAAGAAAAGAACTTGAAAGAGGTGATGAAATATTTACCTCTTCTTCGGGTTCTTCCTATTGATTTGATCAAAAGGGCTCCGTAGGATTGCTTTCGGACCAAATTAAGGCCTCTAGGATGAATGTAGGAATGTTGGGAGGATAATTGGGTAGGTTTTGGCCATGAAAAATGGTTTTGAATGTGTGAAATTAGGAGAAGAGAAAATACACCTTTTTAAGAGAGGTGGGGGTCACTTTAAGAAAACTGCAAAATATTATTTTATAATAAAATACTTATAGGTTAATAATGAATAAAAAATGATTTATTTCGAGAATAAGGGGGTATGGGTTACAAAACTCTCATCCAATAGTTTTTATATAGGATTAGGTCACCATATTAAACTTATCATTTTGATTTAACTCTTAGTTAAATAGTTTGAAATTTACCATGTCTCATTGTATTTTTATATTATATGGTCAATAAACATACTATAATAAGGCAATATAACCCCAAGTGGTTAATTATTAATATATATGTGCTTATCTACGTCCTTTGGCCAATCCTTAGATTTTTGGAATATTATATCAATTAATAATATAGTATTTGTTTTAAAAACTCAATTATGTCAATTTTGACACTATTTTGTATTTGGTTTTTTTTGAAATCATAACATCAGGATTAATAAAAAAAATATATATTTAATCAACCCTAACAAGTAATCTTAACCTAAAAAATAATTTTAATTCATCAAAACTCTAAAATTACATTTATTTTGATATTTATAATATCAATTATTATAATATTTCATTAAAAAGGGTATTAGTGCGTCATCATTGTGTCAAAACATCATTAAATTATTTAAAGTCTATAAATTATAAATAAAACACCATTATATAGGATTTTTTTTTTATATTTTTAATTTATATTTATAGTCTAATTTATGTTATGTATAACCCTATATTAAAAAAGATTTAGTTATTAAACATTGAATTTAACACTTTTAACTCTTCTTTAAATAAAATAATAATAAATGTCGTTATCTAATACAAATGGAAAAAATATCAAATTTTATTACTAAGGATTTATTTGGTTGAATTACACTTATGCTATATAATTAGGACATGTGTTAGGGTAATTATAATATCATTTGTACCATTAGTTACCTTATTTACTTTTAACAATGTAAAAAAAATGTCAAAAGTTACTATTCACCAACACTTATTTACATCTTGTTGAACCACATTTTACTTATTGATGTCAACCAAACCTCTTATATTTTTATAATTCAACTCACAGAAGCGATAAAATTAAGTTTTATGTAAATTTTCAAATGATTCTAGAAGGTGGGTAGAAGAAGTTTAAAGGTTCAATAATATTTTATACATCTAATATTATTTTAAAATCACTCTAATGAATTACATTGAACATATATAGGTATTATATATCTATTTTGACTTATAATAAATTTTTATAAAATAAATAACTATTTAAATAAAAAGTCAGTTTTAAATAATAACAGAGTGTTTTTAACTATTCCTTAAAATTGATTGTTTTCAAAAAAATACCAAAAAATCACCCTAAACTAATTTTGATTTTACAAATTAAAAAATTTAGTCTATTTTAAAATATTCAAAACATATATGTTTAATTTATTAATTTAAAATTAATTTCCGTTGTTAAAACCAAAAGGCAGGGTTTTAAAAAGTAAAAACTATCAAAAGATTGACATGTGTTTATGTCAATTTTAAATGATAAATTACTTGAAATGATCTAAATTGTATTAAATGTTAAAAATATAATCTAATTGCACATCAAATCCATTCAAATGAATAATTTCACACTATAAATTATTTTGATTAAAAAAATTTGTTTTCAATTGAAACATAGTATGTTCACTATTTTCCAAAATATGAATATTATCAGAAAAGTACCAAAAAATTATCCAAACTAAATTTTTATGTCCAACTTCAAAAGAAGAAATTAATTTCATTATATTGAATATATAAAATGTCACATATTGGTTTAAAGAAATAGTTCATCATTAAAAGGCTGGAAAATTGCATTTTTTAAAAATACTTCTTTTATATGAAAATTGAATTTGTTCTTATATTATTTCTAAGAAACACGTAATGTTGATCTTAAAATTATATAGAGTATATAAGATTCAAAATATAGTTGATTATATTCATAACCACTTTTTGAACGGAAATTTTGGTATGTTGTGGTGTGCTCAAACTCAGTTTTGCGTGTAGCGTAATCTATTGATTTATTTTAATGAGATAACATACTATGAAATCTTGAGGTGTTACATAAGTGGAAAAAGTTGACTTAAATTTAATCTTGTATGAGTGATGAAAATACGAGGTTTTAAAATAACAAAATCAAAATGTTTGATATGTATTTATATTCTATTTCAATGTGAAATTGATTTAAATGAAATTAATTTTATTGGTTGATTAATATATTTTACAATTTTGTTTAAAAAAAAATAAATGTATAATTTATCCTTATAAATGTATTATATAAATAACTATTTTGAACTAAAAGTTGGTATTTTTAACTATTCATTAAAAATGATAAAATTTATAAAAATATAAAATATACAACCTAACCTAATTTTTTTGATTATCATTCATATAAAACTTTTTTTGTCATATTAAATCAACTATAGTGTCAAAATGCAGATTTAAAATTGTATTATCCATTAAAAGGTAGTGAAATTAATTTTATAAACATATTGATTTTTATGTGTAAATTAGTGTTTATTCTTATCTTATGACTATCAAAAATATTTTATTTATTAAATGACATATACATTTCATTATAATTAGTCACTAATTTTAATTAATTGTGTTTATAAAAATAAAACTCCTTCAAAAGCATAAAAATTTTAATATGCCATTTATATCCAATCAGTTCTTATTGATATTTCTCATTAATTATAAACCCATGAATTCATTATATATTTATATAAACCATAAATTTTCAAAATTTATTTAGTAATATTCATAAATGCAAATTTGTATCTTATTATATTAAATAATAATACATTAATAACATATTATATTTCTGTGAAACTCAGTCATTCATGTAATTAAATACATATAAAAAGGACTCTATTACATGTAATTCATGATAAATCAGTGTTACATACATTATAATATATAGAAAATATTTCAAATAGTTAATAAATTATAAATTATCTAGATATTATATTCATTAACATCCTTGGTGCCGTGTGTCATACAAGCTATCGAATACATGGTTCTTACTTTATTATTCGAGGTGTTACCTTCTCCAAACAATAATTAACATTAATCATTTCAATTTATACTCAATATTAGTAATATATTATTTCATATTTCCACCCTTGAAATTCCAAATCATGATAAGGGTTCATTAAATATCTTCTATAAAACATAGAATGGGTAGTATAAAGGTTATGTAGACAACCATTTAACTAGGTCTCTATGTAGGAGAACATTAGTGGGAAGTGAAAATTTGAACTTGGAGGAAAAAGGTAAATACTTATAGGGGTGAATTAGGTCATCAATCACAAACAAGTGAATGATCAATGGAAAGTTGAGGTCCTAGAAATCATATTTTTTGATGATTTAAGACACCATCGGTTCAACATAAATCCAGGTATTAGTATAAAAAATTATTTCAAATTCATTTTCCTAATTTTGGATAATTCTTTTACTACCAAAGAAAATAATAAAATATTATTTCTTAAAAGGGTTAAATTTAATATGAAAATTCCTAACTTTTTATTGTGAATTGTTAAAATTCAAATTCATCCCATTACTCAAAAAAATTAATATCTAATAATGCATTTTATTTAATTCATGAAGCAC
Organism: Viscum album; assembly: GCA_963277665.1. Classification (NCBI taxonomy): domain Eukaryota; kingdom Viridiplantae; phylum Streptophyta; class Magnoliopsida; order Santalales; family Viscaceae; genus Viscum; species Viscum album. The sequence goes on along the minus strand of OY728120.1, from coordinate 250,043,531 downwards.
TAAAATATAAATTTAATGGATTGTAAGGACAATAAAAGAGTTAAATGTATATATATTTTTCTATAAATATCTTCCTAAAAATATCGTTAATATATTAAAATCAAATCCTCAAAATTGTTACCACTAGTTCATCATTAATATATATTCAATAAATTTTCTACTAAAAAAATGATATATTAACCAAGAAATTGGGTATGTTAGTGGTTAGTGTGAAAACCTTATCATCTTTCGGACATGGGTTTAAGACTCGCAGCCTTTCCGTATGTGAGAGGTTGTCACCCATTATATAGGTTTTCCTTTTCTAAAACCATATTAATAATGTTTTAAAAATAAATATAACGGAAATCCTAGAAATTTAATCAATAAATAGACTCTTCACTTTGGGATTTTAGTACATCTTCAATATATTACAATTTCATCCATTTATTTCCAACATACATCCTTCCATAATTTAAGGATTATCCATTAAAATTGTGGAGTGACTCGGTAATGTTCAGGATCCCCACACTTACCTCAAATAACTATAAATGATTTCTTAAGAAGATCATTGTTTCCTTCTATCACACTCCTTATTTATCAATATAAATCATTTACATTATATGTTTCATTCTAACACATAAATAATATCATTTTTGTAAATTGAAAAACTTTCCTGGGAGTCACCTTCCACACATCTCAAATGCTGAAAATAAAGCCAACTTTTTTTTACATTCTCCACCACTTGAGCTCTTAGAAACCAATATCTATCACTTCTTTGGTGTGTTCTGGATTTGGTAAGGGTATACATTGTTAATCATTTTTTTGGAAAAAATATTTCTCATAAACATGAGATCCTTCACGACTATCAACACCTCATTTGGTTGCTCATTTTCACCACCTTTTCCTTCATGTTCGATGTTAACTTTAATCCTTTTTGTTCTAGTCATTGATTAATACCGGAAAGAATATAGTGAGAAACAATAATCATAGTGACAAAATAATATAATTTTTTATACAATGACAAATTAATTTTAAATCCAAATCACGTTAGGTTTAACCTTGATTATTAACATTCATTCTCCATTAAAATTTTCATAATGGTTTTTAATGAAAATATTGGATTATCCTAAAAATATCCTTTGAGAGTGTCAAAATAGGAAAATTGTAAGGTCCATTATCATGTACTAGGATACCCAATGTCAGGCTCGAAACACCTAGTTCGAGTTATTAATCGTAGTTATATATGTACAATAACCATATCCACTTATTGTATAGAGACACGGATTTACAGCTGGGAAGATCCAAATAATCTCTACCTTACCAAAATTGTATTATGTAATTCTATACTTATCCTCAAATTATACCTTATTGTTATGTTCTATAACCTAGTTTTCCCTAAATCTAGTTCCTAAGGTTTCTATTAAAATTCATTTGATACCAACGGTAGCACCCTAACCCCAGAAGGCCAGGAGTTGATGTTTGATACTAAATACATTCGAATGATTAGAAGGAATAAAATCATTAAGGGATGTGGGGTCATTTTCATGGTAAACCAGATATATACATGAGTAAATAATTCACTAATTATAATATAATTTCTTCCTTAAATATGTATCATTGATGTTAAATTAATTTCATTTAGTAAATCCCTACATATCATTTATAGTATGCTTCTTGGTTTCATGGGGAAAGAAAAATAATAAGGGTTTTATCAAAAGATTATTAAGGGTGAAATATATTGGATGAAATTACTAATGAATGAGAATAATAATTAATAAATGGTAAATAATGGAACTCGCATGCCATATAATCGATAAACTGATAGGTAAATTCATAAACAATAAAGAAATTTTAAAACTACAAACACATTCCATTCCAAAAAACATGATAAAGGAAAATAAATTTGAATATGTAAGATACTAAAAAATATACCATTTAATCAATGAAATGAAAATGATATTTATCCATAGATATTGTGATATAAAATTTTGTGGATGAATAATTACTCAAACTAATATGATGATAATTCTTTCTTAATGGGTGTCATGTATAAGGAACATGAAAACATATACCATCAAGACCCTCTACTGGACTATTTAAAACTACTGATAGAAACCCGTTTAATTTTCCCAAATTATTTTTCTCATGAGAACCTATCGATGTATCTAAGTGAAATATAATGTTTGGTCTCTACCCTTATTTACCAGTCTAATGTATTCCCCGTATTGAATAATAAAAATTAAAAATATTCCCTATCAAATATCTATATTTAAAAAATAATACAAAATTATCAATATTTCCTCAAATAATCAAATAAATTTCAAAGTAGATGGCATATATAAAATTTTAGATGGAATAGCCAATATTATTAACCTTGATAAATGAAATATATAATAAGGGGGAAATACAATGTTCAATGAACTTACAATAATGAATATTTTATGGGGAATAACAAATGATTCAAGGAAGTTAACATGAATACAGTCCTTGGATAAATCAATAATAAAACATCTAGAGGAAGAATATAAATGTTATTAATAAAAAAATTCCATGTGGAGTGAAATTAAAGGGATATTGTTGATAATGAAAAAAAATACTATAAAAATATCATTTAAAATAATTATTTAGGAATATATCATTTTATTTTGAAAAAGTTATTGAAAAAACATTTCATTGAAAATCACTTTTGAAAAAATTATCATTAAAAATTCGACATTTTTACATGTAAAGGAATATTTGATGAAATTATGATGGGTAAACATAGATATTTTTTACATGGTAAAAGAACATTACTTAGACATGGTAAAAAGGATTGAAAAATGAATTGTCGAGAAGGAGATAAGATGATTCCTTTTAAAACATTAGTAAAAGAAAAAAGGGTAAATATTCCTTTAAAAATTTATTTTAAAATATTTCTTGAAAATATTTTTATAATAAAATGTTTTTAGAAGAAAACAAGTCATCCAACCAAATAGAGAAATTAAGTCAAGTTTAAAAAAAACAATTTCTAAAACATATTGAGTACCAAATAGTATCAATTTTTCAATAATACTTGATAATGGTCATGAATAAACAGAGGATACAAAATTAAAGGGTTTTTTTACAAAGGTTTTATAACTTCCTCAAATAGAAATACTATTGAAATATAAATAAAATTATTGTGGAAGAAAATAATATTTAAACATTGTAATGTATGAAATACTACTTGTAGTTTTTTAAATCGTAAACCACTTGAATGAATAATATTAAATGGATGATATAAATTCCATGGTGGTATTAGAGTTAATGACTAAATATATAAAAATGGTAATTATATACACCACGCAAAATAAATTTTTGGTGAACATGAAAATCATCTCAAATAAGTAAAAACTATGATGAAAATCCCATACCATGAGTTTCCCTTTCGGTGATAGTGCTATGACTTTATGTATAATAATATTACGTTAATTTTATAATTTATTGAGAAAATTATTCATTTTTATAATTAATTTTTTTTCAATTATTACCATGTTTAGTAAAACTACTATAATAGTTATGTTTCATCAGCTGTTTGGACCCAATTCGGTTTATGTGTAAAAAACTGTTGTAGTGGGTCAACTATGGTCAAAAGAATCATTATATAACATATCCAAAATATTAATCTGACATAATTATCATATTAGTACAGTAATTTTACTTTAAAAATATATCATTAAATATTTTTATGAAAAATTTATCAACGTTACAATCATAGAGACCGTAGGTCATACGTACAGTTGAGTAACGTTCTAATTTTTCAATAATCATTATGAAAAAAAGGTCTGTAACACTATATATTTCCAAAATCATCCATATATCATAAATACAATGTTATTTATTAAAATATACTTATATATATATAATTATTGTGATGTAAAAGGAATCACATCGTGTCGATGAGGTGGTAGTCCACACGTCTACAAACGACGTTATCACTTTTTAAGGGTGTGAAGGTGTAAGGAAGAAAATGATATATATTATATTTATATACCTGTATTTAATTCATTAATACCATATATAGTTTTTTATGTCAAATATTTATAATTATAACCACCCTTTATACATTCTATGTATAGTGTGAACAAATCAAATCTCTTTGATTGGGAGGTATTCCACACTTCCTCAAATGATGTAATAATATCCCCCCAAAATGGAGTGCATAAGAGTATATGTAATAAAATAATTAATGAAGATTAAATAAATATTAAATGTAATATATATAATATAGAAATATATTTTCCATCATAATGACCACCATGAGAGGCAGTAATGGAAGAACGAATAATCATCGTTTTATGGGGCGGTTGTTCATCTTTCACACAAATAGTATGTTTGTCACACATTAGATATATATGTGTGTATGTCTATGCCTAAATCCTATCATAATAAAATAATAGTGTATTTTTTATAATTTTTTTATTATATTAACATGTATGAAGAATATAAAATGTGGTGGATAGGTAATTAAAATAAAGTGATCGTTTGAAGGAATTACCTAAAAATCACGAAACTCATTTTGGTTTATACCAAAGGACTTAATTGGAAGTATTTCATACCAAATGGAGGCTCAAAGGTATTTTTTATGGATTTTGGGAAGATATTTTTTCATATATTATCCTAACCTATGTCGTTTGAGGTTTGTGAGGATGTTGGAGAGGTGGTGGCACTTTATTTTTGAGTAGGAGTGGCACTCTTGTAATATTTGGACAATCGAATTATTCCCAAGTTTTTCATGTTCTAGGAGGATCTAATAATGATCCCAATTTGATAAAATATACATTAGGTATGATATATTTCTAGATAAGAGGTATTTTAAAATTATATATTTCTTTTTTTGGCCTTATGGTTAATGTTTAGTCCCTTATTAAGCTTAATTTATCATTAATTGTTGTAATTAATTTTAATCACTTTCACTAATATATTTGATCAATAAAAGATGGTACTATTATACATTATAAATTATTTTTATTCCAAATAGATAATCCATTTTCTAATATTACAATAATTAAGTGCTAGAAATTGTTTTAAATTTAATCTCACTGGTGGGACGAAAATACGAGTTTTTAAGTGAAAAAACAACCAAAAGATTGATTTGTTTTTATTTTCAATTTCATTGTAAAATTGATTTTATTGAAATAATTTTTTTATTGATAAAATTATTATACAATTAATCATTAAAATCAATTAAAATTATAATTTATCCTTAAAATAAATTCTATGAAAAATTTGTTTGGAACTAAAATTTAGTATTTTTAACTATTCATAAAAATGATATGTTTCCAAAAAATAACATAAATTCACCCTAATTTTTTTTATGTTTTTATTTGAAATATGAAGTTTATTTTGACATATTAAATTAATTAATTTTTTAAAATTCATAATTAAAATGAGTTCTCCGTTAAAAGGGGGTAAAATTGCTTTTATAAAAATATTGGTTTTTATGTGTGAATAATGGTGTGTTATTATCTTATGCCAATAAATAATATTTGATGAATATAAAAAATTTTTTTTTGAATATATAAAATATATATTTAATTAAAATCAATCACTAATTTAAATAAATTATTTTTTTTAATATAAAACTCTTTTGGGAACAGAAAAATAATAATATTTTTTTTATTTCCAACTGGTTCTTATTTACATTTCTCAATAATTGATAAGCCATGAATTAATTTTATATTTATATAAACAATAAATTTTAATAATTTAGTCAATATTATTCAAAAAAGATATTTTATATCTTATTATTTTAAATAATTTTATTTTAATAATATATTGTTGTTTGGTAAAACTCAGTCATGCCGGTAACGTAAGCCATAAAAGAATGTATCTCTGGAATATAACACATGATAACATAGTGTTTCATGCATTTAAATTTATATAATATATTCTAAATAGTGAATATATTATCAATTATGTAGATAGTATATTCCCTTGCATACTTGGTGTCGCATGTCATACATGATATTGAATTTAATGTTCTTACTTTTGAATATTTATTTGTAAAATTCATACATTAATCATATATTAAAAATGAATTCATTAATTTCAACACAATTTTTTTATTTTTAGTATAAGTTAATTTCATCTAGTATATACCTACGTATCATTCATAGTAAACTTATACGATTCCTAGGGAAATAAAACAAAATAAGGGCGAGCTCAAATGCTGAGTAAGGGTAAGGTATAACTAAACAAATAGTTAGTCAACGAGATTAATAATTATGGAATTGTTAATAGATGGACACACATGTAATGTAATCAAAAAATAGATAAGGAAGATAAAAAATAATATAGAAATGTAATAATTGAACACCCATGCAATATAATCAACATAATGAGAAGGAAGCGCATAAACAACATGGAAAGGTAATAACTGGAAACACATGCCATTCAAATAACTATATAAGGAAAAAATATAGTAAGGTGATAACTATAACACATTCCATTTAATCAAAAAACAAAAAATTAAATGTATCCAATATGTCGATGAAAATCTCATGGATTAATAATAACTGATGTTAAGTGATGAAATTGATTATTTATTGGATTCCATGTTTCTTAGGTTCATGGAACCATTACTGTCAAGACATTTCACAAGATGGTTTATCGTATTTGGTAAAAAAAATATCTAAAGTTGATAGCCAACTAACTCATCCCATTAGACTATTGATTCATCAAGGGGATAACTTTAATTGGGCCCCACCCATGTTGTATCATTCCAAAGCATTCATCATATATCAAATTATTGATTTAACATTGGGCCTTATCATATAGCCATATAGAGTTGAAGATACATATTTATCAATATTTCCACAAATAATCAATTTACATTAAGATTACATATGATTTTAAAAATGGTAAATTCTTTAGGAAATTAACATTTCCATGATAATTTATATTGATAATTATCGTAAAATTAATGTTCCAAGATTACAGAAAATTGAATATTTAAAGGGGACTAACAAAGGATTCCAGGAAGAGAATGTCAATAAAACCCTTGAAAACATCAATTACAGAAAATAAAAAGTAATAATAATGAATGAATAATTATAAAATATCCAATGTGCATTAAAATAATTTTTTCCATGATGAAATAAATGAAAAATTTTTAAAAACAATTTAGAGGAAAATATATGTTTAATTTTAAAATCATTTTGAAAATCATTTTCCTTCCAAATAATTTTCAAAAACATTTTCATTAAAAATTAAAATTTTAAAATTTAAATGTATCCTTTGATAAAATTATGTCGTGTGTAACAATGCAATATTTCATAGTACCATATATCTTTAAAGAAATTCAATTTGTAGCACAACACTCAATACTGAGATTGAGCACACCACGACTTAACAAACTAGTCATTAAAAAGGTGGCTATGAGTAGTATTAAATTCATTTTGAATTTTATATACTCCATATAATTTTAACATCCACATTATGAAATAATATAATAACAAATTCAAATTTTCATATAAAAGAAGTATTTTTAAAAATGCAATTTTACTACCATTTAATGACGAACGTTTTTTAAATACAATATTTGAAAATTTTATATATTAAATTAGACAAAATAAAATTCTTTTTAGATTCTAGAAATAAAAATTTAGTTTGGATAATTTTTTTTTGTTTTTCCGATACATTTTATATTTTGATGAAATATGAATGAATAATAAATTTTAATTGAAAACAAATATTTTAATCAAAAAAAATTATTGTGTTAAATTATACATTAGAATTGTTTTGATGTATATTTAGATTTTATTTTAATCATTTAATCCAATTATGGTAATTTTATGTAATTTTACATTTAAATTGAACATAAATACATATCAATCTTTTGATTGTTTTTACTTCTCAAAAATCCACTTTCTGGTTTTGACAATGGGAATTAATTTTAAATTAATTAATACATCATCTATGTATTGAATTTGGGAAAATGGACATCATTTTTGAAATTTTAAAATCAAAATTAGATTTTGGTGAATTTTGGGAATTTTTCTGAAAACATTTAATTTTTAAGGAATAGTGAAAAACACTATGTTGTAGAGTAAAACTGGCTTTTTCATTTAAATAATTATTTTTAGTAAAAAAATTATCTTATTGTCAAAATTTTACAGAATGAAAATATTAGTCAAATGTAATTTGTTGGAGTCATTTTATAATAAGATTAGACATATAAAATTTTATTGATCTTTTTCAGCGTCTTTTACGCACCTTCTAGGCACATTAGAAAATTTGCATAAAATGTAATTTTACCACTCCTATGAATTGAATTTCTAACATTCTCGAGACACTATTGAAATTATAATGTATAATGCGGTTCAATAAGTTGAAAATAATTTTTGTGAATAGTAAATTTTGAATTTTATTTACCACAGTTAAATGTAAATAGGGTAATTAATGGTAGAAATAATATAATAATAATATTAAATTACACAAACACTTATCCTAATTTTATTAGATATGTTTATTTTGACCAATATAAACCTTAATAATAAAGTATGATCATTTTTAATTTATTTTGGTTAGATTAGGAAATTTAATATTTTTTATTTAAAGTAGAGTTAAAAGTGTTAAATTCAAGGTTTAATAACTAAAACATTTTTAATATAGGGATATACATAATCTAAATTATAATATCAATACTCATTAGAAATTGAAAAATATTTTTTAAATCATGGTATTTTATTTATAATGTGTATACATTAAATAATTAAATTTATTTACGACACAATGATGAAGCAGTAATTACCTAATTAATGAAAGATTAAAATAATTGATATTATAAATATAAAATAAAATGTAAATTAAAACTTTTTATGCCATCCAAAAAATTTATTGTCGAATATGAAATGTTATGGATAATTAAATGTCCTTTTTTTGATGTACACAAGTTGTAATGAATTCAAAAAAACCAAATACTAAATAGTGTCAAAATTGAATGAAACATGTTTTTAAAACAAATACTATTTTATTAAATTATATAATAGTCATAAAATTTTATGGTTGGGCCAAAGTACTTATATAATAATAAATATGACATTAATTAACCATTTTAGGTTCATTTGGCATTTTATATTATGTTTATTAACCATGTAGTATAATAATTCATGAAGACATTGTATAAGTTAAACTATTTAACTAAGGACTAAATCGAAAGGATAAGGTTAATATGGGGACCTAAAATTGCCTAAAACATATTTTTTGAGAGTATTTATACCCATACCTGTCTTACCCATGTAATAAATTGATTTTTAGCTATTATAAACCGAATATGATTTTATAATAAATTAATATTTCAAGCTTTTCCTAAAGTGCCCATCATCTCTTTATTAAACGGTACATCCCATTTTCTTAAATTCACACCTCCATAGCCATTTGTCTTGGCCAAACCCTACTCAAATCTTCTATTTACTACCATCACATTATCATATAGTCCTTACTTTGATCAGAAAGCCACCCTAATATCCCATTTTTTCAAATAAAAAAGAAAGTACCTGAAGAAGAAGTAATTATTTCATCACCTCTTTAAATGTTTTTTTTTCTTATTCCACTTCATCTTTCTTTGTTGTTTCCATACCAAATTAATAACTAAATTACCTTCTATACACTGATATATCATTATAAATATTTTACAACAATATTAATTATTCTATCAATCATATGAATGAAAAATTTATCATATGTGCATACATACGACTTACGGTCTCTACGTCGTGGTGTAGTTTGTAATTCAACACATCATTATTTGGATTGGTATAAAAATGAGTATAATTAATGTAAATAATAAAAATAAAAGTTAATTATTATTTATATATAATATACCATCCAATAACATACGATTTGACCATGAATAGAATGATATCTTCTCTCGTTTGTACGTACGACTTACCGTCTCCACGACGCAATGAGATTCAATTCCACGATCACCATTCAATAATGATTATAAAAATATATATTATTAATAAGTATGTAATATATTACATAATAACTATACTTTATATATATATATATGTGTGTGTGTGTGTGTTTTTACGTATATCTCAGTCACTAACATTTGTTCAATATGATATTAAAATAGAAACAATGTTTATGAGTACGTGCAGCCTACGATCTCCATAAATAGTTTTTTCCATTTCATATATCTATCTAATATACATATTCATATTCTGAATATATATGATACATAAATAATATTTCTATTATTGAATAAAATCAATCATGATATAAGTGATACAACTAATAATATCATGTTAAAATACATACGATAGAGAAAACAATTATTACCTGAAATGTTATTTTAACATGGAAATTACTATTAAATTAGTATTATAATGTCATAAATGAATCAAGTATGATATAATAAATATTAATATAGTTATGGTATAATTTAATGACATACTAGGTCTAGTATAAAATAGATTAAATGTACCCTCGACTAAAGGAAAATACAAGGTAATGTTTAATTCCCCATTCTCATTATTATCCCAGATTGTTTAGATGGAAGTATTTACTGGGACATATTTATTATCCATGTCCATGTTTCATTAAAGAGTTTTCAAAATTATTCATTTTTTAGTGAATCATTAACTAAAAAATCATTTTAAATGTCTTAAATGTTTTATTTTCTAAATCATTTTCAATAATGTTAATGTTTTCGTAATGGTTTTAAGAATTTATTAATATGAAGATGAATGTTTTAAAATGTTATTTACTTTCAAAAGTTTCAAAGTGTTATGTGACACTTTGATTGAAAAATATCTTTAAAATTTATTCTTTTATAAATTTTGTGAATTTAAAATGATTTTATTGAAAAGGTATATTTATATCATAGAGTTTTACTAATCATTTTCAACTATGTCAAAATACTTTGCTAGATATTATTCTTGATTGAGGTTTATTTATTATAATACAATCTTCCATATTGTATTTAATGAGTTATTATATGTTTTACTATGGATGTGCTATTTTTATACCATTTTTGGTTTAGTATTATGGTATTGACATTTCTTATTATAGTTTTAATATGAATATTATGTTTTGTTTCATAATTTCCATATGAGGAATTCATTTGAATTAGTATATTATGGGTGGGGCCCACTATATCCCCCCGATGTATCGGTATGTCTCATGAGACAAACTAGTGTCCTGGCACAGGGCCTTGACAAAATGTTTTATTTGTAGTTTTGGAACGAGGCTATGCCATTGTGGTTATGATGTCTGACATTATGCATTCCATCATTATAAAATTAACTATTGATATTACTTGTGAGTATTCGACTACTAGAATATCCATGTGAATAATTATATGTAATTATTTGATTTATATTTGGCATATTATGTTTACGTTTAAGTATAAATGGATTTTTTGTCTAATACATTACCTTAAATACTTATGCTTATTTGAGATTCCTCTTTATTGTTATCCTTATTGAGAATCTGAGCTCACCCCATTCTAATGTTTTATTTTCCTAGGATTATAAGAAGTATATTATTATTTATGTGTAGTTTTAAGCTAAGGGAATAATGGATTTATCAAAGGATTTTTTTTATGCTGGGTTTATGTAATTTTAATGTATGTAATCTATTTTAGAAGACTGCTAAACTAATCAGTCCTTCGAGACACGATCTCTTGTGATCATAACAATGTTATGTAGTAGTGAACCGGCTTCAGGATTTTGGGGTCGGGGCGTCACAGTTTATATTATAGGAAATTTAGGACAAAGCTTCGAAACTAGATTTAGAAAAACTCTGATTAGAGAAAATTACCCTAAGATTGACATTGAGGTTTAATATATAAGAAAATAAAAATATATTTGTTAATGTAGATGTTATGTGGGTTTTCTAAGTAATAAATCCTTGTCTGGATATTACAAGTGGGAATTTTTCTGGCATAGATGCACCTTGAAGTGAAAAATATGACCCGGAGTTTTTGGCATCACATGGGGTATCTTGGTACATGTCAATGGGCCTTAATGGACACCTGGTTTGAAACATTAAGGGGATATACTTATGATAATTCTCATTTTCATTAAAAAATATTATGAAGGACTGAAGAAAAAATATGACCGTAAAAAATCCATATTTATGAATATGAGACTAGATGTGTGAAAATCTTCAATTAATGTTGAGAATGTTTTTAGTTTTTGGATTATAAATTATAAGATAATCTCACATATTGTATGTCATCATTTATAAATTTCTCCCATTAGAAGGATTGAGAATCCAAGAAATACACCTAAACCAAAGAGTAAGAATGATCATATCTTTCATGGTCTTAAGTGAACAATTAGAAGGGAAATAGTCTCTAACATATTCTCATCATATGAATAAATTATATCACGTGTTAATACGATTAGTAATGAATTCTCGGATTCATATGGATTTTAAGGGAAGGAATAGAACAAGAGGATGGTAGAGAAAAATATTGACAAAAGGAAGAAGGGAAAAAAGGATTTTCACACATGTGATAACTATGGAAAGAATCACTTAACTGAATGATTGAAGGGAATATGAGTATGTTATATGTTTCAAAAAGGACAGCATGTTCTTGATTGCAATGGTAACAAAAAGGATTAAATTGTATAATTCTTCATCTGAAATGTGTAGGGACTCTATGGTAATCAATGTCACAATCATCATAGTATACCTTAAATGATGCTATTGGATTATAATCAAGTTATGATACTACCACAGATAAAGAGGAATAATTAGTGTTTTTATATTTTTATTAATGAATTATGAAATTTTAGTATTATCTTAATGACGTAAAAGTAATAAGAATTATAGATTATTTAAGGATTATACTGCAATACTATTGCATTATGGATTTGAGATGTGTTGTACCATGAAAAGTTTCTCAATGGCTTCTTAAACATTTTGAAAAATATATAGTTTAGAGAAATATAAACCTTAATATGGTCCTGATACTGAGGTAGTGATTTTTGAATAAGAAATAATTGATTAGGAAAAAGTAAATTGGAAATTATTGGCTACTTGGGAACTAATTAATGGTTTGTTGATTCCATCATTGTTGGAGATTACATCATTTTTCGATTTATGGATTATATCCAATATTTTATGTTTTACAAAAGGAATAAGGAATAATGAATGTATTCAATATGGTTATCTGGTAATTTATTTTATTACATTGTTTTAATATAATACACGATGAAAGTATTCACATGTTTGTTATGTGACCTTCCTTATAAATTTTGGACATTGAATTTTGACCGAAGTATTTTGGATAAGTCTAAAGGTTGTAATAGATTATGTTAGACATTGGATATTATTATTTAAGGTTAAAAACATCTTAATATTATTTTTGGATTGTTATAAAAAGGAAATCTCAGAGGTCTGGCAACAACCCTTCACATGCGACTAGGAGGTGAGACTTGAACCTGCAACCGAAGGGCGACAGGGGTACATCACCAACCACTGGCCTATGTGATATCCTAGGTTGTATAATGTAGTTTTTTTTAAAATTTTATGACATATTAATTATTATTTTTTGAAACTCTATATGATTATGATTAATAGAATAATTTTGAGTTCTATTATATTTTGGAGACAATGATGAGTTTGTGGTAGGTATTAGTTAATGGATGGAACTCTACTTGTCAAATTTTATTTTTTTCATATTCAATAATGAAATTAATTCTTAATATTTACGGAAATGATCATAAAAAAATGTGTTATCCTAATACATTATGTTATTTTTGAACCAGATATTTTTTAAATCATCATAGATTTATGGTTTTGAGGACCTCAATTTTCCATTTATTGTGCACAAATTTATGATTGATGACATCCATCACGCCCTATACATATTTATGTTTTTCCTCAAATTATGTGTCTCTAATTTCCACCACTTTTCTCAAATTCAAAACCCTCATTCAGGGGTTACTTATTCATTTCCCTTCCCTCTTATTAAGAATAAATTTTATTTACCCTATTTCTGATGTGGGTTTTCCACAAAAGGTTTTTCCTATATAACCTTTTTTAAGAACTATTTCAAATTGAGAAGGTGAGATTTATTGAAGGAGTGGAGGGTTTAACTCCCCAACAAATCATAGTATGTTCTCTCTTAAATGTAATTCAATAGCTTTCACTACACGGAAAAATGAGTTCGAGCGCCCCACGGCTTACCAAACCAGTTGTTCAAAAAGTGGTTATGAATAGTATCAACTGAATATTGAATTTTATCTACTCTATATAACATTAACATCAATATTATGACATAATATAAGAACCAATTCAAATTTGTAGATAAAATAAGTTTTTTTAAATGCAATTTAAAGCCTTTTAATGACGAATACTTTTCAGATCCAATATTTAACAATTTTATATTTTCAATTTGAAAAAATATTCTTCTTCTTTATATGTGGGAAATTAAATTTTAGTTTGGATAAATTGTTGTAGTTTCTCTGATAACATTCATATTTTGATGAATAATAAAAAATAGTAAATTTTAATTGAAAACTAATTTTTTAATTAAAAAAAATTATACTGTTAAATTATAAATTTGATGGGTTATAAATTTTAATCAATTATATTTTTTAGTATTTAATCCAATTTTGGTCATTGGAAGTAATTTTACATTTCAGTTGCACATAAACACGAATCAATATTTTGTTAATTTTTACTTCTCAAAAACCCTCTTTTTGGTTTTGACAATGGGAATTAATTTTAAATTAATTAACACTACTTCAATGTTTTTAATTTGATAAAGTCGAAATCATTTTTGAATTTGAAATATCAGAACTCTCTTTTGGAAAATTTATGTTATTTTTATGAAAACATTCAGATTTTGATAAATAGTGAAAAGCACTACGTTGTAGATAAAAAATTACTTTTTCATTCATATAATTATTTTTAATTAAATTTTTTTCATAAAGTACAAATATATTAATTATAGATATATTAGTCCAATTTAATTCATTGCAGTCATTTTATAATACGATTAGACATATAAATGTTTATTGAAAAATTTTAAATGCTCTTACCCACCTTCTAGGCATACTGGAATATTTGCATAAAATGTAATTTTACGCTCGTATGAATTGAATTTCAAAAATACAAGACACAAAACTAACATCATTATGTAAAATGTGGTTCAAAAGGATGAAAATAATTTTTGGTGAATAGTAACATTTGAATTTTATTTACAATGGTTAAAAGTAAATAGGGTAATAGAATTTGGAAATAATATTATAATAATATCCAATTATCCCCACACAAGTCCTAATTCTATTGGATAAGTGTTTTTTGAAAAAAAATCTACTCTATGACAAAAATGCTATTAATTTTGGTCAATTTTTGTTATATTAGGATATTTATTATATTTTATTTATAGAAGAGTTAAAAGTGTTAAATTCAATGCTTAATAATTAAACCATTTTAATATAGGGTTTTACATAAGGTAAATTTGACTTTAAATATTTGTTCGAAAGCTAAACTGGTTTCCTATATCATAGTATTTTGTTTATAATTTTTATACATTAAATAATTAAATTATATGTATGACACAAAGATGATGCAGTAATTACCATATTAAGTGAAGATTAAAATAATTGATATTATAAATATTGAATTTATAGTAAATGGAAACTTTTGACGCCATACATGAACTTTCTAGATGAATATGACATTTTATAGTTACTTAAATGTATTTTTTTCAAAGTAACCATGTTTTTATGACTTTTATAAAACTGAATACTAAATATTGTCCAAATTGACATAAATGAGTTTTCAAAACAAATATAATTTTCTTAAATTATATAATAATCCTAAAAATATAAGGTTCAGCCAAAGTAATTAAATAATGATTGATATGTAATTAATGAACCAGTTTAGGTTCTCTTTTAATTTTATAGTATTTTTATTAACAATTTATTATAATAATACAAAAGATATTGTAAAAGTTAAACTTTTTAACTAAGGGTTAAATAAGAAATATAAGGTTAATATGGTGGCCAAAACTTGTAAAAAACATATTGGTTGGATTATTGTGACCCATACCCACCTTATACTCGATATAAATCCATTTGGAGATACTACAAACCGAAAATGATTTTATAATAAAATAATATTTTAATCTTTTCCTAATGTTCCAGTCACCTCTATTCTAAAAGGGAGTTCCCCTTAAATTCACTGCTCTATATCCATTTGGCTCGGCCAAACCCATCTCAACTATCCTAAAAACTACCCTCACATCAACCTAGAGGCATTAAATTTATCTTAATTACAACCTATAAATCCCATTTGTTCAAATTAAAAGGAAGAACCTAAAGAAGAGGTAATTATTTAATCACCTCATTCAATGTTCTTTTCTTTTTCCACTTCCTCTTTCATTGTTGTTTCCATACTAAAATAATATCTCTAGTACCATATAAAAATTGATATGTTATTATAATTATGGTGAAACCATATAATTTTTATATCCATCTAATGAATGTCAAAATAACCATACGTGCTTATGTACGGCATATAGTCTCCATGTCGTGGTGTAGTTTGTTATTCAACGCTTCATTATTTGGATGGGTATAATAATGAGTATAATTGGTGTAATTAATAAATATTACATATTAGTGATTCTTTATATATAATATACTATCTCATTGCATGTGATTTCACCATCAATATAATGATATTGTAGCTCGTGTGTATGTATGGCTTACCGTCACCATGACAGGATGAGATTCATTTCCACATTCACCATTTAACGATGATTATAAAAATATATATTATTAAAAATTATGTAATAGAAGATATAATTATGCTATTTGAAATATTTATGTGTATGTGTGTGTGTGTGTGAATTTATTTTCATATATCTCATTCACTTACTTCCGTTCAATGTGAGATAAAAACGAAAACAACGTTTTTGCGTATGTAGGCCTACTGTCTCCATAAACGGTGTTTTTAATTTCATATATATATATATATATCAATTATACATATTTATATTATGAATATATATGATACATTAATAATGTTTTATATTATTTAAGAAATTAAATCCTGATATAAGTGATACGAAAAAGAATAACAAGTTAAAACACGTACGAAAAAGAAAGCAATTATAACCTAAAATGTTATTTTAACATCAAAATTATTTTTAAATAATTAGTATAAATTCCTAAATGAATAAATTATGATAACATAAATATGAATATAATTCTTGTATAATTTAATAACATATTATGTTCATTATACAAGAGGTTAAATATACCCTCCTCTAAAGGAATGTACAAGGTAAGTGTTAATTCTTCAATTTCATTATTTTCCGAGATTGTTCATGTATATGTATTTAGTAGGACATATTTATTATCCATGTCCATGTGTTATAAAAGAGTTTTCATATGGATTATTTTTTTAAGTGACTCTTTAACTAAAAAATCATTTTAATTGTTGAAATGTTTATTCTCCTAAATCATTCTCATTAATGTCCATGTATTCAAAATGGTCTTAAGGATTTATTTATATGGACATAAATGTTTTAAAATGTTAATTCATATCAAATGTTACAAAATGGAATGGGAAACATTGATTCATAAACGTATTTTAAATATCTTCATTTTTAAATTGTGTGACTTTTAAATGATTTCATGAAGAAGATATATTTCTCCCAAAGAGTTTTACTGATCATTTTCAACAATGTCAACATCCTTTATTGGATATTGTTATTGAGAGATGGTTGATTTATTATCATACAATATTTATTATTGTATTGAATGAGTTATGTTATGTTTTACTATGGATGTTCTATTTTTATACCATTCAAGGTTGATGGTTAAAGTATTGACATTTCATATGCTAGTTTTAATACGAGGTTTATCTTATTTTTCATCATTTTCATATGAGGAATCCATCAGACATACTATGTGATGGTCGGGGCCCACTATAGCCCCTGATGCATTAGAAGGTTTCATGAGAAACAATTTTGTATTGGCATAAGGCCTTAACAAAATTTTTTATTTTTAGTCTTAGCACAAGGCCTTGACTATCTGGTTATAATGTCTCAAATTATGCATTCCATCAATATTAAATTAGCTATTAATATTACATGTGATTATTCGACTAGTAGAATATCCCTTTCAATAATTAAATGGAATTATTTGATTTATCTTGGAAATATTATTCAGAAGTGTACATTTGAAAAGTCTTGTGTTTTAGTATTACAATTTCCTTAAATGTTTATTATTATTATAGATTTGTCTATATTTTTATCCTTACTGTGCATCTGAGCTCACCCTTTTCTTAAATTTTATTTTCCCAGGATTTCAAGATCAGTATTATGATTTATATGTAGGTTTACGCTAAGGTATTAATGGAGTTATCAAAGTATTATTTATGATGTGTTTATGTAATTTTCATGTATTTAATTTAATTTCCAAGTCTATTAAACTGATCGGTCATTCAGGATGTGGTATCCTAAGATCTTGAAAATGTTATTTAATAATGCACCGACTCCAGGCTTCTGGTGTTAGGGAATTACATCAGTTAAATTTTTTACATGTCATATGTGGTAAGAAGAACATTATTTTTTCATGTTAATATGGTTAAAAAATTCCTTGTTCAGAAAGTGAAAAGATGATTTCATTGAAAACATCTTTAAAAAATGGTAAATATGTATTTAATAAATAATGTTTAAACGGTTAAAAAAATTAATAAATAATAAAACATTATTTTTGTTAAAAAATATATTCTCTCACTAAAGAGATAAATTAATATGGGCTTTCATAAAAATACTTTCTAAAACATTTTGAGTACCAAATAGTGAAAAATTGGTACTAATACATGAAAGGGTAATTAATAAAAAAAGTGAAAAATTAACAATTTTTTTGAAAAATGGGAATATAATTCCCTAAAATGTAAATACCATTGAATGATTATTAAAATTATTCTTTAGGGAAATGATCTTTAAATATATGATCTATCCTATACCACATTGAATCATTTTTCAATCATAATCCTCACGAATGAATAAAATTAAATTAAAGGTTAAATTACAATGAATATGACCCGATTAATGATATAATATGAAAAAATTATTTTTATATAGACCAAAAAAATTATTTTAGTGGTGAATATGAAATTTATATCGTAGATGTAAAAGGTGAGATGAAAATAATGTACCTTCAGTAAGACTTGTCACATATGTCTTTATATTCCTGAATAATAAATTAATGTTAATTATTTATTTTCTTCATAACCTTTTAAATTTTCATAATAACTTTTATTTTACTTATTAAATTTTTTAATAAAATTAATTAAACAATTAAATTTACATTGAGTTCTTTGACTAAATTCGGTTTATGTGCCAAAAAAACATTGGTATGTCAACTATAGTCCAAGGGTTCATTATATAACATCACAAAAATTAATAATCAGGAACTAATTAAAATATATATACATTAATAATAATTTTAAAAATAAATCATTAAATATGGTTATTAAAAATGAACCAACATTACAAATTTGAAGATGGTAGGTCTTATGTACCCATTAGTGACATTCCCATTTTTCAATGATCATTATGGAAAGAATGTAACTACTATTATATAATTTTAGAATGATATTTAGATCATAAATACAATATTTTTTTAATCCTATATAGTTATATATGTATAATTATTGTGAGTTAAAATTAATCATATCATGTTGAAGAATAGGTAGTCCACATGTCCAAGAATAATGCTATCACTTTTTCAGTGTGTGTGAAATGGTAATAAAGGAAATGTTGTATATTATACTTCCTAAAATGTAATTATTTCATCAATATCATATAGAGTTTATTATGTCACAGATTTTTAATTAAACCCATCATATATATGTTCCATGTGTATTGTGAACAAATCATGTCGCTTTAAGGGGGTGTTTGTCCACTCTACCACAAATGATGTTATCATATTAATAAAAAATAGAATGTATAATGGTATGTGTTATAAAAGTATTACATAAGAATAAAATCATAATGAATATAATATATAAAAAATATATATATATTTTCATTATAATTCTCATCATTGAATGGCTCTAAAGGAAAAATGAACAATATTCCTTTTCTTTAGGCGGTGGTATATCGTACACATAAATATTATATTTAATACCCATTATATTGAGTTATGTGTTATTTTAGGTCAACAACTTATCAAAAAAACACATCATTATATTTATGATATTTATTTTTTAACATTATAATGGAGTGAATTGAATTTTAGGAGGAGATAATGGAATAAAACTAATGATCTTGAGGAAGGATGTTATCTCTTCTTTGGGTACCTCTTTTTGGAATATTAAAAAAGCCTTCCATGGATTTATATATGACAAAAGGGGGATTATATTATTATGGGAGGTAATTATTTTAATTTATTTGGATGATATTGTTCTATCCAATGTGTCTTTATAGGTTTAAGGAAGTGGGAGAGGTGGCAGTCTTTTATAATGGAGGAAAAGGACTCACTTTCTATTTTTAAAAACTAGTTAGGTGTACCCACGTTTTTACCAAAAATATCATCAAAAACAGAAAAAACACAATAATTAATGGTTTGTGGATGAAATATGTCCATAAAATAGGTGTATGAATAGTTTATAGTTCATTTTGTCCCATAAGATTAAGGTTTAGTCCTTTGTTAAGACTAATTTGAACTTAATTGTTATAATTAATTTTAATTACATTCACAAATATTATTGGTCAAAAAAGAAGTTGACATTTCTATAAATTATAAATTATTATAATTAAAAATATTGAATAAATTTTTCTAAATTTATATAATATAAGTGAAAGACAATAATTTAAACATAATCTTGTACACAAGACGATAATATAGGGTTTTAATGTAAAAACATCCAAAAGTTTTCTTGGTTTTTATACCCAATTTCTGATTTAATTTGATTCCAAAGGCATAAATTATAGTAAATGAAGAAATAAAGTATATAATTAAACTTTAAAAACAATTTAAATTATAATTTAACCAGAAAAATAAATTTTATGAAAAAGAAGATTTGAAATTAAATTTCACTATGTTCACTTTTTATTAAAAAATGTAACATCATATATTAATACCCAAAAATCACCCTAAAATAATTTTTAGGTTTCAATTTCAAATATGAAGTTAATTTTGGAATATATAATTTATAAATAATTGAAATTTTTATTTAATATAGGTTCACCATTAAAATGTGGTAAAACATCCTTAAAAAATATGATTTTATGTGTAATATTGGGTCTGTTCATATATTATTATTATCAAATAAATTAGATGAATATAAAAAATATATTATTTTGTATAATATATATATATATATTAACTTAATATCACTTGTTAATTAATTTAATTTATTAATAAAAAACGACTTTATGAGCATAAAAATGTTTTGTAACCATTCCATTTATATTCAATTTGTTTATATGTTCATTTATAATTAATTGGTAACCAACTAATTAATATAATAGTTTTTTGAACCACAAATTTTCATTAGTTAGATAATATTATTCATAACCACTAATTTAATGACTTGTTTATATATTATTAAATTAAATAATAATATTTTAATAATATGTTGTCGTTCTATAAAAATTGTCCTTTTGTTTAATATAAGCATTCAAAAAAATTCATCATTGTGTGTGATAAAAGAGGACTCAATTTCACATTCATTATAGGATATAAAATATATTTATTTCATCAAAAATATTAAATATAATATAGATTTTTGGGATATGATATTACATTGCACGCTCAGTGTTGTGTGTCATACACATAATCAAATTCATTGTTCCTACATTATATTTTTAGGGCATAACATTTTCCCAACCTTCATCAAATTGATTATTTTCAATTTAAACACTCCCTTTTTTAATATATTATCTTATATCTCATATTTTTAAAAATCACATCATGATAAGGGTTTCTAAGACATCCTCTAGAAAATAGATAATGTGAAATATAAAGTTCACATAGACTAACATATAACTAGGCCCTTGAGTTGGATAACAAAAGGGGAATGTTGAGATATTCACTTTGAGTAAATGTATAAATATTTCTAGGGAGTGATTGAGGTCATAAATCATACTAAATTGAATGACCAATATAATTTTTGTAGCCTAAAATCTATAAATCTTTGAGGATTTATAAGACAATTAGTTGAACAAAAAATATGGTATTAGGACAACATTTTATTTATAAAATTTTTTGATAAGGTTGGGTAATTATTTTATTACATATTAATATAAGGAAATGTAATTACCTTATATATTTCTGTAAACACAATTTTATCCTTTGGTTGTGGTTCAATCAGTTTACCAATTCAATAAAAAAAATTTATATGCTAGAAGAACTAAAATAGATATATAAAGGATCTTAAGGCCCATACAAAACTGAAAATTATAACTATTTGTCTCGAACTATTCTACACAGTCAATATGGTTTATCAATTAATCTCTAAACCTAAAAATTAACACCAATGATTAATGATTAATATTTATTCATCAAAAATGATTTACTGTGAACAATGACAAATTAACCTGGACATTATGTAGGTTCGTGGTTATTGTGAAAACATTATCATCCTTAGATCATTTGTTCATAACCTGTGGCCCTTCCATAATTGATTGGTTGTTACCCGACATATGTTGTGTCCTTTTATAAACTCATATTCATATAAATTCCAAAATAAATATTATGTACTATATTAAAATTAGATTAATCACCAACCATCCTTTTAAAAAATTCATGAATACGTAAATAATTCATCCTTTTAATTTCAACCTAGGTTCGTCCTTGGTATATGGTTTAATATAGTTCATTATTTTTCATTATATATTCAATTACATAATTTTAGATTGTAAATAAAATTTGAATTATTATAAAAATATCCTTAAGAGTGTCAAATTGGGATTGTAGTAAGGTTTATTGTTATGTCCTAGGTTACGCCAACTTAGGCCTGACACCCCTTGTCAGAGTTATTAATCTTAGTTATATCTTTAACACTACCATGTACACTCATAGTAGCTATATAATGATGTATTTATAGGAATACCCACATAATCTCTACTTTACTAAAATTCTAGTGTGTTATTCTATACCTATCCTCATATTCTACCATATGGTAATTTTTTCTAATCTATGTTTTCTTAAATCTAGTCCCCAAAGCTGATAATAAACATCCTATGATACCAACTATTATGAACCAGCCCCATAATTCCAATATTCTATGCCTAATTTAAATTACATTTAAATTATTGAAAGGAATCAAATCGTTAACGTTTGAAGAGTTTAGAAGTCTTGGTAAACAAGATACATTCTTGGGTCTTGTATTGAAAATGAATACACTAATTACAACATAATTTTATCTTTAGAGGATAACATTATTCCATCTAGTATATCCCTATGTATCTTTAATAGTACATTTCTTGAATTACTAGGTAATGAATACAAAATAAGTGTGATATCAAATTCATTGTAAGGGTAATGTATAATAGAATCAATACTGAATCAATAAGGGAAATAATTATAGCATGGTAAATAACTGAATACTCCAGCCATGTAATCAGATGATAGATAAAGAATATGATAAACATTATAAAAATGTAATAATGTAATCCACCTGATATATAATCAATAAAATGATAAGTAAGTGCATGAAAAATATAGAAAGGTAATAACTGGAAACACAAGTCATTCAAATTACTATATAAGGAAAAAAATATGTAAAGGCAATAACTAGAACACATTTTCATTAATCAGAAAAATGAAAATGAAATGTATCTATAAATATATTGATGAAAAATCTAACGGATGAATAATAAATGGAACAAAATGTGGGAAATTCTTAATTGTTGAATTTCATGTCTCCTAGGTATATAGAACCATTACAATCATGACCTTTCACAAGACGGTTTATTACATTTGGTAAAAACCCAAAAATGGTGGCTATACAAATAACTCATCCAATGGGAATACCAATTAATAGAAGGTATACCCATAACTAAGACCCACCCATTACATAACTATCTAATATATTCCTCATATATCGACTTATCCATTTAATAACTTTCCTGGAAAAATATCAATATGGAGTAGAAGAAATGAATTTATCAATATTTTCACAAATAATCAAATAACATTCAATGTATACACTATTTTAAAATGTTATATGGTTAAGTAAATTAAAATATCCATGATAAATTATACGGATAATTAGGGGAAATTCAATGTTCAATGATAATAGAAAATTGAGTATTTCCAAGGTACTAATAAATAAATCAAGGAAGTTAATGTCAATACTATTCTGGTATACATCAATCATAAAACATCTAAATAATGAATATGTATGGAATAAATATAAAATTTCCCAAGTGTATTAATGTATATTTTTTTGACATTTATGAAATAAAATAATAAATTTAAAAACATTCAAGAGGAAAATTTATTTTTCTTTTAAAAACCCATTCCAAAAACATTGTATTTGAGAATCAATTTAAAAAAATTGTTTCAAAATTAAAATTTTGAAATTTAAATTTAATCTTATAATAAATTATGGCAAGTAAATATGTACTTTTCATATGTTGTAAAATAATGATTCCTTTTTCATGATAAAAAGGTTAGGAAAATTCCTTGTTTGATAAAAGATTACAAGATTCATTTCAAAATATTGGTAATAGAATAGAAGTGTAAAATTTGTTTAATAAATAATTTTTCAAAGTTTAAAAAAAATTTATTTTTTCTAATAAATCGTGATTTTATTAATAAAACATGTTCTTTAACTAATGAGATAAATAAATTCGGGTTATCTAAAAAACATTTTTTAAATATATTGAGTACATTAGAGTGAAAAAATTGTAATAATACTTAAAAAGATCATGAATAACTATAGGATAACAAATATACATGGTTTATGATACAATTTTCATATAATTTCCTATAATATAAATACCACTGAAAGAAAATTACAATTATTCTTGTGGAAAATAGTCTTTAAACCTTCCAATGTTCGAATACGACATTGAAACATTTTTAAAGAATAATCATGATGAAGGAATTAAATTAAAATAAATTTAATAATAACATTAAAATAAAGGGATTAATTATATAATATATTAAAATGGGGAATATATACATCACACATTTGAATAAAGAGGTGAATATGAAATTTACCTCATAGATGTAAAAAGTGAGATGAAAATCCCTTACATTATGTTTGACCGGTCTCATGTATGATTATATTCATGAATAATAATCATGTGATAGTTTTATAATTTATTAATAACCTTTTTAATGTCTATAATTATTTTTATTTCACTTATTACCTTGTTTAATAAAACTACTTAAATAGTAATGTTTATTTAAGGTGTTTTGACCAAATTCGGTCTGTGTCTTAAAAATTCATTGGTAGGTCATCTGTGGTCAAATGGGTAAGTATATAACATCAAAAGAATAATAATTAAGTGATAATTATTATATTTATAAATAAATTATTCTTTTATAACCAATCTGTAAATATGGTTATGTAAAATGAACCAACGTTTCAATAATGGAGACGATAGGTCGTTTCTACGCATGCGTAACATTCACATTTTTCAAGGATCGTTAGAGAAAGAAGTTAAGTAATATTATATATTCACAAAATGATTATTATATAATAAATACCATATTATTTAGATATATATACTTATATATTGAATTATTGTGATGAAAATGGAACCACATCATGTTGAGGGGGTGGTAGTCCACATGTCCATGAACAACATTATCACTTTTTTAAGTGTTTGTGAAAGGGTAATAAAGATAATGATTATATATATGTGTGTAATTATTTTATGAATGTGATATATAGTTTTTTATGTCACATATTTCTAATTAATACTATCATTAATATGTTCCATGTGTAGTGCGAACAAATCACATTTCTTTGAGGGGCAGTAGTCCACTGTTTCTGAAATGATGTTAACATATTTACAAAAAATGTAATGTATAATCGTATGTGATATAAAATAATTAAATAATAATAATAACCTAATAAATTTCATATATAATATATATACATATTTTCCATTATAATTCTCAACCTTGAAATGTGGCAAAGGAAAAACGAACAATCATCTTTTTCATAAGGCAGTAGTTCATCGTACACATAAAAAGTATATTTGTTACCCATTATATGGATGTGTGTGTAAATTTTGATAGAAAAAATATAATTAAAACATATAAGTATATTTATTATACTTTTTATGTTATATTTTCAGTGAATAAGTATAATTGATATTGTGGATAAAGGAATAAAACTAAAGAGCTTGAGTAATGATGCTACCAATTCTTTGGATAACTCTTTTTGGTTTATACGAAAAGGCATTCATTGAATAATTTATGCCTAAAAATATAATTATAAAACGTTTTTAGGTATTTTTAGGTGCTATTTGGGCATATATATGGTGACCCAAAGATTGTTGATATTTTTTTTTGAAGTGGGAGAGGTGGTGTCCATTTATAAGGGAGGAAACAGACTCACATTTTATTTATGATAACAAGTTCTTTATACCCATGTTTTTACCAAAAATGTAATAAAATAACAAAAAACAAAATAATGGAGTTTTATTTCCAATATATGTCTATTAAATGTTTTTCTAACAAGTTGATAGGCCATTTTGGTCCTTATTTTTATGGTTTTTCCCTTGTTAAACTTAATTTGGCCATAATCATTGTAATTAATTTTAATGAATTTCTACAATATTTTTTTTGTAAAAAACTACGTTGAACATCATAGATAATATAAAATATTATTATTGAAAATTTTTAATCCATTTTCCAATGTTTCTATAAAATATGTTGTAGAAATTAATTTAAATTTAATATCCCAGATGAGATGACAATTAAGTTTTTTTAAAGTAAAAATCTCTAAATGTTTACTTAGTTTTATTTCTTAATTTCCAATTTAAATTGATTGAAGTTAACTGAATTGGACTAAATGAAATAAATATTATCTATTTAAAAATTAAAAAAATTCAAATTATAGGTTAAATTTATATATAAATTATACGAATAAGATGTTTTGAATTAAAATTTGGTATTGTTTACTTTTCATTAACAAAATGAAACTACTTAAAAAATATCTACAAATTAAACATAACATATTTATTATTTTTATCCTTAAAATATGAATTTTATTTTGACAAATAAAATTTATAATAAGATATAAAATGCGTTTTTAAAATAGGTTCTCCATTAAATTGTGGGAAATGTTCCTTAATAAAAATATAGGTTTTATATATAATATTTGGTTTGTTTCTTATATTATGTTTATAAAATTTATTTGATGAATATAAAATAATATTTTATTGAATATATAATATATTTTATAATAATAAATCTCACTAAATCATTTATTTTGTTAGGATAAAATAAATTTTTGAGAATAAAAATATTTTTTAAAAAATCATTCCCAATATATTAAATTGGTTCTTATATTCATTTTTATTTAATTAGTAACCAATTAATTCACCTAATATATTTATCAACGAAATATTTTCATAAGTTAGTTAATTCTATTTCTAAACTATAATTCAATATATAGGTAACATCTTATTAAATTATATTATAATATTTTTGTAATATGTTGTTGTTCTGTAAAACATTGTGAGATATGTAATGTAAGCTTTCAAAAAAATTTGTTGTTGAATGCGATAAAAGATAACATGATGGCATTTTCATTTCTAGATATAAAATATATTGAATTTATTTAAAATAGTATTTTTATTATAAAGTATTTTGACTTTATATTACCATATGATCTTGGTGTTATGTGTCATACACGTTATCAAATTCAATATTTCTACTTTGGATTTTCAGGGCGTAACATTATCCCCAACATAATTATGTTGGGTCCTCACAATTTAAAATTCATCATGGTAGTATATTGTTTGATAATTCATATGTTTAAATTCTAAATTATGAGAAGGGTTATTAAAAATCCTCTTTAAAGGAGTGAATGAGAATTACAAAGGTGACACATACTAATAAATAACATGGTCTCTAACTAGGATAACATTAGTGGGATGTATATATATGTACAAGGTGTAAAAGTGTAAATATTCATAGGGATTTATTGAGGTCACCAATCACAAAAAAAATTGAACGTTCAATTGAATATTTAGGGCCTAAAATCTATAAATATGTGATAATTTATAAGACCATTAGTTCAACCAAAATTTAGATATTAGGATAAAATTTTGTCCCTAAGCCATTTTTTAAGTCTGGATAATTATTTTACATTCTAATAATATAAGTAAATATACATACTTGATAACATTCTATAAAAATAATTTCAAACATTTATTGTGCTTCTGTTAGTTTTCCAATTCATTGAAAAATAAATTTTGCTGCTTGAAGCACAAAAATACATTACTAAATGATCTTATGGCCAATAATAAAGGGAAATGAATAATTATTTTCCCTTCAATATTCTCCAATTTTAATATGGCTAATAAATTAATCTATAAACCTAAAAATTAATAGTAATGATTCATAATTAATTTTTATTAAACAATTTTTTTAATAAAAACAATGATATATTTACCAAGTTGTTGTGTAGGATAGTGGTTAGTGTGAAACCCTTATCATCATTTTGTCAGGGGTTCAAGATTCATAACCTTTCTGGACTTTATTGTTTATTACCCATAATTTAGGATGTATTTTTCTAAAAGAAAATTAATATAATTTCAAAAATAAATATTATGGGAATCATTAAAATTATTTTAATAATTAAATATCCTTTTTTATAAGTGTTTCAATACAACAAATGAACATATATACTTTAACTGTTTTATTTCTAAAGAGGTTTTCCCTTGGTATAAGGTTTAACCTAGGACATTAATTTTAATTATCTATTCAAATATATCATAATGGTTTGTAAATAAAATGTGAATTATCCTAAGAATATCTCTTGTGAATGACATACTAGAAGGGTTATAAGACTCATTGTCGTGTACCAGGTTACATTACATCAGTCCATACAAACTTTATTAGAGTTATTATTCACAGATACATTTTCTTTTGAACTACATACACTTATATTATCCACAATGGGATTTATTTCTTGGAACACTGACATAATCTCTACATTACCAAAATTGTAGTGATTTTTTATATATTTATCCTCAAATTATACATTAGGTTTATGTGATTTAATCTATGTATTCCTAATTCTAGTTCCCAAAGTTGCAACTAAAATTCCATTTTTACCATATATAGCATCAGGACCCCAGAATTCACTAAGTTAGTGTCTACTATCAATTACATGGGAATGATTTGTAGGATTCATGTCCCGAAGGATTGAATTGTTTAGTAGTCTTAGAAAACTAGATAAATACATGATCCTTGTATTACAAATGAATATACAAATTAAAACAAGATTTTTTCCAAGGATAACTTTATTCTATTTAGTATATCCCGACATAACTTTCATTGTAAATATTTTGGATTCTAGGGGAAATGAAACAAAGTAATGGTGAGGTGAAATGCTCAATAATGGTAAAATATATTGGTAGAAAAAAATAATAAATGGGATTAATAATTTTGGCATGGATAAAAACTAAACACAGATACCATGTAATCAAAAAAGTAAGAATGAAGTGACATGAAAAGGTAATAAAAGAACACACCTTCTATATATTCAATAAACTAAGATGTAAGTGCATAAACAATATAGAAAGGAAATAACATGAAACACATCCCATTTGAATAACTAAATAAGGAAAAGTAAATATGTAAAGGTAATCACTCAAAGTCATTACATTTAATCAATGAACTAAAAATGTAATATATCAGTAGATTTGTCGACGCAAAATCTCATGGATTGATAATAATTGAATCTAAAAGAAGTAAATGATTAATTATTTGATGCCAATGTTTCTTAGGTACATAGAACCATTACCATTAGTAAAATCCGCATGGTGGTTTACCATATTTGGTATAAATACATCTAAGGAGGCTATCCAACTTACTTGTCCCATGAGACTACCAATTAATCAATGGAATATCTACATCATTTCTCCACCCATGACATACATTTCTAAAGCACTCCACAAATATCAAATAATCATTTTAACATTTTTCCGTATCAAATATAATTTTATAGTAAAAGATACATATTAATCCTTACTTCCATAATTAATAAAATAACATTCAATGTAAAACCATATGAAAAATGTTATACCGTTTTGTAAATTAACGAATCTGTGATAAATGATACATATAATTTAGGGAAATTCAATGTTCAATGATCAAAGAAAAATTAATATTTCATGGGGAATAAAAAATTAATCAATTACGTTAATGTAAATACTATATTTTTAATCATCAACAATAAACTATACAATGTATGAATAATGATGGAATCTATAAAAAATATCCAAATTGGATTAAAATAAATGTTTTTTCCTCGATTAAATTAAATAATAACATTAAAAACATTATTGAGGAAAACATACTTTTCTTTTGAAAAAACATTTGAAAAATGATTATTTTAAAATCAATTTTTAAAAAATTATATCTTAATATTAATCTTATATAAATTAAATTATATAATTGAATAAATTATCAAAGGTAAATGTCATACGAGGTTAAAAATCCTTTTAGGGAAAAATGATAGAAAAATGCCTTTTTCAGAAAATACAAGAAGATTCCATTAAAGGAATTTGTAAATAAAACATTAAATTTTTATTTACTAAATAATTTTTTAATGGTTAAAAACATTTTTTAATGCAAAAGAAATATTTATAAGAAATTTTTCTCGCTGAATAATGAGAGAACTGATGTTGAGTTTTCATTAAAAAATCAAAAACATTTTGAGTACCAATGATTGTAACAATGGTACTAATACGTGAAAAGTTTCATGAATAACAATATTAAATGGAAATAAATGATTTATTGAATAATGTTTATATAAATTCATATAATGTAAATACCATTAAAATACCATTAAAATTATTCTTTAGGAAAATAATCAATATACATTCAAAAATTTCCCAGACCACTTTGAAACATTTTTGAACAATAATCCTTGTGAAGGAATAAAATTAAATCAAAGATCCAAATAACATTAACATAAAATTATTTATGGTATAATATATCAAAATGGGTACTATATACATGACACAAAAAGTAAGTCGTGAATATGGCATTTGTCACAGAATTGTAGAAAGTCATATGAAATTCCCTTACCATGAGTCTGACCAGTCTCATGTGTCTTTATATAACAAAATAATAAACATATATTAATTATTTACTAAATTTATATCCCATTTCCTGTTTATCATTACTTTTATTTCACTTATTGACATATTTTATAGAAATTATTAAACAATTAACATTATTTTGGGTGTTTTGTTCAAATTCAGTTTATGGAAGAAAAAAATCATTGGTAGGTCAACTATGGTCAAATGGGTCATTATATAACATGTCAAGAATAATAATAATTAATGAATTATTATATTTATAAATTATTTATACTTTAAAATACAATTATTAAATATGGTTCTGAAAAATGAGCTAACGTTACAATCATGGAGACGATATTCCATACGTAGACATGATTTACATTCCAATATTTCAATAATAATTATGGAATGAAGTATTGAAATATTTTATTTTGTCAACTAAATCACATATATATTTTTAATTTCACAATTTTCTAATTGAAAACACGGTTTATACATTCCATGTAGAGTGCGAATGAATCACATCTCTTTTAGGGTGTGGTAGTCCACTCTTCTACAATCAATATTATTGTATTTACACAAAATGGAATGTATAAGGGTATTTGTTATAAAATTATAACTAATGAATAAATTTTTAATTAATATCATATGTAAAATATATATAAATATTTTCAATAATAATTCACAACATTTAAAGATGGTATAGGAAAAATTAACCATCATCTTTTCTTGAGGTTATAGTTCATCGTACACATAAACAGTATAACAGTAACCCATTAGATGGAGGTGTGTGTATGTTTAGGTTGAAAACATAGAATAAAAACATATTAGTATATTTATTATAGTGTTTTTGTTACGTAATCATGTAATAATAATAATTTATATAGCATATAAAGTAATAAAACAAAAGAGAGTAGGGAAAAATGATACATATTCTTTGGGTAACTCTTTTAGGTTCATACCAAAAGGCTTCCTTAGACAACAACATGCCTAATGGGAGGATTATAGGATTATGGGATGTATTTTTTGGTGCTACTTCATTATATATTTTTCACCTAATGAGTCTTGAGAGGTGTAAGTAAGTAAGAGAGGTGGTGACCTTTTTAAGGGAGGAAAATGACTCACTTGGTATTTTGGGAAACAAGTTTGGTGTACCCACGTTTTTACCAAATAATTCATAAAACATCAAAAAAATTAATAATTTATGCTTTATGTAAGATCTATTTAAATCCAATGGGTTTTTTAAAAGTTTATAGGTCATTTTGTCTCTTAAGTTTGAGGTTTTGTCCCTTATTAAGCCTAATTTCACCTTCATCATTGTAATTAATTTTAATTACATTCACTAATTTATTTGATCAAAAAATAATGTGAACATAATAAAAATTATATATTATTCTCATTAAAAATTTGGAATCCATTTTTTTCATTACAATCACATTATTAGAAAAAGTAATTTAAATTTAATCTCACAGACGAAACGACAATGCATGTTTTAAAAGTAAAAACATCCAAATGTTTTCTATGTTTTTATACAAAATTTCAATTTAAAATTGATTCCAATGACTTATATTAGATTAAATAGTCAAAATATTATATAATTAATCTTTTTTATTTTATTTAAATTAAAATTTAACCTTAAAATAGGTTATATGGAAAAAATGGTTTGACTTAAATTTAAATATTTTTTACTAACTTTAAAAAATGAAACATCAGATAAAAATATAAAACATTCACCACGTTGTAGTTATTATGTTTTAGTTTCAAATAATATGTTTATTTTAACAAATATTATATATAAATTTTTCAAAAATTGTATAAAAAATATGATTTCCATTAAAAGGGGGTAAACATGCCTTAATAGAAATATCAGTTTTGTGTATAATATTAGGTTTGTTCTTATCTTATTCTTAACAAATAAATTGGATGAATATAAAAAATATTTTATTTTATTTATAATATATATATATATTACATTAATATAAATCAATAATTAATCTAATTTGTTTGGAATAGTTAACATTGTGATCAAAAAATAGTTTTTTTATAAAATCACGCCATTTATATTCTATTGGTTCTTATATTCATTTTTAAGTAATTAGTATCCTATGAATTCATTTAATATATGTGTAAAACACATTTTTTATAATTCTTTTAATACTATATATAACTTCTAAATCAAAAACATTGTTCTGTCTTATTATATTCAATAATAATATTTGAGTAATATGCTATTGTTTGGTAAAATTCAGTCTTGCATCTAACATATGCTTTTGAAAAAATTTATTCTGTGTGATTCGTGCTAACTCAATGTAACATGCATTTCAATATATAAAAAATAATGAATTTTTTTAAAATAGTAATTATGTTAATAATTATTAGGATATTATTCTCTCTTATGTGCTTGGTGTTTCTTGTCATACACGCTATTATATAAAATGTTACTACTTTATATTTTTAGGGTGCTAAAATCTCTAAAATCTTCTCATAAATCTCATAAATGAGTTTTAAAAAACATTACCTTCCATTTTTTGAATTTTAGTAGTCAGGGCTTCTAAATAAACTTAATAATTTAGTAATTTCCAAAATCTGTGATGAAAATTAAATTATGTTACACAAATTAATATATAAAATTAAATTAAATGGAATTTTTTAATTAAATCACAAACACACACATTTTTATCAAGATATTAAATTGCATTAATTTTCCTCATTTTAAATATATATTTTAATAATTTATCAAATATGGGAATATTCAATAATGTAAATTCTAGAAATACCCAAAATTGATATAAAAAAATGTATAAATGGCAAGTCACATTATCGATGATGCTCATGGATCATCATCCATATTGGAATCCTAAGGGGCACAAGATCTATGTCCAATTTTGAGGTTCCCCCTCCATGTATCCCTACCATATAGTCAAATAAAGAAATGTAACCATGATAAAGGTCTACATTGACCAACCCAGACAATGGGTGGGGAATACATGGAACTACTCACCC
Source organism: Viscum album (assembly GCA_963277665.1). Lineage (NCBI taxonomy): Eukaryota > Viridiplantae > Streptophyta > Magnoliopsida > Santalales > Viscaceae > Viscum > Viscum album. Next base: position 250,009,312 of record OY728120.1, on the reverse strand, counting down.
CCGCCTACCCTACCAGTGCATGTGTAGGTCATGTACACAAGATTGATAGAATTTACCACCTTTTCAACACCATGTTTTTTACTCATGGGGGTTCCATGTTTGTTGGTTTAAGTGATTTGGAAACTTTTATACAATTCTTCACCTATGTATAATTTTTATAGGTAAATATTATATGATAAGAATTTGTACAGTATAAAAAATGATGTTGCAATAGTAATTTTTATAAGAGGAAATTGAGAAATGTTGGGTTTAGTTTATTTTCTGTAGATTTATATGGTCAATGATAATGTTTTGTTAAATAAATAAACATATACATTGTATTTATTACACCCTTAGTAATATGAAGATGACCACACAGAGGCCCCTTGAATATAATATAGAGTTTAGTAATCCCTCATCCACATGAGGAATATGCCATGAATGCTGAGAATGTAGTTAGATAATCCCATAATGATAAATTCTACAATTTATTCCTTCACCCACTATACATTCTAAGAGGTTTAATTATTAGGAAAAGATGAAAAATATAAATATTTTCTGTGTTGTGGTTTATCATGAATTTTTTATATTATATGAACTAATGATTTTGATAGAGATGAGATACATAGAATAAAATTTTATACATTTATATTCCTCCCCATGTAACCCTTGGGTATTTTTGGTGTCAGGTATGATAATGAAATTTTTTTAGTTCCTTAAATATATATTATTAGTGTTCAATTCAATAAATGAGGATATGTATATATTTTTGATTTCCCTTATCATGTAATTTTTATGGATGTAATAGAATTTTAAACACAACCTATGAGTAGTCTTGATGTTATCCTTTAAGTGAATCTTATGTTTCAGTGACCATGAAGTTGGGAGTAGTGCAAATTCATGGATCATGTAATTCACAAGTGTATGAATAGGCCTTGATTCTAATTGATAAATTGGATTTCTGAGTTGTATAGGGGATGGTTTCCTTATAGAACTCATATCATAATTTCAATGTTTAGATGTAACACCCTGAGATTTTATGAAAAATATTCTTTTTAATTTCATTGATGTCTTGTGTTTTACTCTACACCAAAAGGAGTTTTCACTACACACAACCCTAACTTGGCTTGCATTACACGCAATCATGACCTTCCTCAATAGCGTGTGTTGTACGCAATATCGGGTTTCACTAAACAACGATATAATATTATAATATTATTATGAACTAGCAGTTATGAATAGTATTAACGAAATTTTGAATTTTATAACATTATTATTCATCTTACACATTTTCTAGAACATGGTATAAGAACAAAATAAGTTTTTTGGGTAAAATAAGTATTTTTCAAAAAATGCATTTTTGTCACCTTTTGATGGAAAACCCACATTAAATCTAGTTTTTGACATGTTTATAAGTTCAATTTGAAAAAATAAAATTCTTCTTTGGAATCAGGACATTAAAATTTACTTTGGATAAAATTTTCATATTATTCTGATAACTTTCATATTTTAATGAATAGTAAAAACAAGCTATATTTTAATTAAAAACATCTTTTTTCATCGTAATAATTTATTTGGTTAAATTATAATATTGAATGGTTTTAAAGTATGAACAGAATATATTTTTACCATCTAATATAATGTATGTCATTAGTATTTATTTTACATTGAAGTCTTAGGTAAAATCATTTCAATCTTTTGCAATGTTTTAACTTTTAAAACTCATTTTCTTAATAGCGGGATTAATTTTAAATTAAATACTAGAACATATGTGTTTTGAATTTTAAACAATGGATTCCATATTTGGAATCATTAGGTCCATATTATGTTAATAGGCTACTTTTTATTTTTGGGCACTATGAATAGTAACTACGGTAATTTTTATTTACCTCAGTTAAAGATGAATCGGGTAATTAAGGGTAAGCCTAAGATTATAAAATTACCCTAACACATTCCAAAATTATATTTTATGACTAAAAGTCTACCCATATCACCTAAGGGTCGTATTATATTCATTTTAAGGAATTTGTACCCTGAAAATAATTTAGTTATTATTAAAACCAAAGAAAGTGACAACATGTCACTCTCTTAAATCTTATAAGTATAATAATTTTAATTTTCTGATAGAATTCGTGAAACTTCGAACATTAATAGTCTCTATAAATCTAAAAAAATTATATACATCATGAGAATTTAATTATAGTTTTTAGGGATTAAATAATTCTCATTAATGGTGACACAAGAGTGATACCGAAATTGTTTATTTAGTGAAAAATCAATATTATAGTTTTTATTAAAAAAACAATACTTATCAAAAGGACAAGAAACATGAAAAAACATTATTTTTCGAGTATATCTATACTATAAGAATCCAAGGGTTGATATGTGGACCATTTGGAGTGTTATAAAATGGATTATGAAATTTATATTATTTTATTTTATGTGATTTCAAAGATGTCACCTTCATTATTTAATAAATATAACAATTTAAATGTTGTGATTTTAAGATAATAAATTATGAATTAATATTATTATGAAATTTATTATATATATCATCATCATAAGATTTTATTTTTAATTTTTATGCAACAAATAAGTATATTAAATAATTATACAAAAAATGTTGTGGTAATTATTTTATTAAGAGATATACCAAAGTAATGGTATTAAATATATTAAAATAAATATTATATGAACTATTTAATGTGCTTAAATAATTTTCTAGATAAATATGAAATTTTATTAACCAGTTAATGCTTTTATTTCGAACATACCTTCTGTAAGGATTTTATTTAAATTCAAATAAATGAAAAGTGTCAAAATTGACACTATTGTTATTTTATAAAAATAACATAATATAAAATTGTTTAAAAATTTAAAAAATATTTAAAAATTATAAGTTAAAATTTTTATGTTCCACAATTTCATATATTATCCAATTATGGACAATTCACAACACATAAGTAATTATTTATAACAATTTAAAATTTAGAATCTTATTATCACAAATAAAATTTAATAGATTAAGTAAGGATAAATCATGTTGATAATTTTTAAAATAAATTAGAAACATGACTAAATTTTATTTTTTGATGATATTACAACCCTATATCATCTAATATTAGTATTTGAGTCATTTTGGTTGTTTTTATGTGGGGTTGGAATTTATTATAAATTAATATTTCATATAATTCCAAAGGTGCCCCTCTCCTCCATTATAAAAGGGCACGTCCTCCCTCTCCTACTCACACCATTTGGAGCCTTGAATCTCGGCCAAAATCTGCCCATTTCACTTACCCACTTACCTAGAAACTTTATAGAGGTACTGGACTTCTCAAAAGACCAACTCTAGTGCCCTAAGAGGAAGTTCAAAGGAGGCACTTCAAGAAAGAGGTAATACCTTCTACCGATTCATTCAAGTTTCTTTCTTCTTATACTTCCTCTTCATTAGTGGTTTCATTATGATGTAATAACATCAGTATCCATCATATACTGATATGTTATTATAAATATGAAACAACCTCATTTCGCCTTATATCCATCCTAAAAAAACTGAAATCACTGCGCGTGCGTACGTATGGAATATCGTCTCCACGCTGTGATGTAATATGTTTTTCCACAACCACCTTACATGGATGGGTATAATGGTGTAAATAATAACGACATATGATTATTATAACATCATACTGATTCTATGATATTATACAATTCACTCCAATTCCATTCAATAATTATGGGAATGATATCATCGCTCGTGCGTACGTACGGATTACCGTCTCCATGACGCGATGAGATTCATTCTCCATGTTTACCACTCAAGAATGATTATTAAGTATATGTAATGAATAATAATGAAATATATGACATGATAATTCTATTGGATTTATTTATATATATATAGGTCATCTAATTACTTCCATTCAAGTCAATAAGGAAAGGAAAACAGAGTTCATGCGTACCTACGGCCTACCGTCTCCATGAACGGTGTGTTTCATTTCATTTATCTATATATTATATATATATATACTGAATATATATGATATATAAATCATTATTATTATTCTGGAAGTAAGTAAATTCTGATATAAGTAATAATAATATCAAGAACAACAAGTCCAAACATGTACGATAAATAAAACGATTTTACCCAAAACACTACTTTAACATGAATTTACAAAAGAACGGGTAATATAAAGTCATAAGTGAACCATATATGATATCATAACAATGAATATGATTCTGTAATAATTCAAAGACATTATCTAAATCATTATACAGGAGGTTTGGATACGTACGAAGCATATCAGACCTAAGGTAAGGGATAATTATGCAATCTCATTTTTATCCGACATTGCTTATACATAAGTATTTACTGGGGTTATATTTTTCATCAGTGTCAATAAAAATGTTTTTCATAAAGTGTTTAATATTATTACATCTATTTTTAATGTCATATTTACCCCTATTTGACTTTTACTTTGTGTTATGGAAGGGAAATTTCTTTTCTTTACCATACGAGGAACATTTTGACTTTTCAGACAAAAGTACGAGGAGAATGTTTCTTAACGTATACGGCATGAACGGATTTTTGCGGTTTTCATAATGGCTAATTTTAGTGAAGATTACTCTACAATATTTAGTTACTATTTTCAACAAGATCTTTTTCTTTTAAAATTTCATGGCATTTTGTGAAAAGAAAATGAGTTTGAATAAGAAAGGATATTTTCCTCAAGAATTCATTTCAAGTGTTTTATCAAAACCATTTTCCATCTAAGATGACATCATTTCATATGTGTATGTTTCAAGTATAATTTCCCTATTTTTTACATGGCTTCACTATTCTTATGATGAAATTATATCCATTTATTTTATATGGATTATGTTATGATGGGTTGATGTTTGTGAAACCCATTTTATTCTTTGGGTTATGAAGCATGATTTATGACTGTGTTGTGGAACATGTAAGAATGATTTCAGTATGAGATGGGTGGGACCTATATCTACCTCCAATGCATTGGGTAATGTTTTATATCTCATGAGATATACATGGCTGGAATGGAAAGTAAATTCGGTTTAGTAATACAGGTTTGGAATGGCATGTAAACCTGGTTCAGTAAGGGACTTTGTCCACTAAGATGGTCTTGGCAGCAATGCCTTGGCTACTATGGAAATCATAAAATTTTCTTAAGGCTTGACACAATTATATGTTTTATTATCATTCCATTTTATCATGATTTATGTTCCATTATGATCTATACCTTATGTACTGCCATGTTTTAGGGCATTGCTCTAGAGTTTGATGTTTAAATATTACGTTCATGTTTTGATGTTCAAATGTATAGGGTTTGTTTTATTTTATCCATGATTACCCTTACTGAGCGTTTAATCTCACCCGTTAAATGTTTTATTTTCCCCATGATATAAATAAAGGTTATAGGTAAGAAAAATAGGAAGATCTATATGGGTGATGTTGAAGATATATCACCAAGATTAGAAGATTATGTTCCAAGTTTCCAAAGAGACTAAACTATTACGGTCCTTGTGTGTCTATTTTTGTTATGTATTTTGTATTCATAAAAAGTAATGTAATGTCCATTTACGTCAAGCTTTGGGTCTCTACATTAGACACACTAAAAAGAGTCTTTTAATAGACGAAAATAGAGTTGGGTGGTAGACTGGATGTTCAAGAGAGCATCATAGGGAGGCCAGGGCTGGCCAGGCTACTACAGTAGGCCCTATATAGTCAGTGGCATTATAAGTGGCCATGTAGCATTCTATGACTCAATGTAAAGATGATGACCTAGGTCACCAAGCCAATATGGGTTCGGATGGTTTTTTTTATATGGGGAAAGTTTTTTGTTTAACCTGTTTCCTCTTAAATACATTACATAGGATTCTGGACCTCATTTGTCCAATAATATCATATCCCCTTCTCACCATAGAGTTTCATCGTGTATATACCTATTTTGTGTTCTATTTCCATTATAGTTAAGTGTGATAAAAATATTTTGGTATGTATAAGTATATTAATACTTTTATTCTAATATTCCTTCATTTTTTAGTTCCCATTCATTAAATTTAAATAATATTCCACATTTTCTTATTTTTTTTCTACTTCATTATTTTCACCTATTTTGGGAAGAATCGGTGGTTAATACTCAGTGATTCAGTTTCACATGGAAGGATTTTGGTGGTCTCAAGTCATACAACGTAGTTTTGTTTAACTTTCTTAGTCATTCATTTATTTTCCTTGCCATGTCATTTGTTTTTTTGGTACTCATTTAAATTGTAGTATTTAATTATGTCTCTCTGTAGTAGAATTACATATCCTAAAATATATAGGTCCAACAAAAGGTTGGTTCCCAATGGAATGTATTGTGTGTCAGTTTGAACCTAAAATGGATAAAAAAAATGTAATATCTTCATTAAAATAAAATGGTTGGATGAGTCATGAATATTAATATGAGAACCTTACATGAATAGAAATTTTTTTATCCATTTATTGGGAAATGAAATTTGATAGTCACTAATAAAATTGAATTGGATCCTCAATGTTTTGAATAGTCCACTATAAAATGATGCATAATTTATATATCAAGTTGGTTAAATGACTTGGTGAATTAAATATCTTAATTATGAGTTGAAAAGTAAATTTGGTAAAACATATGTTTAAGGTTAGGTGATACTCTTATGTCTAATGGAACCCAAGGAAATTTATGGATGGAACTAAAATGGCACGAAATGGATTATTTTATAAAATAGTTGATTCTTATTTAATATTGGTAATGGGTATTAAAATATAGTACAAATTTTATGGATCATGATGGATTGGGTATATCTCATTTTAATTAACTATGATGTGTGATTTAAAGTGGTGCCCTATAAATTGAATTGAATATTCAATCCATATAATGAAAGTTCTATGTTGTGGAACTAAATTGTGGTGATTTCGAATTCAATTATGAATGACATATATTCTATGTGATATATAATACATTGTAATGTTTGGATGAATTCCAACATTTCATGAGAAAAAATGATGTTTGGGAATGTCGGGTGACTGTTCAGATTCTGCATGTTTGATAATGACCTGGGAACACTGATAGATGTACCTATACCAAAATGATTCTGTGTAAATAGGAATTTTGGGATGACTTCATGGATTCCACAAGAATTTAGGATGATAATATATTTTCCAGATAAATTTTTAGGACTAGGTAATTCATATATGATTACTCTAATTCCACGTGACACATTAGAGTAATGGGAATTCTAGGATAATCATTGGATTATATGTTCTTACTAGCCATGAATGTTCATTATGTTGTTCCCATATATAGCCCGGTGTAGGCCAATGTGAGTATGGTTGATTAGGGTTACAAATATATGGATTGACAAGGTACAAAGAGATCTCTCATGTCATCATGGTGCTCAGGTATCTGTGGTTATTTATTTGTTAGCTAATTAGATAAAAGATTAAAAAATTTATTCAAAGTACTTCACTATAACCTATTATCTTACAGTAGTTATTTTAATGATGTTATTGGTGGTTTCCTAATAAGATGAACTTACACTCAATTTGGGCCACCAATGCACTTGGGTGCCTAAGAAGACACTATTATAGATCAGTGGGACAAGTACAGGGAATGGTCCCAATATTGATAGTAGTTGGCTTAGTATGGTAGTATTTGTATGTGTGATGAAAACTAGTTGGACTGAGGACCGGTTTAGGATGATTGCTAGAAATGAATCATATCTGCCTTTAATTATTCTATTTTATTATCTACTACATTGGATCCTTGACATGTATGGAATGTTATTTTGATATTGGAATTATCAATTGTAGTTATTTAGAACATTCTCAGTATTTTTATTATCATCTTCTATATTAATTTTTATATGTTTTCCATTACTTCTTCTATTATAGATACTCTGATATGGGGACATAGCTTCCCCTAGTAAACAATATACTCTTGTGCTACTAGTCGGTAGCCTATGGTTTTTGGGGTGGCATTCCTAAGGTATTCTAGTGTGTCAACCAAATTTAGTAGTTCTATGGCTTCTGGTTAGGGGAATTAAAAATTATTATGTAAGATATTTTTCATATTATTATGATATTTGGGAATGGTAGACATTATACTAGGAGTGTCCTAGAACATGGTAATGAGAATATTCATAAGAATGATCAACCAACTCATGGGGAAAAGACCAATGCTTATAGGGATTGTACATATTTTTTATTTAATTTTGTGTGTTATAGTGGAATTGAAGAATCACCTTGTGCGAGACACATAGTTTTGATGTAACCATTTGATGGGATTTTACTATTGAAAATGTATATACAGTGTGTGTAGAGAATTCATACATTATTTTAGGCATGTAGTGACTCATATGACACTCACCATAATTCAAATAAAGGATTCTAATGTCAATTGTGTATTTTTAATAATTTATATTCTCCAATGATATCATATGTATATTTAATATCTTAATGTTTTTATAGTATATTTTTTTGGTAAGAGTTGGGTTGGCTTTTCGAACTTTCAGTAGTGTCATATTTGGTGTTTTCCAATATAAGGTTATGGTTGTATCTTATATAACCAATTCCATGAAAAAATTCATAAATAATAAATATATATAAATGAATTATTAAATGATGATATTTATTAAGTAATGATCAAGTATGAAACCTGAAATTTTATAGTCGACAAATCTTGTGAATGAAACCCTATTTAATCAAAACGTTGCAATATGTATATATTAACAAATCCGGTGACGATTAAAAGAAAAGTATTGAGATAAAAAAATATAAATTCTTAGAAGGAATTTCAAATGTGTTTACTAAGATTATAAAGAAAATAGAACAATTAATCTATAAACCCTATAGAAATAAGAATAATAAAAATAGATTAAAAATTTAACATAACTAAATTATTAAGATAATATGAAATCTTGTGTGTGTTTATGTAATAACCATATTAATGGGTTTTTGGGTCTATTGCGGCCTCCTATGTTATGGTACCCTAGTTGGAGTAGACACATAGATAATGCGGTAGATCTTATGTCTATGAATGGCGTCTACTAAAGTAAGGGGTTTTAAGGCTATATAGAGTTCCCCATTTTTGAAAATCCATTTTATATGAAGATGGCTAGATTGTATAGTGTTATATCTCCCATGATATTTTTTGGTCAACGGATTTTTTATTTATGATGTAATAAAGTTTTCAATTCCATTGTGGGATAATGATATGGTAGGTGATGTCGTTCTAGATGTGGGATCCTTATGTTGGGTTACCGTAAATGATATATATCTTACGACCACAGGAAAAAAATGATTCTCAACCCTTATCAAATAGTTATTTTGCATCTTATATTATGGTATATGATTCAATACATAGTATTTCAAGATAACAACTTGGTATAATGTGTTATTTTTTCATACATTTGATAGTAAATCATGATAGGGTCACCCAATCTTGTGATGTAACTTTAGTTATTTGATAAAGGTGAAATATTCATCTTATGAGATCGGTGTTTGTTCAGTGCTGCTATGTGATGATGTAGTTGTTGTGTAGTACCCATGGTGAAAAGACCATTTGAATTCCCTAGTTTTAGGGGGAATAGTCATTAAAATCCCATGTCCATACTGTTTTGGATGTGATTTGTGTATGCGGTGGTCACATGGGTAATCAAATTGGGGTCCTAGAAATATCGTCTGGGATGAAAGGTTGCTGTGTGCTCTTCCTTGATGCATATAAGTTGGAAAACCTACTGTAAGAGGGTATCTGAGATTCATAGGTTCTTAGGATTGAAATTTATGGAATATGGTATATACATGGTTAGTCGCATGATCCTAGGATATATAGTGCTCAACTCATGGGAGGATCTCATTGGTTCTATGAAGTAGTAGTAGATAAATATACAACCCTTGGGTCTCGGTAAGATAAGAAAATATGTGAATGGGAATATGTTTCCTAGATAAAATCTACAAGATTATTGGGGATTGGATTAGTTAATATATGGTGTGACTTTGGGTCTAGTATATGAGATATGATACATATGATTTCATTAAATGTTAATGAACATGAGATTCTAATGCATGGTCACATGGTTTGGTTTTAGAGTATGAGCTATCAGGTTCCTAGACCTATTGATTTCAGATTAATTTTCATGTTCCATGGTGAGAGTGGGACTAGATGCATGTTATATTGGAAATATTCTAGTTGTTGTGTTTTATTATACTAGTTAATGGAAAAAACTGAAGTGATTAATTTTGAAGTGGAGTACTAAGGATACTCTTCATTAAGAAATGCTGACATAAACATGAGTATCATTAATGGTTTGGGTATTCATTCCATGATTAGATGCAATGCGGCCTATGGTTTCGTTATTTCGGCTTTATGAATATTTTCTTGGGAGTGTACAACAATTCTAATTTTAGGGTTTAAGGTAGTGTCCATTGGTATCTGAGTTTTAATAATGATTTTGGTTAGTGAGTGGTCATGTGATAGTTGAGGGATAGTTATAATGTGGAGACAAAATAGAAACAGATTCACAATGTCTTTATTTAATAGTAAATTTCCCTAAAATTATTTGGGAGGAATCATCTTACATCAAAGTGTTTATTAATTTTTGATCTAGGTCATCAATCCAAGTTAGGTTTTAACATGACATTGAGTGTAGAATTTGTAGAGTGACATGCATGTACTAATGCTAGGAAACATTAGGGTTAGTGATAGTATATAAGTGTAAGTAAATATATATAGCTAAGAGGCTCTAATAAGATATAGAATGTGTGATCCACCCATTGAATGAGTTTTGTTTTTTATTAAGGATGGTCTTCCTTGAGCCGTAAGGGGGTAATATTAAATAGTTTGGAAAATCATAGGTGTGAACATGTTTGTCCAAATTTAACCATTATGATTGATGATAGATAAGATATAGGATGTGATATAGGGGTATTTATCTAATTTAAATATTAGAAGAAACCTCTTTGTGTGGGTAGAATTGTGTTAGTCATGGGAATGTTACGCTCCTGCTAGAAGGGTTGTCAAAGTATAGGACCAATCTTTTATTGGTTTAGATGGAACCATAAAATAGTGTGTGTGATGTTCAAATGCAACATATATTCCCTTGATAAATTTAATACTCAATATATATGTGATGATGGTAAAATTATTAGGGGATTTTTTGGTGTTAGGAAAGTCTAAGGTGGTCCAGACATTATTTCATTGGTTTCAAATTGGTGCTCATGTGAGAGAACAATGATTATAGAAAGTTGTCATTATTTTGGCAGGGAATCACATTATTTTTAAAGTTAAACACCCATTTTTTATGATGGTAATGGTATTGAACTATTCATTAAGGATCTATGATGTGGGGGTTAAAAAGGATTGTTAATTGAATAAGTTGGGCACCCTTGTAGAAAGTTTCCCAAAAGAGTTCTAACTAGATGTTTTTCATGGAATTCAATATAGGGGAAAGAAAAAAAAATTCATGTTTTTGTGTATATTATTAGTGTTTTTTTGGGTTATTTTCCATTTATTTTGATGGAAAATTAGGTATTTGAGTTCTTCTTGAATGGTGAAGGAACATTCATTTTGGGTTCAAATTTGGGAAAGGATATATAGTAGTATAATTGATTGCTTCTCTTATATTTCATGGGATGTGGTTTATTGGGAACCATGTTTACCATATTTGTAGACTACTATGAAAAGGAATTTTTAGGTATATTTTATTGGAGGTAGGCACCGATGTTTTGAATTTCTTCTTGAGTTAATTCCTATGGGTGTTGTAGCATGGGCCAAGGGATCATTTGAATAGTAAATCGTTGGAGTATTATTCTAGAAAGATTCCATGAATAATAATAAAAGAGTTTGATTTTTAATATTTGCATTGGATTTGGATCTTATGGATTTGTATCCAATGATTTGATTATTGTATTAAGGTCATGTGGAATATTCAGTGATGGAACATGGTTTAGGAAGGTTAAAATTTCAATAGATGTATGTTGAGTGAAAATATTATAATTAAAGAAAGACTAATCAAGGATGACATGTGTTATACAAGGGAGTTTTAAATGAACCTTTATAATAATTTCCCTTATGTGTCAATGAGAATTTTTCTTTTCCGATTAGTGGGTGATTAAGATTTTTCTCCATCACATGGATCCAATTTTTGAGGGATACAACCCCAAAAAAGATCCTTTATTGACCTAACATTATGTTTGATAGTTAAACAAGGGGTCTGAGAGAGTACTAGAGGTATTTTTGAGATATTTATGTTTATATAGTAGTGAAAAACTAGTGTGTGGCCCTTCAAGAGGCCAAGTTAAACTTCTAGGCTCACCAAACAGTAGGTGTCTCAATATGAGCCAAATGGTGGGCTACTATGTGAGTTTTTAGTTTAGAGAAAATTTCCTTTTATCCTATGTTTCTCCTAAATACCATACATAGTATTTTTGATATTATTTTTCTATTAACTTCATAAAGAGATTATTTCCTCCCCCTTTGATGACTATAGTGGATATGTTTCATCCAGAGTCTATTTCAATTGTCATCAAATGAGATAAAAAATACAATGTTTGTCTTAGTTCTTGTCATATTTTATTATTAGTTTCCTTCATTTTCTATTTCCCTGTTACTATATTAAACTAATTTTTCTTATTTTAATTCATTTTTCTTTTTTATCGTTATCTTCCATTTTTGGCCAAATCAGTGGTCGTTACTCAGTGAGTGGATTTCACTGTGCATTATGTAGGTCGTACCTTTACTTATCATATAGTACTATTTGATTTTCCATGTTGTATATTGTGTAGTCATTCCATTTTCATTTTTTTCCATTTTTAAATTGTAGTATTCTATTGTGATTTTCAAAAATCAAACACTCCAGTCAAAAGAAAAATGTCCAAGAAAAATACAGTTCCTAGTGGAATTCATTAGGAGTTAGTTTGAATATAAAATATATAACTAAAATGTTATGTATTCTATAGAATTAACTTCTAGTATGATTTGAGTGTTTCACTGTGATAATTTCCAGTGAGTAACTATGTTTTTAATCAAAACATTTATAATATAAGTTCAATATCATTGAAGATCTTAAAAAAGAACATCAAATTTCAATGTAGTTCCGTTTTAAATTATATATAATATTTATTAGATATTGGTTAAACTATTAAGTGAATTATATTTCGTAATTTTTATTTGTAAAAATAAATTCGTAAACCACTATATTAATGTCAATTATTCCCCATATATTTAATAATACCTATGTAAATTCATGGTTGGAATTCATTTTTAAAGAAATAGATTATGTTTTAAGAAGGGTTTTTCATGTTTGAAATCGGTAAAGGGTTTTAAAATTTGATATAGTGTTATGGATCAAGATGGATTGGGTAAATATGAACTTGCTGAACTATGATATAGGATTTAAATTAGTTCCTGTAAAACATAATTTAATATTAAAAACATAGAATGAAGATTATAATATTTGGCCTTGTTTTGTAATGATAGGTAATTCCATGATGAGGGGATTGGATTCCATATGATATATGTAACATTATCTGCATTATCGCTTAGATTTATTTTGATACTTGATGGTTATGAATGATAGTATGAGCATTATGATTCAATAAGTTTGATGACAACCTGGGAAAGACAAGAGGTGTTCCAAAACCTGTATGATTCATGATGATTGGGAATGTTGAGATGAGCACTCATATTAAATTGGAACGACTAAATGAGCATCCAGATTTTGTATAATGACTATGTTCTGGGGATTATTTGGGTATTTTCTCTGATTATATAGTAATATTGATATGAGTGATCTAATTCCTTGTGATACGTCAATGTACATTGAATGGAATGTTGATCCCTAGACTCTACATACCTACTAGTGGTGGTGTGGTCATCATGATGAACTCATAGGAACACCTACACTAGATGAAGTACATTTGATCACTTAGGGTCATGGACCTGACGATAAACTTATTATAGAATGATCTCAGGTGTTAACACAGATCAGGGGAATTAGTGGTTTTTTAATATTTGAATTTAATTATTTTAAATATAGTAAACTATTTATCCTGAGAAAGTTTCTATGAAATATTATATCAGAATAGATATATTAGGGACACCATTGGTAGTTTCTAGATGATTTGTTTTAATATGCTAATTGGGCCACCAAAATAGACGGTTACTTTAGAAAACACTATTATTTATCATAGGATTGTGAATTGGGAAAGTGTCCAATGTTGATGATAGTTGGATTGGTAGTATTGTATGAGTATAGATGATTTGACTAGAATGGACCCAATACTAGTTCAAGATTATCCTTAGTGGTGTTTCATTTCACTCATGAAATATTTATATAATTGATCAACCATGGAATGTATTTGGCTTGTCTGGGATATTACTTTGTTATATAATTTCAATATTGTTGTATCTTGGTAATTTCCATCGGTTTTATATAGTTGTAATCCATCTTGATTTATATATTTTTATGTTTATATATGTTTGTATAGATACTCTATCATGAGTTCATATTCTCCCCATCGTAACCTCACAGATGTTGGAACCATTCATGATGGTTTTTTTTATTATATAGTTCCAATTAATTAGATAAATGATAGGAATAACCAATGTCACATTTCTACTCCCCTTCATTTCATTACTATTAAAGTGAGGATATATATAAAATAAATGATGGGGGTAATGTTTGTGATAGTTTTGACCACGATGCATAAAAAGTATATGATTAAAAGTAAAAAATAAAAAAAATTCTTATAGGGAGTGTGAGGCCAATTAATTGAGAAGTTACTGTAAAAGTAAACATTAATATTTAAATGAAGTCGAACTAATTTCTAAAATCATCTCATCTATTTAGATATGAAATGAGGAAAATTTTATCTAATTAAGTGAATGAAAACTCAAAAACTAAAACATTTGGGAAATTTAATTCTTCTTTACAGAGAAAATTCAAAAAAATAAATTATTTGGAATACATTGAAATTTGGATCAAACAAGTAAATAATAATAATTGTTTTAGAATATTAAAAATGTAATTTATGAAGGAAGATTAATGGTTTAGGTGGGGGTTGATAACTACATATTTTCATAATTTAATTTCATTTTTTTGATGTTTTTAGTTCTTGAATATCATTGATCTAACATTAACTATC
Organism: Viscum album; assembly: GCA_963277665.1. Lineage (NCBI taxonomy): Eukaryota > Viridiplantae > Streptophyta > Magnoliopsida > Santalales > Viscaceae > Viscum > Viscum album. Next base: position 249,994,155 of record OY728120.1, on the reverse strand, counting down.
CATCCTTACGACATTTAGTGGAGTACAATACACCATATCTTCAACCACAGTTACTGCAATATTCCATTTATAGATTTCAAAATCTTGTCAATTATTATTTTACAAAATTAGTATGATACCCCACAATAGCTCAGTTTTTTGAAATATATTATGAACCCCAAACTAATTAGTTATTGAATTTTAGATGTGGTTAAGAACTAAGAATTTCCTTTTCATAATATTTTTGGTCTATTTTCTTCAATCATTAACGAGGTCGAAATTATTATAAGATTGAATCCATGCAATAGATGACTACACATATGGGAATGAATAGATGTTTTCCACTGTTCAAGCATAAAATCCCATTTCTCAATGATATTTTCCCTTAATGGAAATGTATATTAAAAGGGACCATTTTAAGAAAAAATTATACTTGTTGATAAAGAATTATTTTATTTTCAATTTTTATATTATTTGATTTATTGTAATAAATTGATATATTTGATGATATAGTTTGTATGAAACTGTTCTTGATAAATATTATTAATTATTTTGGTTTATATATTATTTAAAAACTTCATTCTATAACATCTATTATTTAAACATTAAACTCATCTACTTTATTCACTTGGTTTCTATGGAAGAGAACAATCATTGAGATGGATGGATAATGTAGTTACCATTATAGGTGGAGAACTAAGGAATTTTTGGGCCATAAAGTGTGAGTTCATATATTACAAAATGAACTTTTAATGTTATATTCACTTGTGACTCATATTGGGTTATAATTAATGATGAGTTAAACTGGTTTCTTGTCTATGAAGCACGAGCTTATAAAAACAATTTCACTGAAAATATAGTCAATTTGCATCATTATTTAGATACCCATGATATATAGTGTGATATTTTATTGAAGATTATCTTCATAGTCATGGATAGTGAAATCTATTATATCATTCCATTTGGTGAGGTCGGGGTCACTAGAGTAATGGAATGTTTCATCTTGGGTTATGGACCAGATAAATCCAGGTCATATCAATGATTCTTGACTATTCACATTGGATTTTGGTGGAATGAGTCACATAAAATCCAAGATCTAGATGCATAGAGGTAATTATATTTATAAATTGGTATGTAAACGACTCAACTAGTTTATCGATGGAAATTAAAACAAAGATAAAATATATAGATGTGTTTTCCTTAAAGGGGTAGAAGATGGGGTATATGTGGTGACTAGTGTTCTCCACATGATGTGTGCTAGTCGTATTGATATTTATATCTTATTCAAGAAGTGAAATGAACAATTGAAAAAGAATAAAAATAATATTAAATTGAATCTCTTGTGAAAAAGGAGTAGAGTGAACATTGATACACCCGAATTATAATTTTAACAGGACAAAATTTTCATTATGTGATAGTTCTTTCGGTTGTTAAAAAAATTGGGATTCCCAATTCTATCACTAGATGATTATTTTAAAAATAAAAAATTTCTATAATGATATTTATGAGACATTGTTTCAATTCCTATGATAAGAATGAATAATATGCTGATAGGGGAAGGTATTTAGCATAGTTTATAAAAAATGATATTATATGTATGTTATAGTTTTTTTGTGGATTATACAACATTGATTGATGGTTTTGGGTGATATAGGTTCTATAAATAGAATATTAGATGAATTTTAACAAATGTTGATTTATTTCATTATGTGTTCTTATTTCACAGAGATCCTTGAATCTCTAAAAATGAATGGATCACATATGAGTGTATTTAACCTTTTTAATGGGGTTTAATTTTGGTCATATTGGTTTATGAATTCTGTTTTTCAACTTTATTGGGATCAAAATTTTAATGAAAGGGAAATCATATAGTCCCAATGATTTTCCATGAGTCTTTATTAAATAATTCTTGAGATTAGAGATCACCAATATGTAAAATTATAATTTTATTTCTTTAAATGACATTAGATATTTTATTAGTTTTTCATCAATAATGGATAATATTGTTTACCCTCTGGATAGAGTACGATAAAATCCCAATATGGTTTATTTTTATCGCATTTTTTCATGGTTATTTATTAATAAAATATAATCCTATTGCATGAAATCTATGAAAACCATCTATATCACAAAAATGGAGCATCAAATTGAAAATATTTCATCTTAGTTTGACCCATTCCATGAGGATTTATGTAAAAGTGGGAAATTTTATACTCTAGTTTTCCACCCTAGAATAAGTATATCTCCAAGTTATAAAAAATTAATCAATAACCAAATTATCATCAATAAATACATATTTATCTCATATAATAATGGTTATAAAACCATTTTAATAATCCTTAATTGAAATTTTTCTGAATCCACATTGGTTCTAAAATATTGAATATGTCATGAGAAAATTGTGAATGGATCTCGATACATGGACTTTTAATTTTCTGGTCATAATTCATAATGAAACTTTAATTTATTAATTATTTTTATGACATTATATATATATATTGATCACCATAATTGTGCTTTATAAATTATTTTTATTTTTATTTTTATTTTTATCACAAAACATTTTTTATTATCATCATGGGATTATGTCCACCTATTGAAGAGTGTCCAAAAATATTTGCAACTTCCCCGTCACTATACTTGATATTTGAATTTGATGTGGAATAAAAAAATCAGATAGACTAGGCAAGTGGTTTCATGTTTTGGGGGTTGATTAATACCTTGTCAATGGGAATACCTCATCCAACACACCAATACATATACACACACACCGTAAAATCATGGGTGGAGTGGGTCCAACTAGAAATATGAGCTCCACTTGTATACTTCCAACCCAATCCTCATGTTGGGTCAGATAACATGAGATAGGTCTGATAAGATGCCTAAAATATCCAATGGTCATAAGAAGTTAGTTAACCATTAAGTATATCTTCATTCAACAACCAAACCCAAAATTTATAGGGTGAAACAATGAAAATTTGTGAATGTTTACTCATAATATTAAGTCATTGAATTGTATAAAAAATTTTATTTATAGAACAAATTAACTATAAGAACTATATTGACTAGAGAAAGAACTCAAAGGAAGGCATTGGTGTGTTACAAAATGAGATTAAAAAATCCATAAAAACATACTTTACCTGAAATTTCTGTGAAATAGAATGTCTGAATGTTTTTTGGAAATAATGATTAAAATTCATCACACAAATGTATCGGTACCCCAAGAAATAATGAATGAATATATTATGGAATTAGGGAAACCTTACTAGAACTAACTGATAAAAAACTACCCATGTAAAATAATTATCCATATATTTTACGAGCTTTTGGGAAAATTTTATTTAATAACCTAACTATCATTAGATGAAGAACATCACCAAATAACTCTCATCAGAACTATTATTCATTATAGAACTCAATATGAGGATAGATTATTCATGGAGAAAAAATACCAAAATATTTTCCATTTAAGCACTTTATTTGTATATATAATGAAAAATTAAACACAACCCTTCTATTATCATTTCAATGAGTATATTGAATGGTATTATCACTAAGAAGAACAAAATATAACTCTAGATAATGATTACAAAGAAATATAAGGATTAAAACTTATTTAAGGAAAGGTAAAATAATATTTCAATTCATTCAGTAAAATTACACTAAACAAATATATTATACATATAAGCTAAAAGTATAACCATATATAAAAAATTAACTCAATATAGGATGATAGTAACTAATGAGAAAAGGAAATATGAAGTTTCTCTAAGGAGATCACCTCAATCCTCCACCTAGAAATCCATTAGACATATTCCTTGAGATTGTGGTAGCCTCTTAAATAATATAATTTTGGATTTTGGTTGTGTGATCCTTCAAAATTAATGAATGATTTATTAGGGTTCCTGATCTATATATGAGTAACACCTTTTATGAATCACATGTCCCTATATTTTAAGGAAATCAGCTACGCAACATATCCTGCCTCTATCTCTTGGTCAACTGGTCTAAACTCATCCTGTGAGTTTCCAAGTGGGACTTCTATCAATTTAAATTTCATCCTTGTAGGTGAGTCTAGATAACATCTCAAACCAAATTCCCTCCCTCATTTCGAATCCTATTAAAAATCCATGTGCAATGAATATCGATAAGTTCCCAACTCGATTGAACCTTAGTCTTCTACACATGATTATTTCCAGTATCATTCCATTACACATTATCAATTATTTTTATGCCCACATTTTTCATTTAGTAGATTCGATAAATTATTTACTCAGAATAGTTTTAATAAAATAAGAATTTATAAAATGGACAACGAATATTAAATTTTGATCTAGAAATATAAATTAAAAATTAAAACAGTGATCATTTATTAATAGAGCACCTAAACAATTATTTTTAGGAAGATATTAAATCGCTTTCATTTTGAGTATTTCTTAACAAATATTCAATAATTTCTATCACAACCCATTCCCCAGGGCCCGTGTCTAGACTACCCCAATCCCGCCTTCCATAGGCCTCGGGGTGGTGACTAGCACCGGAAAGGCATATCCCTAAAACTAGGAAGGCATTACTTTTTAACCTGAAAACTCACAAAATCCATGTACACTGAAAGAAACAAGCACAAGGTAAACTATATAGTAAATAGGGTGAGTACAATATGTAAAGGGGATGAAATACAAACCAAACTGGAAAGTACAAGCAAAACTAAAAACAACTCATGTGAACTCCCGCCAAGGATCCTACCTGATGGGTTTGTACAACTCTCAAACTATTATCTAGGTGGTACGTATTGTCTAATGGTCCAGAAATGAGAAAACTGTAGTCTCGACACCCTCACCCTCGATCAGTGCTTCCCATCCTCTGCACAAGACACAGTAAGGGGAGGGCATAGCCTGTGTAGGGGTGAGTATAAAAATACTCAGTAGGGACCTCAAGACCCCTGATGGTCTCTCAGAATCAACAACTAATAAATCACAATGCAAAACCAAAATCATGATGTATGAAAACAATATAAAATACTACTTTTTAAAATTACCATACTTATACCTATGTTATCAAGTATACCCATCTCGTTCATCAGGAAACACAAGGTCCAACTCTTTAACCAAGAGCACAATTGTTCCACGAAGTAAGAAATACCAGTAAGGTAACACCATGAAGGTATGTTTCAGAAATGTAACACCACACAGAAGAATACAACATTGGTATAACCACATATGAAGTGTACAACAAAGGTAAATACTCATCTCACGACAGGTATAAATTAGGTATAGAAGTATAGATGTTTATCTGTATTGCTAGATCATCTTACTAAATCGAGAAGCTCTTCTATTGACCCACACTGGATCGAAGATGACCCACAAAAGATCTGAAGATGGCCCACACAGGATTTGACGATGACCCACACAAGATCTAAAGATGACCCACACATGAATTTATATAATCCATAGAGGATCAGTAGATTCAACCCACATAGGTTCTGAAGATGGCACACATAGTATCTGAAGATTTTTTAAGTAGAGCCAGCCACATGGTTCCTGCACTAAGTTCGCTTGATTCTAGGAGGATCTACACCTCAAGACATACATCACACTTCACTAACACTAAGTCCCATGAAGTTTTATACCAAAGGACTGCCTCATATTAAGGGTCCCAACACAATAGACGACACATCAATCAGACTCCCGGTCTGTATGTTATTAGTGTTTTTATTTCGAGGGTCCGATCAGAATCGGGTTCGATCCAACCCAGCTGTACTCCAAATATATTCTAATACTCAAGTGGAGTAAACCAAAATGTCCTCTTCAATCCATGGATTCCTACATTGAAGACGGTTCTTGAAACAAACAATCAGTTCTCAAAATATGGCCAAAAGGTGTCTCTGGGTCATGATGGGCCCTGGTCCGGTCTGATCCAGTCGGACCGACCCGGTTCAAGCCTACTGGGCATAGCCAGCAGGGATTGACGCACTTAGTGTGGATAATAGGGGTCAGCTCGTGGCTGGGTGCAGTCCACCATGGCGGGGCCCTCCTTAACTGTCACTTGGGGGGTAAAACCCCCTAGGATTCCCGAACAGTTCATTTTTTCCATTCAATTTCGTCCATTATGGAGGCACCAAGTACCACCACCTACTGGCATGAAGGACTTGCCAGAGTGGGTCCTCCTTTGACGTGTCATGGCTGACTATCGCCTCTTCCAGTAGTGTGGCAACTCCATTGCTCGAATCGTGGCTGGTCGGTAGCTGACCGCCCTCCGGGTGTGCCGCCATGCCTCAGAATCTGCATCCCACATCTTCGGTATGGCGGACCCACGCCACCGCGGTTTCCATGTGGCCGGCTTGCATGTCGTCCTCCACCCTCCTCCACCATGACTGATGGGCCATGGACTCCTTTGGTAGCAAAGTTGCTCCGCTGCCTGTAACTGGCCGATACCAGTCAGCGACAGTCTTATGCGGGTCACCAGGTGTGCTTAGGTGGCCCACTCTTTAATATGAAGGAATCATTGTGTGTCCCATGATGTCCCCTTTGAATTTATCCTGTCAAGGTCGAGTATTTCTCAACCCAATGTTTTTTCTGCAAAGAAAACGTCAAAAAACATAGAAGCGGAGGGTTCAGGAAATGTTCATTTGGCCTGCACCATCCACGTTAGATCGATAGTAGGAGGTTCATATATTGAAAACACCAATTCATCACAAAGGGCAATAAAAATAATTTCTGACCTCGATCATTCATTAGAGATGGCACGAGGTAGAAGATGAAGATGATGAAGGAGACACCGACATTTTTCGCTCCCGCAATACACTTATGATCTATGCTCGTACATTGGTACAACGTTCTTGGTCTTAATATTTGTTCTTCGTTAGAGAAGGTTCTTCATTGGAGGATGTTCTTCCCCCAAGAGTTCTCCAGCAAACTATTTTTCCAATAATTACTAACCATGAGAGGTTAGGACCCAATCCCCCACTAAATAATTTTAATCACTTCATCAATTAAACATTTAATGAAGTCATTAATGGGGGAGGTTCCAAGTGTTACACCACATGTAACTGGGCATTTAATGCAGGTCATTAAATGACCAACCACCTCCGGGGACCCCACCATTGATATTCAAATGAGAGGTTTGAAGAAAAAAATATTTATTTTATGTTTTTCAATTATCCCATGAAAAACTGAAAATCCAATATCCACAATCAACATGTTGTGGTCAAGGTGAAGGCTCCCTTAAAGGAAAATCAGCACTGTGAGTTCAATGGTGTCCTCGTATTTTAATTCCAAGCACCGATTCAAAAGATACGAATTCCCACTCGCTTGTTAACTAAACGAACATAACGATAGTTCAAGAATTAATTCTCATCACTCTGGGCCTCAGAATCATGTGCCATCAATTTTTGCAGACTCATAATATTTCCATATAATTAAAATAATTACATGGAGAATTATGGGTATTTACATTCTCCCCACCTCTGGGCTTTGCATACCTGAAAGTCACAATAAAAACTAAAAAAACAAGTGGGGGTATGGGGTAAGAATCTGAGCCTCAAACTCCCATGTTATCTCCAAGAGGTTCTCATGCTATCAATGTACGCACACCAGAGGTATTGATCTCCCATGAAGGACTCCCCCTTGTCAATCCTCCATCTCTATGGGAACCTCCAAAAATGTCGCCACATCATCAATGTACAGCTCACCCAAGTCAATGATGTGCGAAGGATCATGAACATAACTCCTCAAATCGTATACGTGGAAAAAATTGTGCACCCGGTGCAACTAAGGGGGAAGAGATAAGCGATAATCCACCTCCCCAACTCGGCTAAGGATCTAAAAGGGAACGATGATCCTCAGAGATAACTTGCTACCACGTACAGATCTCTGTAAACCTCATTGAGGTGAGACACACAGAAAGACATGGTCAACATCCTATAACTCTATAGCGCTCTATCTCATGTCAACATAATACATCTTCCTACTCTGTATAGTCATCATCTACTCCTGAATGATTCACACCTTCTCCATGGTAGCCCATACCATCTCTCGTCCCATGAGTTCTAACTCCACTTCGTCATTCCATCACAAAGGTGATCTTTAAGGTCGACTATAAAATGTCTCAAATAGTGATATACCGATGGTGGAGTGAAATTTGTTGTTGTACATGAAATCCACCAAGGGAATGTGATCCTCCAAACTGTAGAAGAAATAATGGATGCAAGCACGCAAAATTTCCATGTGGGTATTAATGGTCCCCTCTGTCTAACCTTCTATCTGAGGATGAAAGGTTGTGCTTCATCAAAGCAGAGCCCGGAACACCTCCTGCAACCCCTTCCATAGCTGGGAAGTAAAACATGCATCACGATCAGAGACAATCATCAAGGGCACTCCATGATTCCGTACAATCACCTACATGTAGAGGCATCCAAATCCCTCTACTAAACCCTACTTTCTAATATTTCGGAAGTGTTCTGACATGGTGAGGCATTCAATGATCACCCAGATGGAATCATATCCCTTGGACAGGCATGGATGTCCTGCCCCAATGTGCATGGAAATTTCATCCCACTTCCACTCTGTCACCTCTAGTGGATGAACCAATCCTTATGGAACCAGATTCTCTGACTTCACTTACTGACATGTGAGGCACCATGTGGCAAAATCTACCACTGCTTTCTTCATTTTCAGCCATCAGTGCTGACACTGAAGGTCTTAGTACATCTTCTCCCCTCCTGGATATACCGCTAGAGGGGAAATATGGAACACCCTCAACACTTATATCTGTAGCACCACATGTACCATAGTACAACCTCATATTAGGATGAACAGATCCCCACCTTTAGCAAATCAATCAGGTGTCTATCCTATGGATATCTGAGCACATCGATCATCGCAGCCATTTTTCCCAATTCACGCCTCCATGACTGGATGAAGGAGTGGGGGAGTGACTGTCAAAGACTGAAGATAAGCCGCTACCTGTAGATCCACTTAGGATATCTACAAAGCGGCTAGTTACTCTATCGTCTCACTCATAAACTATATAATAGATCTCCTGTAGAGTTCATTTGCCTCTACATTCCACTTCCTAGGAGTATAGACTATCTCTAAGTCATAGTCCTGGATGAACTCAACCCAACACCACTGAATGGGGTTCAAGTCCTTCTAATAGATGATATACCTATGACTCTTTTGATCAGAGTAAACTGTAAAACGTTTTCCCATCACGTAATGTCGCCACATCCTCAAGGAAAATACCACTACTACTAACATGAATTCATGGGTAGCATAGTTCCTCTCATGTTGTCTCAGCTATTGTGAACCATAAGTGATCACTTCTTTCTGCTACAATAGGACACATCCAAGACTAATCCTTGATGCATCGTAGAAGACTATGTTCCCAACGTGCTCCTCTCATTGCCTCAAGACGGGGGAACTCGTCAGTGTCTACCTCAGCTCCTAGAAACTCTGCTGGCATCATTCTGACCACACAAAGGGTTTCCCCTTCTTCATCAATATTGATAAGGGTTCAACAAATTTTTAAAAGTCAGGTACAAGCATCTGGTAGTTACCAGCCAGTACCCGGAAGCAATGAACCTCCATTACACTCTACAGTGGCTCTCAAGTAAGAACAACCTCAATCATCATTGGATATATGGAAACTCCAGCCTCCAAGATGACGTGTCCTCGGATGTAAACCTCTCGGATCCATAACTGGAACTTCGAGAGCTTACCATCAAGCTGGCGCTCTCAGAGTGTGTCCAGAACTATCCGAAGAAGATTGGAATGCTCCTTCTCTATAGTTGAGTATACCAGGATGTCATTGATAAATACTACCACAAAGTGATTGAGGTATGGTTGGATGATCTTTTTCATGTTTCCGATGAACACTTCTAGGGAATTTTTCATACCAAAGTGCATAACCAAGAATAAAAAGTGGCCATACCAATATTTGAAGGCCATTTTCTTCACATCCTAGTCTTGTACCTTGAGCTGCTGATAGCCTCATCTAAGTTCTATCTTCGAAAAACACTGTGCTCCCTTTAGATGATCAAAAAATTCAGAAATCCTCTGTAGTGGGTACTTTTTCTTCATTTTCACCTGGTTCAGGTGCCGATAGTCCACACAAAGTCTCAAACTCCCATCTACCTTCTTAGTAAACAAAATCGGGGCTGCCCAAGGTGAAACACTGGGCCTAATGAACCCCTTCCACAATAAGTACTCTAGTTGTACTTGCAGCTCTCGAAGAGCCACGTGAGCTGTCTGATATGTTTATGTAGATATCGGTGCCATCCTGGGGTACTATTTGACATAAAATTCCTCCTCTCGGCGAGGCGGTAGACTCGGAACATCATCTGGGAAAACATCAGCATACTGGTCCTCCACTATAGGATAGCTCGAACTCTCAACATCAACCATTTCGAGGGTTAGGCTATCCAACTAATGTGTGATTGGCTGTACCCTCTTCTGGGTAAGTCCATTCTGTGCCGTAAAGGTTCCCTCCTCACCGGTGAAGGAAAACCTGGTCTTATCCTCACAGACACATTGCACTTTTCTCCTAATGTAGTCGATCTGACCTTTGGCTATAGATAACCAATCCATAACCAAGATGACATCGTAAGGCCTCGACACTAGTACTAGAAGTTCAAAGCTGAAGCACTAATTTTCTTGAGTAAGATCATACAGCATAAACCAGTGTGTAATCGTCGAATCCTCTCCCGTAGGAGTCTATAGTCGTAAGGATTAAGCCAATGGCTCCACCAAAATCTCTGAGCTCTAAATGAGCGTCATGGTGATAATAGAGTGATTGAATCCAATGTCTATAATTATTGTATCTAAGATGGAGTAGACATAGATTGTACCTCAAATCATCTCTGGAGTTCCATGGTTGTAGACCTCAACAACCTGGAGATGATCCCTTCCTTCTTCAAGTGCTCCCTGTGGTCAGGGTTGACAACCCAGAGGTGGCGGAGGTAGAAACTCAAATTAATGCCCACTGCCAGCTACACAGCTAGATCCTCTACCACATCATCCTACTACATGCATACCTCCTCATTCAAATCTTCACCTCTTCCCAGGTGGTCCTTAAATCATCTTTTGTTTGTCCATATGGTGGGTTGGGCTGTCGTGAGCCATGTGACCCTCCTCACCGCACTAGTAACAATGCATGTTCATCGCCTGTCCTACTCTGTCTCAAGATCCATGAAGAATCAAAGCTCTATCCTGTGGTCATCCACCTTTAGGACTATTCCTCTTCGCCCTTTGCATCATCTTCATACTACCAGGTGTATATGACTCTACTGCATGGCGTCTGGTAGTGGGTCTTTCTGCTGGTTACTACTCAAAAAGGAATATCTCCTTAAAAAAGTGCTCGCTCTAACACCCTAGCCTGCTTCGGGATGCTGAGAGATACCATTGAAGCTCTGAACTCCCATTTGAGCTGTTGCTCGAAATTCCATGCCCGGAAAAAAAGGGTCTCGCACCATGTTAGTGGAGTAGCGTTAGAGATCTGTGAACCTCAGTAAATACTGAGTCATAGTCATGTTGCCCTACTACATGTAGAGAAACTCTTGTATACGCACTGAGCCTATGGTCGGCGGGAAAAACTCTTCCCTGAAAAGGCTCTCAATGTTCAGCCATATGAGATTCATCTCATCATGAACCCAGAGATTCAGGCTCCCCCATCTCCCTGCTGCAGCCTAAAAAATACTGGCAGCAAAGATGACCATAAGATCATTCACTTTCCCTACCTATTGGAAAACACTGACCACGACCTACAGTCAGTCCTTAGCCGCCTGTGGATCCATCTTTTCTCGGAACCTTGGTGGCCTATGGTGCTGGAACCTATGCAACGTGCTTAATTGGTGTGCACCCTCTACTACTGGGGCTGTTGGAATTAGCTTCCCAATGGGTAGTGCTATTGTTGGTACACCAACTGATGGTACAACTACCAAAGGGGGGCCCTTCACCCAAGCCTCGGCACTTGGTGGGTTGTTATCACATACTCTACCTGTAACCCTGACTGGCTGTCTACGTGGAGGTATCTTGAAAAGAAATAGTTGCACCATGGTCAATAAGTTAAAGCTGGTGAGCTGACTCAAAGAGGTTGTATATAAAACATTTCAAAAATACACATGAAACTAGTGTTTTCATGCACTAAGTTGGAAATCAGAAGTTAGGGTCATAGTATATGGATAACTCAGCCTCTACACCAACACTGGAATCCCCAAACTGAAAACCTCACTCATTACACGTAACACTATTGATGAATCAAAAGATCATAGTACAAGTACTCTGGTAGTACTGACTACCTCTAATACCAATTTTTCATGACCTGTTCCTCGGGCCCCATGCCGGGACTACCCCAAGCCCGCTTTCCATAGGCCAGGGGCCGACGAATAGCACTAGAAAGGCATATCTCAAAAACCGGAAAGGCATTCTCTTTTAACCTAAAAACTCACACAATCGAAGAACACAAAAATATACAATCACATGGTAAACTATATAGTAAATAGTCTGAGTACTGTATGTAAAGTGGATGGAATACAAGACCAACCTGAAAGTACTTGTAAAATTGAAAAAAAACTCATATGAACACCCGCCAAGGATCGTACTAGAAGGATATGTACAGGTCTCGAACAGTCATCTCTACCGTATGTATTTTCTAATTGTCCACCTCTGAGATGCCTCCAGTCCTAGCACCCTCAGCCTCGATCAATGTTTTCGGACATCTACACCAGACACATTAAGGTGCAGGCGTAACCCATGCAGGGGTGTGTATAAAAATACACCTTTGGGACATAGAGACCCCCAAAGGTCTCTAAGAATACACAAAGGATAAACCACAATGCAATACCATAATCACAAAGCACAAATGAAAAAAACCCCTACTTAGCTATATGGCCATACATATACATATGTTTCCAAGTATACCCATCTCGTTCATGAAGAAACATAAGGCCCAACTCTTTTGACAAAAGCACAATTGTTCCACGAAGGAAAGAATACCACAAAGGTAGTACTGTGAAGGTAAGTACCACAATGGTAACACCACACATAAGAATACCATGAAGTTATCACCACACAGAAGTGTACCACAAAGGTAAAGACTTATATCACACTAGGCTTAACTTATGTGTGGAAGTATATATGTTTATCTATATTGCTAGATCATCTTACTTCATCGAGAAGCTCAGATATTGACCCACATAGGATCGAAGATGACCCACATAGGATCTAAAGATGACCCACATAGGATATGAGGATAACCCATGTTGGATCTTTAGATTATCCACATAGGATCGCTAGATGCGGACCCACACAAGATTCGAAGATGACCCACATAGGATCCGATGATTCTTCATGTACATCCAGCCACAGGGTTCCCACACTAAGCATGCTTGATTCCAGGAGGATCTGATCCTCAAGACATAGGTCACACTTCATCTACAAGGAAGTTTCATGAAGAAGTATCCTAAATTATTTCCATGTTATAAGGGTACACACGCAATAGACGACGCGTCAATAGGATGCTCGGTCTGTAAGTTATTAACGTTTCCGTTCTGAGGTCCCAGTTGGATTCTAGTTCGATCCAACACAGACATACTCCAACATTATCCAAAACTCTGGTGGAGTATAACAAAAGGACTATCTCGATCGAATTATTTCAGCACTGCAGATGGTTCGTCAAACGGACACCCAATTCTCAATATATGGCCAAAAGGCGTATCTGAGTCACGATGTGCTCTAGTCAAGTTCATCCCGGTTCGGGCCCACCAGGCAGGGCCCGATTTGTTGGGCCTAGGGAGGGGTGTGGTCTACCATGGAATGACCCACCATAGTATCCACCCTGGATTGCTGAACTATCCAGTTGGACTATTCGATTTCGACTAATATAGAGGCACCACGTGGCGCCACCTGCTGGCACGCGGGATCCGTTGGGGCGAGTCTGGCCCTGACATGTTGTGGCTGGCCAGTGTGCCGGCCTACACCTCTTCCAGTAGCTTGGAGGGTGATGCTACTCCAATAGAGTCTTGTCGGGTGTCGGCTTCCCCCTGGGTGCACCGACGAGGGTCATCTACCGGTACCTCTATCTTTGGCACCGCGGACGCATGCCACCCTAGCTTCCACGTGGCAGGCAGGCATGTCGGCTGCCACCCACCTCTGCCACAACTAATGGGCTTCAGCCACCTTAGGCAGTGCGATTGCCCCACCCCCACCATCATGGCCGACCGGTGTGCCATGCAGTCGCCAGCAGACTTTCACATGTCACTGGGTGAGCTCTGGTGGCCCGTTCTTCAATCCAAAGGAATCGTTGTGTGTCCTAGGACGTCACATTGCATCTATCCCATCAAAGTCATGTTCTGATCAACCCAAAGATTTTCCCATGAAGAAAAAGTAAAGAAACATAGTTGGAGAGGGATCGAGCCATGTTCATTTGGCCTGCTCCCCCCCCCACCCCCCGAGATAGATCGATAGATGGCTATTTATAGATTGAAAACAATGATTCATCCAGAAGAACATTAAGAAAAACTCCCGACAACAATCACTCATTTGATATGGAATGAGGAAGAAGATGAAGATGATGTAGGAGATTTCAGTGTTCGTCACTCCAACAATACGATTTTGATTCGTTCTCCAACGTTGGTTCAAGGTTATTGATCCAGATAAGCGTTCTTATTTGGAGAGGTTTTTCTTTAGATGGTGTTCTTCCACCAAGAGTTCTCCAAAAAAGAAGTTTTCCAACAATTCCCAACCACGAGAGGTGAGGAGCCAATCCCCCATAATGATGTTTAATGACTTCATCTACTAAACATTTAATGAAGTCATTAATGGGGGAGGTTTCAAAATGTTACACCACTTGTAACTGGGAATTTAATGCAGGGAATTAAATGCCCAACCTCCTCGGGTGGTCCCCACCACTGGAATTCAAAAGAGAGGTTTTAAGAAATTTTATTTTATTTTTTAAATTCACCCATAATGAACAGAAAATAGAACTTCCACCCACGACCTACTATGGTCGAGGTGCAGGCTCCCTTAAGAAAAAATTGTCAATGTGAGTTCAATGGTGTCCTTAGATTTCAATTCCATGCACCGGTTCAAAAGTTATGAATTCCTACACACATGTTAACTAAACACACTTGAAGAATGTTCAAAAATTCATTTTGGCCTCTCTGAGCATTAGAAATCATGTGCCGTCAACTTCCACAGACTTGTAATATTTCCATATAATTAAAAAAATTACATGGAGAATTCCTTGTATTTACAATTTCTCATTTAAAAAACTATTTAGAGAATAAAATCTTAAATATTAACCTGCATAAAGTTGAAAAAAACCATCAAAATAAGGCACATCATAGACCTAAAATCATCTAATGCACAAGGTGCAGCCTTTGGATGGGTTCCCTAAAGGGTATTTGAGTAGTCCCTCATGGTCATTATTCCTATCCATGTGTCCAAACATTTTATTTGAACATGAAAATGAGTCCATATTTCTAGTCCACATTAGCCCAACGCATCCTTTAGGATGGGCAGGATTGGAAATACTCACCCTCACCTACCCTACCAGTCTATGGATGGGACATGTTACTAGAAATTTGGGTAGTATCTCACTTTACAGGACCATCTGTCTTTACTTCGGGATCTCCACATGGCATGGTTAGAGCTCCTTTACACCTTTTGGTAACTATTTCCTTCAATCGTCAGGATTTGTTAGGTAAAAATTCCATTAAAATATTTTTAAAAATAGAACATGATGGTTCAATAATATATTCCATGATTTTCCATTTAAGAGAATTTATTTTTATTTAATTTATTTATCTTCGTATGGTCAAATAGAGTTTTTGTAAATCCATTCAATGAATAAATGGGATTCAGTACTCCATTGGTGATTCATAGATCTCATGACATAAGCCCTCACATATTATATAGAGTTTAGCTCTCCCCCATGGACCCAAGGAATATTTCCTTCATTCCAATAATGTGGTCAGATGCTGCCTTGATCATGAATTCTATAGTAGGGCATGGGTCCCCCATGCATTTAGACATCTGAAATAATTAAGGAATGTTGAACATTTTAATATTTTTATTCTATATATTTTTTAATATTTTTTATTTACTGTTGAAATTTTTTTTTCATAGATATGAGATATATAAATTAAAAACTTATATGATTACAATCCACCTAATGTGTCCCTTAGGTTGTGTTTGTGTAAATAGATATGAGAAGTAAAATTTTATTTTATTTTGTTCCATAAATATAATATCTTAGGACTCTACTTAGGACATGAATAAAATTAAATATTTATGAATTTAATGAAAATTTTAGTGTTATATAAGTAATAAAAGGTGAACTTCTTCCATGGATTAGTGTTGACATTATCCTTCAATGAATCGTAGGATTCAGGGACTATGAGGAAATGAGTAATTTGAAATCAAGGTTAGGTACTCCCCATGTATCTATATCCATGATGAGGTGAAGGATATTTATATTTTCATGGATTTATACTCCCACATTGATCAAGGTGGAAGTATAAACCATTAGGCATAGGTTTCAGTGACCCTATTATGGTTCCTAAAATATTAATATGTCATGGGTCACCCTTTCAAGAAATAGGGTCCAACATGGGATATATTAATGGTCCCTACACTATGGGTTTATTACTCTACCTATTGATATACGAATCCACGGTGTGACATTATTCCCCCTATATAGTCAATCAATCAATGATTGTTTTCTGGATCCAGGTATCATATTGGGTACTTAGGGTATAATTAGTTATTCGGGAAACAATGATGTGATAATGCATCCCTCTTGTTGAGCATCATTTTTAGTGAGAGGTGGTATTACATTATTTTATGTACATCAAAGGTTTCAAAAATATCTTGAGCATGGGAACTACTCTATTAATTACCATATGAGTAATGAAAAGGTTCTATGTTGTTGTTCTATAATTTGGTTGAGATATTTTAGATCCATTTTATGTTATGTGTGAGAAAATAGGAATAATTTTTACCTTATGGATTTGAGATTATATTATGGGGATCGTAACATGATAGGAAATGTTTTTTTATTAGGTTCACCTTTACCTTTTCACCTTTGTTGATGATATAGATTTCAGGAACTATGTAGTTAAAATTAAAATGGTAATGTGATTTACTAGATTTCATTTCTCTCTTAAGGTATACCACCATAATAGATATCGGTTGTGGTGTTGGTACATATTGGGTTCATTAATTGTATTGAGCCTCAATTATTATCTTGGTTTTGATTCTTCCATTTCCTTTTTTCAACTAACCTATCATTCATTCTATCCTCTGTTTTTGTAGTTTCCTACTTGGTATGATTATACTCACCCTTTATTAGCAATTCCTTCCACATGTGTTCTATTCTATCTACACAGAGTCTAGTTTATAGATGATTATATAGGATGTATATTTGAAGGATATGGTATATAATGGTACCTAATGGAGACAACTTCCACTGAGAAAGTGTTGGATATTGTTATGATAAGATGGATTCAATCTACATCATTTTGGGTATTCTATAATTTGGTTTTTCTGTCTCTTTTATATGCCTCAATTTTCAAGATTTTTACCTATTGCATTGTTATGTATTAGATTGTTTTGAGGGAATTTTAATTCTAAACATTCTATATTTTATTATTTTTTGTTATAATTCTCTAGGATACAAATACATATAGTTATTGGGTAGGTTCATTGGGTCAGACGTCCCATGGTTAGTTATGGATTCTTGGTGTTAGTCACCAAAAACTATTCTAGTAGAGGTGGGATTTAGGTGGAAAAACATTCTAGAAATCATAACAAATGGATCCTGACATGTAAGTTCATGTAAAGGATGATATTTAATGAGTGTGGGTGAGTATTTTTTAGGGGAAAAATCAAGAACTATATTTTTCTTCATTATTTATGAATCAAAAATCTATTGTGAATCATTTTGTTAATTGATTTAAGATAAAATAATATTGGAAACAAATTAAGAGATTATGTAAAAATAAATATTTTGATTGAATTTATCTAATTAAAATAGTTCAATTTGGTTGAATTGTTTTCAAAATAAGTGATATTTTTTAAAAGTTTTTTTAAAATGATAACATGACTAAAAAACTAACTTTTCAGTACTAAAAAAATGGTGGTGCATAATTTCAGGACATTGGATTCAAATTTTCGATCTATATATAGAAGAAAATAAAATATTTCAATAAAATTTAGATATAACAGAAATAAAATTTTGAATGGAAAAGAGAAATAAATATATTATAATACAATAATTCATTAAAAAATAATTTTTTGTCTATTATGATCAATCATGTGAATTTTTTATTATTGAATATCCAAATTTTAGTGAACATAAATAATGATAGAAATAACAACAGTCAATTTACCCTTACCTTTCTACCTTAAATATAAAAATGATTTTTGAGGTAAAATTAATGGTGGGGGAATGTTTTGTGAAATATTTGACCCCACTACAAAAATATGATCTTGAATATAAAATATAAAAAATTATGGGGAGTGTGTTCCTAATTAATTAATCGGGTCAACGGAAAGAGGTATGAGATGTTCAAATGAAGAAAAAATATATTGAAAAATCATGTCATATATATATATATATATCATTAGAGAAAATATAGGGTTTCATTTCAATGATGAGTTTTGGAATAAGAATATGAGAAAAATCTAATTCATGTTTATAAAATAATTTAAACAAAGTCTCAAATTTTTGATATTAAATAAATTTTACATTAAAAACATAATTATAAGAATTATTTTGGAATATTGATATAGTTATTACTTGAACGAAACTAATGTTTTATATTTTGGGGATGATTGCTAAAACATCTAATGTTATTCAATATCATTTTATTGTGACATTTTATTTCATAAGTGTCACAATACTCTTTATAACACTCTTGGTTTTAGGTACATTAACATTTCATTATGTATTTTGAAATTATATAATACTTGGGTTTTGTTTATGAATGTTATCGATTTATTTGTAAGTGTTTTGGAAGTGTATATGAAAGTTCAATATTAGAGGATAGTTATGGGGAACCATAAACTATATCTCGGAAACCATGTAAGATTTTATAGGTAGGTGAAAAGTTGGTGCACAGTATTCCCAAATAGTGTGCATGTGGGGATAGATTTTAAAAAAATGGAGATAGATGGAAAAGCATGGTCAGTTCCTGTTATCCCAAACCATTCGATCATACCATTTATTAGTATATACTTGATATAGTTACACCATGTAGCCGGAATATGATTTTCCAAAGCAATTGGTTACCTGGATGATGTCCAGCAATGTGTGCTCAGTTGGAGAATGTTTTGAGAAACTATGTGGGATAACCCTGTGAAATGTAGTTAAAATGAAGAAAATTAATATTTAATTTGAATTGATGTCATGGAACCCTCAATTTCCTACTCATATCTTAGGATATTTAACTCCTCTTCTATAATGACATGGACATTTATAAATAAAAATCCCCCTGTGATTTAATTAAATGTCATACTCTGTATTTTGATTATAGAACACACATGCAATTCAATAGGTTTAGTATATCATATCAAATTTACAATTACATTATAGTCTTTATCATTGAAATTATAACCATTAAACATTGATCATATTATTATAATAGATATAGTGTTTTGATAAATTCAATTCACATATACCAAGATTGTAATGACCTCAACCAGTAACATAGTTCCCAATAAATTACTTTTTACATAGCTTTCAGGTGGGATATAATCACTAGTCTTTACCCATGACAAACAACAAGATGATATCAAACAACTAAATTATGAGGGAAATCATTTATGGGAGAAGATTAATCTCCATGGGATCATTCCCCAAACCATGTACGTTGAACCACCCCATGAAAATTTCATCGTCAGATACCTTACCTATTAGGTATTTTCTAGTATATTAAAAGGATATGTATCAAGAACCATAATAACATGAAAATTATATTTTATTTTAAATATAATAATTATTTATTAACTTTTTATAATTTTTTAATGATTTCAATTTTTATATTTTTTGTTAGAATTAAATTCCAATTATGATGATTATTTTGAATAATTGATATATATTAAATATTTATTAATTTAATAAAAATTTATAGTTTAGTAATATTTATTTAATATAAACTATTATATAATTTTTTTGAAATGAAATATAATGTTGATAAGGGTTCGAAAACTATTAATGTCAAAAGAACCCATCATTTCCAAAATAAATGATGATTATTTTTCAAAAGTAAAAATAAATATATTTAGAAAGATATTTTAATAAAATGAATTTTATTTTTGGGATCATAATATTAAAATTATACAACGGGAATTTTTTAATTATCTTCTAAGATAGACAAATTTTTGGGTAAAAAATTGAATATTGTGTAAATATACTACGTCTATTATGGATTCATATTGAACAAAATGTGATGTAACAAATTAAATAATGTGTATAAATAAAAAATGATATTTTACCTTTTAAATGATATATTTCTACATTTATTTTACTAATTTTATCAATCCTTTTTGAATCCTACCAAACCTATAATATATTCTAAGGTTTTAAAATCACTTCATTAAGAGTATGACTCATGTACACATCCTCAATGGTATTATTATAATATGTTTGACTCTTGGACATATAAAATAATGATATACAACCCTATTTTTTATAATCCCAGGTAAAAACCATATTATGGACTGTGGTTTTGGTTCTTTTATTTTATATAGTCCAAAACCTATGTCTGGTAAATAATAAGGAACTCCAATCTCTTTTCCAACATAATCTCACCCAATACCGCATTTCCATTCACTAAAAATCATTCAAGAACTTACATGATATTCTCTCACATCTTTATATTCTTTATATGGTTCCCACACGCAATCAAGAATCTCTTCAGAAGGATTTGGAGTTAAACTCTCAGGATAAGGATTCTTTACTTTCTCCTCTTTATTCATGATATTCATTATTTTATTTCTTTTTCTAAAATTCCTAATATTGGGATATTTTATTTCATATCCCCATTTCATAACATAATATTCTTGAATTATTATATAACCACTTAAACGCTAATTAATTCTTTCCATGAACATTTATATTCCCCCATTCTGCTTTTAAAATATCACCACAATTTTCTATGCAAAAAAATGTGTTGTGAATACCCATACCTAGTTCGCATCAAGGGTGTTAAACATTATGAACATCTACTTATTTAATTAGATACATACATGAATTTATTCCACAATAATTTATCATTTAATAACATATGATGAAGAATGTATCCATGTTGTATTATCTATGTGGATCACCGAAGAATGTGAATGGACTGAAAGTGATGGGTGCGCCTAGAAATATATAGCACCCCAATGCATTGGGTAATTTATTAGTGTCACAAAACATAATTAAATTGATTAGGGAGTGAACTTAATCCATCAATGGACTTTTTCCTTCTATATGTATTTGTAGTCATCCCTGACCTATGTTTATGATGCATTGTTTTATGTTGTATCCATATTTCCCATTATGCCTTTGATATATCATGCTAGATGAAGCCTCATAATTCTGTTTTATTATTCTCTCCCCTTTTATGTCTCATTGATATACCTATTATATAACATTTATTCAATTCTTCATGCTATTAATGTTTATTACCTTAATGGTCTTTATAGCTCTCCCCTTTCTTATTTATTTCTTCTTGTTTTCCTATAAAGTGTTAAGTATGAAAAATAATCTGATCATATTAAAGATGATTTCAATAAAGATGATGTATTCACTCTTTTATGTTTTTATTTAATATACATAATTCTAAAATAAAATATACTTATATATCTTATAGGTTTTATTATGTTTGAATTTATTTAAAAAATCATGAATCTATGTGTGAAAAAGTGTTGGGTTTTCATAGTTGGTTTGAAAGGAACAGTTTAGTAATTTTTTGATTAGGATTAAAAAACTATTGGAAAATCCAGATATATAACATTATTCATAAGAATATTCCAAAAAAAAATTAAGTTTAGAGTATGTGTTTTATTAGGAAAATTCATCCATGTGTATATACTACTAGTGGATTTGGATCTAACATAGATGTACACTGGTGTGAAACCCAAAAAACCATGACGAGATGGATTAAACTTGAAACTAGTGCATGATGAAGGGAATTTATATACACCGTGTTTAAAACTCCAAAGGGAAATGATTTTTTTACTTCCAAAATATCATTAAAAAACATTGTTAAGGGAACAAAAAATTCCCATAAATGTATGTGTTATGAAATAGATTATGGATAACATATATTTAATCATAGAAATTCATAATATAAGTAATTAATTTAATTTATAATTTATCACTTTAATGTCATTGGAATCCAATTTGTGATTTTAATATATTATAAATACTCATCCCTAATTTTCCCTTTATTCTATCCAATGGAGAAAAATTTGTGGAATCGGGTGAACAACCTCGGTTAAGGGAATTATTATAAATCCCAAAAGAAATGACTATCCCAATGGGGGAGGGTATTGAGGTCCTTATTGTTATATTCTGTAATCTCACTCAGGATCAAAATATAATCTTAGATTAGGCAGAGAACCATACTCTCCTATAGAATGAAAAAGATTAAATTTAGGATTTTATTTGATAAAGGCCTCTTATATTCAATGTATCATATAATACCTTAATCATGGAATAATGAGATTCCAGGACTAGATCCCCAGGCTGGAATTAATCGAATCAAGCCGACGAGCCATTATTGCTTTGATTTTATCATGTGTGGCCCCATGGGCTAGAGAAAATATGGGATTGGATCGACTTCCTTCATCGTTATGGTCTCAGTGGCGCATGAGTCTCCTAATGCGATGACCACTGCCGCCCAAGTCTGCACCAGCCTCCCATCGTGGTCTGGTGGCTCGGAAGCTACTTCCACCATGGAAGATCCCTTCATAAGTGGAGAAGAGAATCTATAGTATGCTCACCCTACCTTTGAAGAAGGCATATCTACCACGGTCGAAGAGTTGGTACAGGTGAACCTTGAGAGCGAGTCCGATCTGATACCCACATTGATCAGTGCCATTATGTCCCTCAAAGAGCAGCAGCGGTACATGATCTTCCTTAAGCATCACCGTGATGTGTTTTCCTAGAGTTGTGATGAGATTCCAAGACTAGATCCCCAGGTAGCCATCCACCACCTTTGTCTCCCGATAAACCATTGCGGGTTCAAGTAGCGTCCCAGAAAGATGCGCCCTTCTCACGGTGCCATGGTTGAGGCTGAAGATGACAAAATTATCAGAGCCAACTTTTTCTAGGAGGTCTAGTACCCCAATTTCCAAGACAACATTGTTCCAGTTAGAAAGATGAACGGACATAGTAGAGTCTGTATCGACTTCTGCAATCTGAACCGCCACTATCCAAAGGATGATTTTCCCCTTCTAGTGACAAAATTGTTGATCGATGCTACGGCCGGGTTCCAAGCCCTCTCCTTCATGGATGGTTATTCTGGATATAATCAGATCTAGATGGCCCATGAGGATGAAGATTACACAACTTTCAGGGTGCCCCAAGGTACTTTCTATTACCAGGTTACGCCCTTCGGCCTAAAGAATGCAGGTTCCACCTATCAGCGGGCCATGCATCGCATATTCAAGACAATCCTTGGGACATTGGTGGAGTGCTATGTGGACGATCTGGTGGCCAAATCTTGTCAGTGACAGGACCATCTAAAGAACCTTGAAAAAGTGTTTAGTTTCCTTCGTTCTTACCACTTGAAGAAGAATCTGTTGAAGTGTGCCTTCGGGGTCACTTCTGGGTGTTTCTTGGATTTTTTGTTAGGTATCGAGGCATCGAGATCGACCCGGAGAAGATCAAGGACATCAGCCAGATGCCTCCCCTGAGTAATATTCGGGAGCTTCGATGTCTTCAAGTCCACTTATCCAACATACAATGATTTATTGTGAATCTGGTTGGAATGTGTAAGCCCTATTCTCGGATAATGAAGAAAGGCTCTGCCTATGAATGGCGTGAAGAGTGTCAGGCCGCCTTCATGGAAATCAAGCAGTATCTTCTCCATCCACCGGTCTTGATGCCACCCATCTCTAGAAATCCGCTGATCCTCTATGTCACTGCCCTGGATCGATCTCTCAGTGCCCTTCTCACCCAGAAGAATAATGAGGGGATAGAGAATAGCCTTTACAACATCATCTGCATGTTCCTCGATACGATGACTAGATACTCCCCCATCGATAAGAGCTGTCTTGCGCTCGTATTTTCTATATAGAAGTTGCAACATTACGTGCAACACCATGAGGTACAACTGGTCTCTCGGGTAGACTGGCTGAAGTATATTCTTAACCAACCCATGCTGACTGGCTATCTAGTATGGTGGGCGGTGATCCTCCCACAGTTCGACATCAGGTTTTTTCCTCAAAAGGCTATCAAGGGGCATCCATTGGCGGACATTCTAGCTGCCCATCCAACTTCAGCGGATCAGTCCCTAGACTTGGATTTTTCTAATGAGGCAATCCTCTATGTCGATCATTCCTTTCCATGTTGGAAAATTCATTTTGATAGTGCCACATTGAGCCCCACCAATAAGAGGCTCAATGATCCTAAGCTCAACAGAGTAGGCTCGGGCATCCCCTTCACTACCCCAACGCAAGCCATCCTACCATACTCATTCCTATTGTCAGAAGGATTCACCAACAACGAGGCATATTATTAGGCTCTTATCACAGGACTCGAGTTGGCCCTTGAGATCGATGTGCCCCATTTTCATGTGAAAGGGGATTTCGAACAAGTCCTCAAACAAGTAAACGATGACTATGTTGTCAGAAAGCCAGAAGTTGCACCATTGTTGGAGTGCACCCTCCATATAATGGCTCAGTTCCCTTCTTGAATGGAGGTTACACATGTCCCTCGGTCACAGAATGGTCGAGCAGATGCTTGGGCTGGCATAGCTGCATCACTTGCCGAGCCCGAGCTGGATGATCTGATTATCCACATGGCACACCGGACAGTCATTGCACCCATCACCCCAGAGGATGACGATGGCCCGCGAGTAAGCCATCTTACCCCCAGATCCTCCATGTCAGGATCCCTAGGTTCTTTAGATGTATTTGTTGAAATGACTCCCAACTAGAGAGCCCCTTTTGTCAACTATCTTCAAAATGGTTGCCTCCCTGCTGATCAGGCCGAACAAGAGTCAATCTGATGCCATGCACTGCAGTTTACCCTCCAGAGTGGTCCCAGTCTTGAGAAAATCCTCTATAAGTGCGGTTTCGATGGTGTTATCCTCCATTTCATCAAATGACTCAAGATTCTTCATGTAATGATAGAGTTTCACGCCGGTTCCTGTGGTGCCCACCAGGCTGGGCCGAAAGTGTCCCATCAAATTCAGAGACTAGGGTACTTTTGACCCTCTATGATCCATGATTGTATCGAGTTTTCCAAGATATGTCATGATTGACAAGTACATGCTAACTTCCTGCATCGACCACCAGAACCTCTCCACTCCACCATGTACTCTTGGCCATTTGCGATGTGGGGGCCCAATGTTGTGGGACTATATCCACCAGCGATAGCTTTCCTGTGTAGGTTCATCCTGACTGCCACCGATTTCTTTTCCAAGTGGGTAGAAGAAGTTCCACTCAAGGAGGTCAAGGCCCATTCCATCATTGACTTCATGATCTCCATCATCGTCCACCAGTTTGGAGTCCCTCACGTTGTCCTCACCGATATCTGCACGAACTTCCATGAAGCCGAGTTGAATAAATTTCATGCCAAGTACAATATATATTCGAACCATACCTCTCACCATCACATGCAGGAAAATGTATAGATTGAGGCGTTCAACAAAACCCTCTCTAACATTTTGCAGAAAATGGTTGTCCAGAACAAAAAGAGTTGGCTGAATATGCTCCCAATGCCCTCTGGGCTTATCAAACGATGAATTGTAATTCCACCCAGGTGACCCCATATTCTCTAGTGTACGGAACCGAGGTCTTCCTGCCCAGTGAGATTTAGTTTCCCTCATTGCGCACAATGGTCTATGACCAGCAAGCACCGAATAGAGTGGCTGAAATCCGTCAAGATAAATTGGATGCACTGGACGAGAATACGATTTGTGCCTTGAACAACCTAGAAAGGAATTAGAGAAGGATGACTCGAGATTTAAAAAAAAGGTTCTCCTTTACCCTTTCCAGAAAGGCTATTTGGTATTAACCCTCAGGGCACCAATGTTCCCCGGCAGGAAACCACCAAAGTTAGAGCCCAAATCGGAAAGAACTTTCATTATTCATAATGTTTGTTCCAATGGAGCATACTCCCTGGTGACCATGGATGGTGAACGTATAACACCTCCCACCAATGCAAAATTCCTCAATCAATAATTTTCCTAACCACCTAGGGTCCGAGTTCTACGACCTTAAATTGAGACTCTTTCTAGAACCACATATGGGTTGATTCCCATCCATATGGGATACGTAGGAACGCTCAGATGCTTCCTTTGGAGGACATCCCCAATCTCTTCTCTTCGACTATCCCCTGGGTATAGTTCTCTCAGAGGATCCTTTCATGATATGGGCCTCCTCATCCCCACTCGTACAAAGGTTATAATGGCTGCACCATGTGCACACTCCCGTTCTTCTATCCTCCCATGTCCTCACCGCAAGACGTTAAAACTGCATGGTCTTCAAGAAATACGTACGACTTGATTCCCATCCTAATGGAATATGTAGGAATGCCCATACATTTTGTCCATCATCCCAACCCAAGCGCCAGAATCTTCTCCCCATGTCAAGATATATAGTGGGGTGAATACTTTTTCCCCAATTCATGTCAAGATATTCTTGATCTGACCATACGTCCTGCTCCTTAGATATGTTCTCCTATTTCATAGATTGGTACAGCTATGCTTCACCCACTCCTTGACTGAGATTCCATCACATTCCTCATCCTGAAGGTCCCTTGAATGGTATGGATACCATGCCTAATGGCTCTTCTAACAATTCGGGCCAACGCCCTCG
This sequence comes from Viscum album, assembly GCA_963277665.1. Lineage (NCBI taxonomy): Eukaryota > Viridiplantae > Streptophyta > Magnoliopsida > Santalales > Viscaceae > Viscum > Viscum album. The sequence continues at coordinate 249,967,141 of OY728120.1, read as the reverse complement.
AGGATGTTGAGAAACAAGCCGATACAAGTCCTGCGTTTCAAATATGGTCAGCAGTCAATGCTCGTTTGTTTCTCCCATTTGACTTCATTATAAGGTTTTTGTGTTTCAAACATGGTCAACAGTTGTCCTGAATCATTAGGACCACCCCAGGATGTCTAAAACATCGATTTTAGTGGTTTATTCTGTCCCGTTGTATCTAAACGACGACCTCCCTTTTGGCGAGGTCACCTATCAAACCCCATTGGATGGAAATAGCCGAGCCAGCTCCTTGTTTCCCACATCGAGCACCGCTCACGTGGGCTTAGGAGCTGTGATGAGGTAGTAATTGTACAAGAGGGAGTATGACCTTCCATCCGGCCCGGGTTCTCTCTTATATCATTGTACGACTTGGTGTGGGGTTATGTCCTCATTCTCCGGGTTGCTCAACATGTCGTACACATCCCCGGATGAGACCATCCTCGGCCCTCATCCTCACTGCAAGACATTAACCTGCATGATGGTCAGGCCTTCCTGACCGAGGCCCAACCATAGGCCCCTTGGCCTTCTCGGGCCCCCGACCCTCATCCTTACTACAAGACGTTTAACTACAAGATGGTTAGGCCTTTATGACCAAGGCCTAGACTCAGGCCCTTTGGCCTTCTCGGGCCCCTGATTTTCATCCTCACTTCAAGATGTTAAACTACAAGCTAGTTAGAAATTCCTGACAAAGGCCCAGCCTCAGGCCCCTTCGCCTTCTCAGGCCCCCAGCCCTCGTTCTCACTACAAGACGTTAAACTGCAAACTGGTCTGGCCTCCCTGACCGAGGCCCAGCCTCAGGCCCGTTGGCCTTCTCAGTCCCCTGACCCTTGTCCTCACTGCAAGATATTAAACTACATGTTGGTTAGGCCTTCCTGATGGAGGCCCAGCCTCAGGCCCCATGTCCTTCTCAAGCCCCTGGCCCTCGTCCTCACTACAAGACGTTAAACTGCATGTTGGTCAGGCCTCCCTGACCGAGGCCCAGCCTCAGGACCCTTGGCCTTCTCGGGCCCCCAGACCGTGTCCTCACTGCAAGACGTTAAACTATAGGTAGGTCAGGCCTCCCTGACCGAGGTCCAGCCTCAGGCCCCATGGCCTTCTTGGGCACCAGTCCAAGTTCTCCCTGGAGTGTACGGTGTGGTGTGGGGTTATTACATCATTCATTTCAGGTTGTTCGTCATGCTGTACACCCTCCTTTGATAGGGTATCTTACCCCTGGGTGACTTCAAGAACTACGGGTGGGTTGATTCACATCCTTATGGGATACGTAGGACCACCTGAACATTTATATTTTGGGTCCAGCCCCATTTTTTAGATATCTCCCTATCTATCGGTCACCTAGGCCCCTTTGCATGTCCCTATCAATGGGGGGGATATATAGGTGTGGTAAAGGGCCATTCCCTCATTTGTGTTGGGTTTTTTTCACCATTCCTCCCTTATCTCGAGAATCCTTCATCTCTTGGCCGCCCTCAGGTTGAGTCCCTGGACCCCTTGCAGTGGTTCACCAATATGTTAGGAGTACTCTGTTCTAAGACCATGAATTTAATATTCAACATAGTCAAGTTCCATCCACTTTTCACGCTTCGTGTTCCCCTTCATTCAGGTCTTCATTATATTTGACACCCAAAGGGTCCCCCAAAAATTGCATGGATACCACACCTAAGGGCTCTGCTACCATTACAGGACAACACCCCTGAGGGTTTTAGATATAAAATTGATACAAATACCACATTGTGAACATGTTCAGTGGTCGATGCTCATTTGTTTCCCCCATTTTAGGCTAATGCGACAAGATGTTGTGTTGCGAACATGGTCAGCAGTAATCCTCCATCGTCATGCCAGCCCCTTCAGGCCTTGAATATTGGTTGTCTGATTCACATTATGTTCCACCCCATCATGTCCAGGTGGAATCTCGGCACTTCTAGCACTACCCCTTAGTGCACCTCTGCACGTCAGGAAGACAAAGCTACAATACAACATCTCTCAGGGATCCCGCGATCCGAGTGCTAAGAATATAGGTTGCGATCTTCTCTAAGCGCCATTTATAGCCTGATCCTCATTCACATGGGATACGTGGGATCAACTGGGCATTGTACTTCTATGTCCAGATCAGCTGGGAGCTAGTTTCTCCTTCCCCTTATCCTCTGACCCTCACTGGCCTCCTGGCCCGAGGCACCTCTCCTGGAATCGCACATGGTAATGATGTGGACCTCATCCTCATTTATGTCAGCTATGTTTTATCGTGTCATTTGTATTCCCCCAGGTCTATGACATATGACTATAAATTGTGCTGGTGGTCCTACCAAATGACCCTATGCTGTGATGATATCTTCCCGGCCGCACGACGATGAACGACATAGCATTGTGATGATCTCATCATAGAGGACATCACGTTGGGTATCAGCCATTTACCATACCATTTTTCTACGCAATTATACGGCTTGATTATTGTGGCAATTCCAGAAGTTTATAACCTAGGCCGGTTACTCCACAAAAGAAAAACCATTCACCTTAATGGAAAAACTAGATTTATTAAATACTGCTTCTCTTGGTGCGTGGGCCATGCCCGCACGCCCCTTTTTCCCTGGAACTAGTACCTCACCGTGCCCCCCTCATGAACTACGTGAAGCTTGATCCCCATCCTCATGGGGTATGTAGGAAAGCCTATTCACTTTGACTCAGGCCCATATCAACTCTCATTTTCAGTCCCTTGACCTAAAACCTCTCCAAGGAACACGTGGTGGTTGTAACCCCTGGTTACCATTCACATCGAGTTTTTGTAATTACTCACCATGAGTCTCCAGTGTTTCCTACAACCTATGGTCCAAGTTCTATGACCCTAAACTGAGATCTCCCTATTAGAAGGGACTCAACTCCCTCTATCTAATATGTCTTTTTGTCGTATTCAGATGTGTTTTGATAGAGAGCCTGAAGTGTGGAATTTTCATTAGGACATTCCTCCCGTTCCATGTCCAAGCCTCATGGGATCGTTATATGCATCCTCATCCTCTTTAAAATCCAAAAGGACCCTCTGACGAAATGGATGCTAAGATTAAGGGATTTCCATGGATGTGGGGCCTAAGGGATCTCCTATTGTTTCAGGCCAACATCCCTAAGTATCTCGGACAGCATTTGCGACATGTACCGTGTTTCGAACATGATCATTGGTCAAACTTCATTTGCATGTCCCCATTCCAGGCTAACACAATGTGGATGCTGCGTTTCTACAAAAGTCAACAGTTATCCTCCATATCTATGCCGACATACTTTTGATTCAGATTGCGAGCATCAGGATTCACATATTTCTACTTCCCCATGTTTAAGTGTAATTCTGACATACTAGGCTCTACCTCTTCGTGTGTCTAGGTGCACTACATGAATGGGTTAGAATCATTGGGCCAGCATTCACCGAGCATCCCCCTTCCCTAACATTTCCCTTCCTATGTTGGGAAGTCCCTCCATTACTTCTTGTTTCCCACTTCGACAATGACTCACTTGGGCTTATTAGTTTTTGTAGGATGTTTACCGATTCTACTAGGCTTCTCCTCATCCCAAGTGATGTTAAACTGTGCTTCTAGAACTACGTATGGCATGATTCCCATCCTTATGGGATATGTAGAGACACCATGATATTTATCCTAGGTTCCAGCCATAGGAATCATAAGTCATGTTTCTCCCCATTTCCGGCCCATGGCCTGACTCCTTGTGAGGAACCGCTTAACTGAGGCCTTTCCTAGAACAAGTTCGAGATGCCCCAAAATGGCATAGGGATGCAGCAGCCCCCTCTCCAAAGGGGCCCTGTCTGAAAGAAGGATTTATCCATGATCAGACCGATGCACCCATCCATTGTGCTACCAACATGGTGGTGTAATTTCAAGAGTGTTGGATTCTATTCGAACAAACCCTAACTCCACATTCCACTCTTTGTGTTCCCCTTATTTGGACCCTAATCCTCTTTCATGTATGGAAAACCCCCCTAACAGTACGGATGCTCGGCCTGTGGCTCGCCAACTATCCTGGGCCAATGTTCCAGAAGACTAATGGGTGGAATTTTCAACATGTCCCGTGTTTCAAACATGGTTAACAGTCGAACATCATTTTGTACCCCCACTCTAAGCTAATACAATTAGAATAATGTGTTTCGAATGCAGTCAATATTTATTATTTATTGTCATGACACCCCCAAAATGTTTTGAATCCTGGGTATTGTGATTAACACTTCCCATTCCCATCTATTCGGATCAATTTCAGCACCCCTGGCGTTACCTCGTTCATGCCAAAGAGCGCGCTAGAAAACCGGTAATTTGGCTGTTCTAAGAACTTCATTCTCCCACTAGGTCTCTCCCATTTCTCGTAAATCCCAACTAGTTGTCCAAACCACGAATGCCCAAAGTTTGGTTTTCCCTCCTACATTTGAATGGGGTGATGAGGTGGTCATCCCTTGTTTCTCACATCGGGGCTGACCCACGTGAGCTTAGGTAAAGGTCGCTGGATACTCTGTGAACATCATAAGGATGCAAAAAACCAATGCAAACAATGGAACTCATGCATGCTATGACATTCAAACAGTCAAAGAATGAAAGTAAGTTTAAGGGTTTGTAATCATTATAGTAACCGGGCGTCCACTCCCCCCGTGGACGGATTGACCTCGTCAAAGGAACGTTGCAGCTCCTCCACCCTCTAGATGGTGGCATCTAGGAGATGCTACCGCTTGTTCACCTACCGCTCCTCCTTGGAAGCTTGAGGGCGCAATTTGTTGGATATAATCCGGGATTGCTCCACGTCAGCCCAGATGGTGATCATCTCCCTAGAAACATGCCTCAGTCCCTCTTCAGCTACTTCTAGTTGGGCCTGTAGTCGTTATATCAGCTCAGATTGCTCCTTGAGGGAGGTTAGGTACTCGTCTGCCCGATCCTGCAACCGTTCAACCTCGTGTTCGGTCTCCTGGAGCCTCTTGAAGTTCGCTGCCTTCCTCTTCAGCCAACCCATTCCAAGGCCACCATCTTACCCCTGAATCATTTCCACCATAAGATCTCAGATGATAATCTGAGGACATCGGACATCCACTCCAGAAGCGCATGGTTCACGCAGTCTCGACCGACGATTGTCCATCTCATTTATCCATAGTACTTGGGGGTGTCATTGATGAATCGTGTGATCAGATTCCATGATCGATGACAGGCTATTTTTTGGTCCACTTCATTAGAGGTATTCTCGTCCCTGTCAGCATGATTGGTCGGCTAGTATGTAGGGAATTCCCCCATGAACTCCTCGGTCAGGTCCACGTCTGGCGTCAGATCGGGCATGGTGGGACTTGAATTGTCGGGTTGATCCTTATCATCGGATCCCACCTTGATGATCTCAGGTGCAGTCCCACTAGAACCCCTGTTAGTGATCTAGAGCGCTACAGTTCGGTCAAGCTAGATGATCACCTCCACAACCATCGGCATGCCCCTGTGAAGTATGCTACTAGAAGCCCCGACCAACATTGTCGTAACAGCCCAGTCCAATTGAAGGATTGAACACCCGAAGAAGGGGATATGGATGTCAGTTAATGTGGTCATAGGAAGGCAGTTTTGGATACGGTAGAGAATAATTATAGAGGTCAAATACCATGTTTTGCTCTTGGTTTGATGTCATCAGAACCCCGAGACACGACCCCCCGTATATTGTTGGAAGGTCTGGAGACTCCAGGGGAGCCAGATCTAGTGTCTTAGCCCCACCAGACACGGAAGTTGATGCAGCCATAGGTGCAGATCCCGTAGGTCCCGCGTCAGTGCCCACTGAGGGGCGAGAACAAGGTCTATGGACATGGTCCTCCTACACAGTGCAAACGTTGATAAGGAATCCAGAGCGGCTTAAGGACAGACTCTGAAGAAGGAACCTCAGATTTTACCTCGAGAGCCCCCACGAAATCTTCAAGACCTGAGGATTGGTCGCCTACTTCACCCCCTTCAGTGTACTTTCTCTACCGGCATCGTCTTCCCATGAGGACTCATATGATTCATCCAGCAGGGGGAAGCACTCCCTCAGGTCAGTGGATGACAGCTTCGGAGGGACCGTATGACCCAATAGCACCTTGACCTGGTCTGTCATCGGGTGTAGGGGGTCCCAAGAATGGATGAAGTCCTCCATATTTGCTATGTATTGCTTTGACTATGCCTGAGATACTACAAAGCTGGCTCTAGTAGGGCCAATCCCCAACAAGTCCATCCTAAGGCAGTTAAGGTGCTTCTATAATTCAGATGGGCCAAGGAATTGTCGGTTGACTTCCTAGATGTCCCAGGCCTCCAGGAAGACAACATTATCCGACATGTCAATGTGGAATAGCCATTTCCCCAGGGCCTGTGTTGAAATCCTGTGGAACCCTCCCAGTGGCCGCCCCTCTGGATGACATTGTTCTCTTAGGACCACTGACACCACTGCCGCTTCCATATCCACTACCGTTGCTCCCTCTTCAACTAGTATGGGTGCCACCACGACAACAGCCCTGTCACTACAGGATGCCCTTGTCACCTTTCGACCTCGGCCCAGAGATCAAGTAAGCTCTCCCTCACTGACTAGGATGGTTGGCCGCTTTAGCATCTCCCTTGGGTAGGCTGCCTCCCTGCTCTGAGTGTATTCTTTCACCAGCCCAAGGACAATAGTTGGGGGAGGCAGCGCATTCTGAATCTTCTCGTCCTCCCATCTGAACATGAGCTACATCTGCCTCATCACACGTGGGTGCTCCTCGTAGCGCAACCCAAGGTAAACCTGCGGGGTCAGCTGCTGCAATCACCAGAATTGCCCGGCGAACCGGTGAGGGGTGTATGGCTCACAAAGACACTTGTGGTCCACCCTGGAAACTATGAATCCACCTCGAAAGGCCAGGAGGAAGTCTCGATGCTCTTTCATTCCCCATTCATCGTTAGTGAAGGCCCCCATTGGCATTGAGAACGAGTGTAAATTGAATTCCTCCACCCTCCACACCTGGTTCAGAACTGACGGTTCTGTCAGATCAGTTGGAAAGCTCCCCACTATGTTCAAGATCGAAGGACAAAAGTTTGACCCTGGTGGTGAGATGGGGTTCAGATACTCATAAATAATTCTGATGTGTGCCACCATCCATTCATACAGGAGGTGGAACGGCCTGCATATTCTCTGTGGCCTTTTCCCCTCGCTGATGCGCCACGACATTTTGTATAACTTGGAGAGCATCGGGATCCCCATGTTGACCCGCCCTCCTGTTGCCAATGTGGATGCCATGATGATTGTGCTTGTATTCACTCCCTTGTTTGTATCCCTCATTGGAAGGATTCAACCACATATAAGGGTTGCAATGAATGTCGCCAGCCTGACTATTAATTGTTGTCCAGTGCTGACACTGAACCCCCTGGTCTTCCACTGGCTATCCTCTAGCAGCTGCCAGTACAAGTTTTCCTTGCTCCGGGCACCCTTCGGGCAAGTTCGAGGCCTCACCGGGAACTGCCTGTTTTCTGAGAATTTTATGAAATTCTTGAACCAGCTCTTGAAGTGGACATCCCTCACCGCCTCCTTATCCTCCCCAAGCATGAGCTCCATCAATGCCATCACCAGACAAGGCATCAGCTCCATATCCTCCCACTCTCCCATGGCTGGGAGGAATTATTCATACATTTCCCCCTGTATCAGGACACCCTGTGATCTGATTCACGTACCATAGGCTGATTTCAACCTCCCCATGGTGCAGATGAATGGTATTGGTCCCCGGTGACCACTGGCTCAACAGCTCTGGCATTAACTGCTTCGGCTGGTAGATATGGAACTAAGAATCCCATGATACCTCATACATGACCACTCTCCTCATCTCAGCCATGAAATCCTCATACGAGGCGCCTACCCAGTAGTCCCATGACCAATCGTCTATAAAGATTGCGCCCTGGCGCAGGTCCCATTCCTCAGACCACCCCTTCTTCAGGTTCCCCAACGCCACCTTAAGGATAGTTTAGTACAGTGGAGGGGACATCTATGGCTACAATGAACTCCCGTCAACATTGTTCAGATGATTTTACAGGAATTTGGCGATGAAAGATGTGAAATCCTTCTAGGAATGTCCATCGGGCGCCCTAAACCATCGGTGCTGACACGTCGTGCTCCAGAACCAGTTAGCTGGCTCATCCTGACCCGCTGTAAGGATGAAGACGTCATCCCTCAGACCGAAGTGATACAGAGGCAACCTCTTGCACAGCGGATAGTTCTTCTGGCTCTCTGATAGTATCTCCACCAAATAACTACGGTCTGAGTGGCTCCGGACTAGCTCTCCTAGCCCCGGGCTATTCTCCATTTTTTCCCTCTAGGCGGTATCCGCAAGGACCCCCTGGGAAGAATCTTGCGGGGCCATTGGTTCTGGAACATGGACATTTGGTTGGCTGGTTAACGAATATTTTTTGCAATGCGCGTTCACGAAGTCTGCTCGTGATGACTATTCGCAGGGTGATGGCTTGGCGTTCAAAGCCAGATCGTGGAGCAGAAATGCAGAGTCGAGGACTCACTGTGCGCCACGAAGCCTCGATTCGCAGAGATCGCTCATGGAGCACGCAGAGCTTCACGAATTGGGAACAGAAGAAGAAAATATCATAGAGAATGGAAAGGACAAAAGATATGGTAGTCCCTTATTTATAGGCGATGGCCTTCGGAGCTTCGCGGCGCGTCTAGTCCACACGGAGATTCGTGGCACACCCAGGCCCTGTCCGCCTCATGCACCCTCTTCGTGAGTCTGCACCGCGAACGGATGAGGATTTTAGAGATTTTCCTCTTACTTTGACCCTTGATCACTCTTCAACTCCATGTCTGAGGGGGGTAATTTGGTGGTTCCAAAATTTGGCACAAAGAATCAGCCCCCAGATGGCCCCATAGACTGCCCTGCGAAGCCCCATCGCGGAGTCTCCCAGCACTGCGGCCACCGCGAAACAAAGAATGTGGAAGGCTCCGTGAACACACATGACATTCGCGAACCCACAGGGAAGTTAAGGAGGAAGAAAGCATTGTGAACACAGTTGTTGTTCACGAACCCGCTGCGAAACGAAGGAGGCGGGATGCTCTGCGACCCCATTTGATGTTCGTGAGTGTGCCGCGAATCCACCCAGCCCCTCTTCGCACTGCATGAGCTCTGCACTGCAATGCCTCATGCCAATAAATACTGGGATCCCCCTGAGCTCTCAAGATGGACAATCCGACCTTTCGGATTCTCATCTCCTGAATTGTGAAGCACTCTTCCGTTCGATGAACTATGAGCTGCGCGACGTACTTCTACTTCTGGAAGTGTCTCCCAATTTTCTCGTTTTGATCCCCTCTTCCGAGAGGGATGACTTTCATGTAGCCTTAGGGATTTCATGGAGTAAGGGGATTCCCAAGGGGACCCGGGTCATCGAGGAGCAGTTATGCTGTGCGAAGCACCCTTCATGTACACTTGATCCATTTTATAAGGCAGGATCACTATACTTCGTGAAGCACATTGCTTCCGGACATCCTGCTCCATGAGGCTCTTTGCTCCAGGAGGCTATGCTCCACGAATTCCCTTCCACATCCCAAAGCACCTACCATTTTTACCCCCCCCCCCCCCCATGCTAAGGTTAAGGCACCCCACATCTCGAAGCACACCCCTTCACAAGTTCCCTCCACCACGTGGAGAAACAGTGCTCTACAAGGCCCCTTCCTATGGACCCCTCTACTTGGAAAATCCTTTTCCCATGCGACCCTCCAGGGTTTTACGATGTGACCACAAAGTCCCCTGGATGATACTGCCCTTAGCGTTGCTACGCCTATTGCTTATTTGCATAGGCATGCTAGTGGCTATAACTTCTTCACATAGCCATTCTAATGTGGACCCCTCGATGGTCCGCTCTACGACAGCCCCTCAGTACAGTGTTGTCGGTGCCTTACCTCCCATAAGGAGAAGAGGGTACCAGTTATGTATGTCCTAGGGGTGTGGATTGAATCCACCTTGTCCGAGCTGCAAGACGTTAAACTGCCAAGCACCATCGTCCTCAACACATGATTTTAAACTGTGACCTCGCCCTATGCCCCGCACATAGGGTCCCCCACCTTGGGCATTCTCCATGCCCCCTTGTCTCCCCATGGGATGATATCATCCTTCTTGGTGTGGAATTTGTCCATGGGGAAGGGAAACAACCTTGGTGTAAGCCCCTAGATTTTCTTTCAGGAGGGAGCACCACTACCCCTCCTCACTTCCTCAGCGCCAAAGCCTTCAGAGGGAGTGATAGGGAACAAGGATCCTCCTTTCTTCAGTCCCATGTCCCTCTCCCACTGCGTTTTGTTAGGCCATGGGCCTCCATCCTGGAGTAAGTCCCGATACCCTAGGCTGTCTCAAAGTGTAAGCCCCACTCCTCTCCACATCCCATAGATTCACCTTTAATGATGTGTTCGTCTGGTCATTGTTGCCTCTTGTTTCTCACTCCGAGCATGACTCATGTGGGTTTAGAGTAAGCCCCGACCATGACACCATCCCAGTCCCGCATGACGTTAAACTGTACACCCTGAAGTATGTGGTCTTTGATCAATGTCAAGGCATGGTAAGTAGGAAGACTCACGAGGTTCAACCACGCCACCCAACTGAACCAAGGTCCTCATTCACATCGGTTCACCGACACCATCCCCGTCCCACATGACATTAAAATGTACACCCAGAACTACATGGTCTTTGATCCATATCAAGGAATGGTACATAGGAAGCCTCAAGAGGTTCAATCCCACCACCCACCTAGACCAAGGTCCTCATTCATGTTGGTTCACCGACACCATCCCCACCCCGCATGACGTTAAACTGTACACCCTAAACTACATGGTCTTTGATCCATGTCAAGGCATGGTACGTAGGAAGCCTCATGATGTTCAAGCCCACCACCAACCTGAACCAAGGTCCTCATTCACCTCTGTTCACCGACACCATCCTTATCCTGCATGACGTTAAAATGTACAACCTAAACTTCGTTGTCTTTGATCTGTGCTAAGGAATCTTACGTAGGAAGCCTCATGAGGTTCAATCACACCACCCACCTGTACCAAGGACTTCATTCACGTCAGATCACTGAAACTATCCCCGTCCAACATGATGCTAAACTGTGCAACCTGAACTACGTGGTCTTTGATCCATGGTGCGATATGGTATGTAGGAAGCCTCACGATGTTCAAGCCCACCACCCACCTAGACCAAGGTCCTCATTCAGGTCGGTTCGCCGACACCCCCCCCCCCATCCTGAACTATGTGGACTTTGATCCATGTCAAGGCATGGTACGTAGGAAGCCTCACGAGGTTCAAGCCCAACACCCATAGGACCCCCGATCCATCTTCACAATGGTTTGCCATCACAACCCACCCGGAACTACGTGGTCTTTGATCCATATCAAGGCATGGTATGTTGGAAGCCTCATGAGGTTCAAGCCCACCACCCACCTAGACCAAGGTCCTCATTCATGTGAGTTCACCGACACCATCCCCATCCTGCATGACGTTAAAATGTACACCCGAACTATGTGAACTTTGATCCATGTCAAGGCATGGTACGTAGGAAGCCTCGTGAGGTTTAATCCCACTACCTGTTCATACCGACCCCCTTCACATCGGTTCACCAACACCTTGGGAAGCCTAGAGTGTAATCCCCACACCATTTAAACTATGTGTTCTTTGATCCTTGCCAATGAAGTGTATATAGGAAGCCTCCTTGAGGTTCAAGCCCAATAAACATTGGCCTCGACCATCTCTGTGTCGGTGTGCCAAGCACCTATCCTGAACTATGTGGTCTTTGATCAATGTTAAGGCATGTTATGTAGGAAGCCACATGAGGTTCAAGCCCAACACCCATCGGATCCAGGTCCCATTCAGCAGTAAGTCATTGTCAACATCATTCGACGGAAATCTGTCACCATATAAACTATGCAGACTTTTATTCCCTGCCACGAGGGTACATAGGACATCTCCTCAAGAATAAAGTCCAAAACCATCATCCATGTTGATTATTATCCAGGCCGCCACATCCCGGTGAGATCATTCTATCCCATCCTCTCCCACAACACTCAGGAAGCCTCCCACGTGCTGGCCCCAGTATCGATGTTCCCTTTGAGGGATTCCTCCATCTGATCAACTCTAGTCAGTGTTCTGATTAGTCTGATCCATCCCAGCTGGATGTTAAACTTGTGGAATACTCTGTGTTAAACAAAGGAAGCTGAGGAAAACCTCAGATACATGCATATGGCATATGATTCCCCACGTTCGATGTGGGATGCCTCGGGATTCTATGCCCTACAGAAGCCCTATAATAAGGGACAGAAGATAGACACGCCAATTACCTAGCGTCCAGACACGCCAGAGATGACCCGACATGACTACTCCCCTAACCAATGGTTGCTGACCTGACCGGACCCCTTGGAATGTCCTGAGAGAAGCAGCGTAATTAGCTAGTTTCCATAAAAATATGGCACTGGGATGAGTTTTCCGAAAAAAATATTAAATCTATGAGGGAGACCCGAACTAGGTGACGAGTTATGAGGAGGAATCAATGGAAGGAAGAACTGACATCACATCATCGTGTTTCGATCAAGGAGAAAATGTCCCTAAATAAAGAGTGAATGTCGCCCGCCTTTGGAAAGCAGGAATGTGGGGTAACAAAAGCCGCGCCTGTTGCACTCAAGCATATGGATGTGCACCCCCCGGCGAAAGCATCTGAAACAATGTTAATTATATATTATACCTTGATCAGTCTTGATATAATATTCTTCTATCTCTAGGATCCATGGATCTATTTTTTTCATATATAGATCTTTTTCCTATGATTTAATTATGATTGAGAACATGTTGGATCTTTTTAAGGTAAGGTATTTTGTGGTTAGATCTAGAGTTTTAGGTACTAGAATTTTAGTATTCTTAAACTATTATAAGGTAAGGGGATTATCTATCATTTCTACTTGTTAGAGAACAACAATTCATATCTTTTAATTAATACTATTCTTTGATTTATTGTGGAAATGATTCGTGGTTTCTAGAAGAGACACTTTTTGGTTTTATGAACTGAGAATTTGATATATGAGATGGATTTAGGAAACGACATAATTTATAATTTTAAAAGTTGGTCTTAAATTATGGTTTTGGATGTTTATTGGAATTTTTTAAAGGTATTAAATGTTTCATGTGAAATGAATTGATATGGATTATAGTCTTAGAATAAAAGTTTGTATGGGTTCATATTTCATTATATAGGGTCTTATGGAAACATACCTCATGGTTGGTGCCAAAGGTGAAATGTAACATGTGATTAAGAAGATCGTGATGCCATGTTGGAGGAGGATATAACAACCATGAGTATGGAAGTATGATTATTCATGTATGTGTGTATGTTTTCTACATGGATAGATATTAAAACATTAAGGTACAAAATGATTAATTGATTTTGTTTGATTATTTTACATTAAATTATCACGTGGAAGGGAATATATATTAAATATATTAAGTACAATTTATTTTCTATACTATATTCATTATGATTAATAATTTTGAATCTCCCAAACTCTGCATAATCATTCACCACTTTTCATGGAAAAATATCTTTTTTAATGTTCTAACTTGTTCTTGATCTAGTGGATTGTGTTGTAATATTTCTAGAGATTTCCTACAGATTGATATAGGTATCCCCTAGTTGGGAACATCATTGTGTTTAGAGTTGTTTTGACTATAATGTAGAAAAGTGAAATGTATCATTCTTCTTTAGTGACGAATCTTGTACTATTTTCATGGCATGTGGATTTAGAGCATAGTGCAATTTCAGGTGGTTCTTGGGATGATTCCATATTATTTTAAAAGTTTTATGTGTCCCTTGGGTGTTGTGGGATCAATTATTATATTTATATTTTCACAATGATGTTTTTGTTTCCATTGGTTTTACCTTTGCGTTATATTCTTTTTACTCATGAATCATAAATAGGGTTGGATTGTTTATTTATTCCTTGATAGGTATTTATGTTTCTAATGGAAATTAATCCCCAAAATATATTTTAATCCCAGGGAATTTATTACCAACTTTTGGTGGCATGGGGATGGCCACTAAGGTTAGTGGTCCCATTACCTCCTATCAATCCAATGAGTTGGGGTGGTATGTTATAAATAGTATCAATATTGGCCTACTCATAAGTAATATTGAGATGGTAAAAAAGATATTTAAATGTCTAACATTGAAATTAATATCATTAAAATACTTACTTGACATATTTTTATTGAACCTAAAGTTAGCAGGGTAATTTTGGTATGGGAAGTGTGTTAAAAACACAATTATGTTTCTCATCCCCTCATTATCATGGTCCTAGATGACTAAAGTTATATATTATTTATTAGTAAAGGAGCTTACCAAAAGCATTTAATCATTCATCTGAGTTTTTACTTATTCTTTGTTACATAGTGATATGATAAACAAGTTTGTTTTCATGGATGCTTGTGATCTGGATGAATCCAGTGGTTTCTATGAATTGTTTTCCTAAACCTAGTAAATATGTAATGGGTCTACATTGTTTTTTAGTATTTATGATTAAATAGGGGTGATTTTATCTTAATAAATTATCATATTAACATGTACCTAAAATTAAACCAATAATCATTGGAATTAGACACTATTTATTGATTTAAATTTGAATTTATACTAAAAAAATTTAGTAACTTTATCAAATGTAGTTAAATGCATAATCCCATGATTATTGTCTTTAATATGATGTATCTTTCTTCATGTTAGTACAAAAATAAGACATTAAATATGTTTTACGACATCGGTTTTAGGATTTTCAACACATGTTATGTTATTATTTAAATTTAATGATTTATCCTTGAAAACATAATGCATATGATTAGAAAATGATTTAGCTATAACATTATGTTATGTATTCCTTGTATAATTTGAGGATAAGTAAAATAGAATAAAATTTCATTATCATTCTTTGTTATATCTGAAATTAATAAATATTTTATAATACCATGATTATAGTAGAACAAAGAATTGTTCACTATCAACTGTATTATCCTATTGTAAGTTTTTTCATTAAAAACTCAGAATTTTACTTGATCATGGGATATGAAATCGTAAAAAAATGTATAATTTTTTTTCTTGGAAAGTCTAATAATGAAATATAATGATGATATTATTTTTTTAATTATGTAATTAGAAATCATTTAGTTGGGGTTTGGCTTAGTGGTAAGAACCCCGTAATTCTACATGAAAAATGGGGGTTCAAAACCAATGGGGCACATGTACTGTAGATTTTCTGTAGTGGTACTGTAACAGCGGTGGTATTGGTAATCGGCGGGTACTATAGTGGCGGTAGGGAACTGTAGCAGTGGCGGGTACTGTAGCTTCAGGATTACAATTCACAGAATGGGCCTTAGGCCAAAATATTGGGCCTATAGGATATGTAATGGGATGCATGCTCGCTGGGACTTCAGGATATGAAATGGGTCTCCCTATACCTAGTTAAAAGAGATCATTGCTTTGTTTTAATAATAAAATGATGCTTCGGCACCAAACATTAAAAAAAATTATGTATTAAAATAATAATGCTTTGATATTTCAATAAAGGAAATGTGTTTAAATTTTTTTTAATTTTGAAAACCTATCAATTATAAATTTAATGGTTATTGAAGCATGTGAAATTTATGATCTATTATTTTTGAGTTTTTTATTTCCATGATAATTAGGAATGATTTATTTTTAAAATATTATTTTCAATAAATGATTAACAATCATGATTTATGGAATAAAATATTATAGTAAAATAGGATTCACATATAGTCTTTATCTTTTCATATATAGATTATAAATTTATATGTATAATATTTTTCATCTAAAAACAATAATATATAGTGGTTTTAAACATATTTTTTAATCATGGTTTAATTTATTAATTGATTACCTTTTTATGCATATGATATGATTAGTACGTGTAATGTTTCTCTTTGGGGATAATTTTTTTGGTTAAACATTTTGAGGTGATCTATGAAGATGCGTCCTATTTTTATTTCATGAAGTTTTTAATTAGAAAAATACTTTTGGAAGACCTTATTGTATCTTTTATTTCTAGAAATAAATCATTTATTACAAAAAGAATTTTTGGAATATTTTTTGAGATTTTGAAGCTATTTTTTTAGTTAGACTATTTTATTTCCAAAACCTCATGTATGAAAAATTTTAAGAAATGTTATTCCCAAAAAAATATTAATTTCAAATGTATAATTGTATATCATTTTAAAAAATATTATAGAGGGAATTTTTAAATCATTTCCTTTCTAGAACCCTTTTGGAAGGAATCTCAAAATGGATTATTTGGTTCTCAAATTTTAGAAAATAATTAAACCGTATGTGTTTATAACTGTACCTTATGAAAAAAATGTTTTTTTAATATGATAAATTTTTATGTAGCTCACAGGGAATTTTTTATATGTAGAGTTGGAGGATGGAAACATTAATTGTGTGGTGGAATGAACAATAATGGGTTTCTATAAATAAGAAATTTTTTGTTGGATAATTTCCTATTGGAATGGTGTCAATGGATATAGTAATTATGATACCTTTGATTTTTTTTTTTTATTCTGAGCCTTTTTTAATTCTATTCAACATTTTATTGGGCTTTTGATAGTGATTTCATATGGTTTATATGTATACCTCATATAAAGAAGTTTTCTACTTGTTGTTTTATTTTGAATGTATATGTTTATTCTTGTTGTGTAGGTTTCGTTTCATTCTCAAATATATACATAATTATTAGAATGAAAATAGTTGTTTCATCAGGATATTATGTCCCTAGGGATGTACATACATCTCGTGGGTAATCAGTTAATGTGGGGCTTAAGGTTGGTGACTTTTCACATTTTCCTTCCCATGGTATATCATGTTTATAATTCACTATCTTCCTTGTATATTAGTTTTAATCTAGGGAATAAAATATTTCTTTAATTTTTTTTAAAATTTATTTCACACTTTTAAATATTACTGTCGAAACACCTAAGTGAATATTCATCATTTTAATATAGTTTAAATGATATTTTCTCTATTTCTATCTATTCTAGGTCACATGTAATGTTTTCCTGGGGGATTATCTATCTACTTTAGGGTTGATACATTACTTAATAGTTTTTAGGGTATGTTATCATAAATGTTCATGTCCCTAGATTTAGAAAAATGTTATTTATTTTCTTAGATACCTGGATGATGCCTACATCAATTCATGGTGACTTATTCCAAATTTTTGTTCCTTTTATCTCATGTTGGGTCTCAACAATGGCTGCTCTCACCAAATCTATCTATTCATGATCGGTTTTAAGTATTTGTATGTTATCAGCAGTCACTAAGAATTTGGATATTAAAATTTTCAATCATTAATGATTCATGGATCAAACCATTGTAATGAACTTGTTTGGGTGGAATAATGAGATGTTATAGTTTCTGTCTAGTGGATCTCATTCCTATGTTGCATGAGCACATCTACAAATGTTCCTTGGTAGAATATTCATAATCTTATCTCTATATTAACAATTATTGGTCAGATACCTCAATAATAGTCATAGGGTAAAAATTTTATCTCTAGTATATTAGAGAACTATTTAGTTTCCACCTTGTGACTCAACAATATAAATTAGATTATCCATCACGATATACCCTGATTGGTTGTACTATTATGATGATATATGAACCTTTACAATAAAGGGATTCTGTTCTCTACAATCCAAATTTCCATTTGGTGGATAGAATTTATGACGGTCAGGTGGCGGTTTATGTTTTGGAAGTGATGAACATTCCTTTTATACTGCATATCACAATCTATAGCTAAATTTGTGTATTCATCCATGGGATAGTGGTTGAAAAATTTATTCATGTTACCATGTATCCTTTGAAGTTTATGGGACCATTTTATACTCTAGAAGAGTTTCTACTTGGTTTTACTTCACCATAGATTCTTCTTTTCTATGTTTAAACCATTATACCATCACATATGTTGTCATCTAATGTGCTGGGTTGGTGTTTCATTATATCCTTTTTGTTTAGTATTTTTCTTCTATTATTATCTATGATTCTAGTTAAAGAACCTTCCACTTCATAAGTGAAGTAGGATGGTACATTAGGGGCTAATCCAGTTGAATATTTGTACCATATCATTGGGGATGTTTAATTACTATCATTGCTTTTCTAGATTCCATGAAATTTAAATTTTTCTCATTTTCCAAAAAACTAAATGAATAACCAAATCCTAGTTATGTATGGGATGTGATCTTGTGTAATTTTATTTTTTTTCCCATGGGGTCTCTTTTAATGTATATTCTTGGTATGGGCATGTTTATATCTTTCTCATTTTATGAATTCTTTGGGTACATTTTACATGCTTGGATATGTAGTTTGTCCTTCTATTTCTTCACAAGTATCCTCCAAATTTATATGGACGGAAAGCTATATGGTGGAAGGAATATACCCCTAATGGTTTTAGGTATGTTACCATTTTATTAAAAAAAATTATGTTATATAATATTTGTTTTATGTTTCATAATGTTCTATATGGTTTTATAGTGTTCTGGAAGTGTTCATGGAACTGCATTGTTTAGGCATAGTTATTAGAAATCATACACTATCATCAAAAAACTATGAACTAGGTTCTATATATCTACAAGGGTGGTGCATGGATTTTCAAAACCATATTCTTTTTATGAGAAACTATGAAAATGTAGACTTTGGGAAAAAATGGTCGGGGCATATTTTTTCAAACTCTGCAAGTCAACTGTGCATGGGGATGTCTTTGGCAGAGTTACAATACAAGGTTAATTTTCGGAATTGCATACCATGAAGCATAAAAATATGGATACCTAGATGATATACAACAGAATTAACATAGTTGGTTCATTATTTGACAAAATGTATAGCCTAACCATGTGACGTGTAGTTAATTATCTAAAAATTAATCCTTTATTTATATTATGGTACCAAAACATCGATTTTTCTTCTTATCTATTTGGATAAAAAACTCACCATCTTCCATAATATTCCTTGGAGATTCCATTTGGTTTAGAAGAATGTTTTGGTTAATCTATAGTTATTGGATGTTGGTAATCGACTGTAAGTCCCCATTCTACCTTAATATCTCTAGATATACACTTCTCATCTCTCTCAGAGCACTGGACCTGTTATATCATAGATATATATATGTGTTATGATTTGTATCTTGGTGAAATATTGGTGAATCTATTTAAGTGTAGTTATTTTTATGTTAGATGTATAGTTTTCATTGTTTCTATCAAATTTTTCATTATACATTGTGAGGTAGGTGGCTTCTCTATTTTATCCACTAATTATAGAAGGTGAAGGAATAGTTTTATTTTTACTTTTTTTGTTCATTATTTGTGGAACTTTTCAATTATTTATTAAAGGAAACCAATTTTGATTTATGAATTTAGAATATAGGAAATAAAATGAATTTTGGAAAAAAAAAATTATAATTATAAATCATGGTTTAAAAATTATAGTTTTCGATATTCAATGGAATTTTCTAGAGGTAAAAATTACGTGTATGTGAAATTATTTGTTTTGGATTGTATAATATTTTTACTAATTGAAAATTTAATATTTTTTATTATAAAAAATATTTGAGGGAAAAGTATGAAACCCATAATTGAAACATAAAATGAAATAACATATTCATTAAAGTACAAATTAATCATACTATATTTTTACTCCATAAATAACATAAGGATATAGTGCTTACCTATGTATCTGGTTCATCCATTAAAATATCTTCAAACCATAATTCCATCTTTTCCCATGACTTGATCCACTCCTCTATATTGATATTCCCATCAGTGAACCATCTTATCAAGATATGATCCCACTTGTTGATCTATGAAAAATTATCCTCATTAGGTGATACCTTTAATAACGTACTCATAATTATATTGGAATCTTCATCAGTGTCTTTAATCATCATAACAGAATCCAGCATCTCCTCTCCTAACTTAATTAGCTATTCCAAATATTACTCCTAGACAACGATGGGTTCCTCTTGTTAGAAGATATACTTGGCTTCATCTCCCACTAGCTTAGCATTCAAATTATTCTCCTATATAATATCTATTGGTAGTGGAACATATATATAGTCCTTTCTCTCTTTCTGGACACCCCTACGGATCTTGCTTCTTTTCTTCTGTGGCGGCCTGTTGCCCTGTCCATCTCCATCGGAATCACTAACTATGTATATGGATTGATCATCACATGACTTATTTCAAAGGGCCTTCTACTCTTCAAACCTAGATGAAATAGTTTCTAACTCCTACACTAGATCGTCTTTAGCCAAACCGTCAAAATGGTTACCCAGTTTGAAATCAAACACATTCATTTTAGGACATAACCTGATTGAGTTTGAATGGACCACTACCAATCCTTCATCAGAAGAATGTTTCTCGGACTAGAATACCTTAGTCTAATAAACAACTGAATGAGTCTTGGGGATTCCCTCAACCTCCATTTTTAATTCCACAATAGATAAATCCTTGTTTCATGTTCGGGCCTCACCACCTTGTGGACATAGATTTAAAAAGTCAGAATTCACCACACATGCATTTTAAACAAATTCCCCTTCCACTTCCTCACCTAAAACCACTACAACACCCTTAAATGTCATAATTTTTTAGAACTCCCCCTTCCTTTTTAAGTATTTAATCTGCCCAAAATGTTTGAAATATTTTGGTCCAGAGGCGTGTCCTTGGGCTTTGACACCCCCTTGACTGATTCCCACAATTCAGCTTCCTGGTTCCGAGGATGATCAGGGGCTTCATGACCAGATGACCCTCATACCATGATGAGATTACCAAAAACAAAAGAAGCTTCACCTGGGACCAAGCTTATATGCTTAACACCCAAACTAGACTCCTTCCGCATCATATTCCAATGCCTGTAATCCAACATTCGATGGTAGTTTTTCTTAAGATGGGGATAGAAGTAATACTAGGATTCAATGACCACAAACTTCTTATAACTAAAATATTTACCTATAGTGACAAAAAATATCTCTACATGTGGCTTAGAAATATCATGTTTAATGCATATAATGGGATAAATCGGATGGAAGACATCCCTCGTCCTACTATCTGAACGTAAATAATGACCCATATGGTTTCCAAGCATAGAGAGGATCAACATATTTTAAAACGGAATCAACATTTCATGAAGACTTACCCAAATGGCCATTTAATGTGTGTCATGTTTCATATAAAATTCATCTGACCATTTTAATTGGATAAATTGAGATCCATTTCAGATTCAAGGAGCAGACACCCGTATCAATTCTTCGTCTGAGGTGAACCGTATAAGGATGTGTTTTTAGTTGAGGATCCCTACTATAGTGCACTCTTATAAACTCTAGGAACCAACGATGAAGTGATCGAAAGTGAAGAATGTTGGTCTCCATTTTTTTTATCTTTGGAATTAGTGTTTGTTGCAACCATTAGGATGCGTTCGTGAACTCTATATTTGATAATGACAATTATGGGGCTCCATTTAATAGCTTCGGAACCATCATAATAAAATCACTCCGTGGAAATGGAGGGATTCACTAAAGATTCAAGAAGGTGGAAAATTGTAGGTCAACCTCCATCATTGGGAGTCGGAAGACCCCCCCCCCCCCCCACCCCACCATGGGGGGAGGGTCTGGTTTAGTTACCAATGAACCTTTGGTAATGGATGTCAGAGGCCGATAGGTGAGCCCGCAGGGTTCAAATTTATTTTTGGATTATATTCATGGAATACAAGGTAGTGTGATTGTAAATTAAATTATAAAGGGACATGTTGAAATAGAGCTGTTACACATTTATAATGGTGTAATAAAACATGGGACTAACCCCCTTATAATGACTAGGTCGAGGATGAGAGGCTGGTCATGAGTATGGAAATAGAAACCCCATTCTTTCATAAATTACTATTTTCTAATTTTAATGATAAAAACATAAAATAAATTCATGAACAATTAATAATGGTTTAGTGTCTTGTAAAAATTTGTATCATACAAAACATTTACAAAATAAAACCAAAACATTTATTTAATTACTTCTTCTATATCTTCTTATTATTCGTTGATTTATCTTTACTACAAGTAGTTACATAAGGATATAAAAGAAAAAGTGGTGAAATGAAAGCCCAATAAAAGGATAGATAATTTCATGAAACAATATAACATGAGAGAGAATAGTCATTATCATCATAAAATAGGTATAGAATAATAATCATGAAATGAAGGATTATGAAAATTCATGGAATGTGGTAATACATAAACATGAAACATCATGTATTAGTTGTCAACTATAACACATATTTTTTAACAAATCTAGAATCATGTTCAGGAATATTTCACATTTCTCACGTGATAAATCACATTTCCCAAAGCATTGGAGTGCTATATAATTCCAAGTTCACCCATAACATCATAAAATTTTAATTTTGGTCTATAATTCTTGGTGCACCTGTCACATCATTACATTTACATTATCAAGAATTCCACATAGAACTAATATCAATCTTTAATATAAACAACCCTTGGAAAGAAATGTGTTTAATTTCATAAATCATACATTCGTAAACAATTGGTTCCCATATGAAATTTGGAATAACAAACTTGATATAAGGATCATCAAGTGTAGAATAAACAAACTCAAGAAGTAAAAGGTGGGTTTTTTTTTGAAAGAAGAGTTCCATTTGAAAACATTGTATTTGTCATTAACTCAATTAAAAACCTGTATATCCAAGAAAATTTGGGATAATGATAATGAAATTATACATAAGGAAGATCCCCATTTAATATGGGGAGAAAGAGGGAAACCCCAATTAAAAAGGGTTTAGTTCGAGAATTCCCCTTTCCTTAGGTCGGAATATTCTCATTGCATTAATATCATACATAATCACATAAGATTCATTTTTAAAGATATTAAAAACCCCATTTATACATGAATTTTTTTTGTTTTTATTTTTTAACAATATTTATGATCTTTTAAATTAGTTATATATTTTAATTTCATCGTTTGAGAATTATTGTTATCTAAATTTTAATGATCGGTTCTCTGATATACATGAACGAAATTTCCTATAAAATGAGGATAAATATAAAGAAATGTTATTGTTTGTTTTTAATGAACCTATATAAGTTTAAATGATATTATAAATATTTTTTTTTATTTCATGAGGATTAATAATTAGAAAAATGTTAGCATTGATCATTTTATGTTAATTTTGGTGGTTGTTCTGTCACGATGAACTTGTTTTGTTATATAATTTATTATAATTTTAATAATTTAGTTCTAGAACATAAAAATGGTTATAAAATAAAAATTATAATCTATTTCTACCCATTTAATGGTTTTATTAATAGCCTTGGAAGCATTAAGTGAAAATGAATGTGCATCGCCCACAATGTTTGGAAATTCCCACATGATGAGTTATAATTTTATTTTTAGAATAAAAGAGAGAGGGATGAGTTTAATGATGGATCTTATATTAACATAATAACATTACATTATATATAACATATTGGACTTATCATGCCATTTTGATAAGATAATGTGAAGAGAGTAGTAGGAAAAAATGAAATCAAAACATAATTAATAGAAAAAGGAATACTACAACAAAATTAGAGTTTAACAACACTAGTATTTATAAGAACTACAAAAATTCACTGATAAATTTTAAATATAACATAGATAAAGAAAGAGATGATAAATTTAACCATTTATTAGTGCTTTTTTTAGCGCTGATAAATTGAACCTTTTTCATCGTTTTATTCTAATTTCTAATAAAGGTCCTAATAAATAAAAATAAATAATTAAATAAGAAACATAAAAAATGTGTTTATTAAAAAATATTAAAATTTTTATTAATTAATAATTTTTAAAAAAAATTCATAAATTTATTATACATTATTAAATAGGAAAAATTTTATTAATTAGATAATTATGATAATTAATGTTAATAAGTTTTATATATTAAATATTTAGAAATATACTAATGAATATGAATATTATTTATATATTTCTATATATTTATATTCTTTCTATTAGATGGTCATTTATTTAGTGAATAATGTATTATAATTATAAATTAATATTAATTAAAAAATCAAAATAATTGTATAGTGTACTGGCATATACAATAGTACAAAATACAATTTTCATGTCTATTTTTTAATGTTCTTTACATTAGTTTTAAAGGATATGTTTTTCAGGTGAGGTAAAAATCATATTTTTTTATGTTAGTTAATATATCATTAATTATAATTATTATTTTAAAGGATTGTTATGTTAGTTATTTTATAATCGACATTGAATGTCATTTTTCAAATTGGTTGTAATACTTAAAAGATCACTTTTTATGTGGGATCCTCACTTTTTATGTTTATTTTTTTATAACTGATGTGAAAACTATTTTTTATATCAGTTATAAATTAAGCGACTTAAAATAAAATCAATTTTTTGAATTTTTTTAAAATCGATTACTATATTATATTAAAATACATGATAGTTTAAATGAATGAAGATCACAACATTCTAATATAATACATAAAAAGAAACAAAAATCTTTGACATAATTTTCAATCATCTCATTCTCTTCGTTGATATAATTTTCTTTGGAAAAAATATATCATGAGGGAAAAAAATTTGTGATGACATAGAATAATGTTTATATTCTAAACGATCATTTTTTGTTTTAATGTCAACTAGGATAAAAAATCGGTGAATTTAATGGTGTATCAATTGAAGAAACCGATCACAAACATAATAAATTGTAGAATAATAATTATAAATACTATGATGAGTTTGATGAAGGTAGAATGAGAGGAATGATGATGTAGATTAGAATATTTGAATCATTAGGATGTTGATGATGGTCAAAATAGTTAATTGTGAAAGCAATACATGTATAGCATCGAATAATATAAATAAACTTGAAAATTAAACTGTGGTACAATATGTTTAATGTGACAATCAAACATTTCTAAGTCACGTTGTAAAAAATGGAAATATACTTGGGCAGGATCTCAATTGTCAAATTTCACATCGGTTATTTGAAAATTGATGTAAAAAATGATTTTTTTCACAAATTCTAACTATGGTTATTATAGAACTAAAGTGAAAAATTGATTTTTTTTTCAATATATTTCAAATCAATTTTAAATTAACCAATGTAAAACACATAGTATTTCATGTCGTTTAATCTACAACTAGTGTAAAATTACATTTATAACATCAGTTGTGAAAAAACTGACGTTGAAAACTCATTTATAACACTTTTTTTACAACCATCATTAAAAATTAGTTTTTCTTGTTTTTAAAAACGGTTAATTTTATGACCAACGATAAAAATATTTTAATGATAGTGTATAAATAATTGACTTTAAAACTCCGACGTAAAAGGTATTCATTGTTCAAATGATAATTGAATGTGTTGTTGGATTATTCTATTTAACAAAGGTCAAATGTGTGTTATATTGATTTAAAATATATGTAATTAATGAAATTTTATATAAAATGCACACACACAATACATGTACATTTTTTCAATATTGTTAATGTCTATTTTTAATTTAGTCAGTTTCACTCATTTTTAACATATATTCACCTGCATTCAATTTAAATTATATATAAATATTATTTTTTAAAAATATTTCTATAATTTTAAACAAATAATTATGAAATTGAAGTAAATATATTCAAAAAAATATATATTTAATATATTAATTTTTTTTATTATATATATATATATATCCAATTCATTTATTTATAATTATAATTATAAATTCTTCATTAACTCTTAAGTAATAACTTCTGATAAAGGTAGGTCCTTATCAGTAGTAAAGAAATGAAAAAAAATAAATGTTTATCATGGATAAAACATTAACACTGATAATGAAGGATTTTATTAGTGCCTTTTTGGCACTGATAAATACGAACCTTTATCAGCGGTTATCACTTAAAAACTCATAAAATGACTCTTTATCATTGGTTATTTGTAAGCACTGATAATAGTGTCCTAGTCATTATGAAAATTCATAACCATTTTGGAACCCACCATGACATCTAAAACAATCCGTAGAATCCACCCAATGATAACACTCCTCCTCAGTTAATCGAAACTCGAATCACACCACCCATTGGCCTCCAGTTTCTTGAAAATCATTGTATATTTTTTGTTCAATTGAAGATAGGATTTCCAAATATGATATTATTCTACCAAGCTAGGTAGGCCTTGAAATTTTATCTGTGTATTTTTCATTTCATTTGTTATTTCTTGTTCGACAATGTCATTAGTAATTTTTGGTACCATCATTGTATACTACTTCTTAATCTAAATTTGTACCCTAGCTTTCTCTGTAAGCTTAAATTCTTGTATTAAATTTATATTGATAATTGGATGATAATGGTTCCAATTATTCCTTATCTATTTCTATATAGCGATCAAGGTCATTGATCCTTGTTCAAGATTTCAACTTCTTGTTAATACTATAAGTATTATAATGATGATTCCATGGTGAGTTAATATGTTACATGTTTATTCCGTGTATGTTTTAGGTATGATTCCATAATATGTAATCTATAATATGCATGTTTTAGTAATTTCTGAAAAACATAAGGTGGTTTATAAAGAATGGTTTAAATTTTCATGTTACCTTTATAGAACCATAAACAAATATCATTTCATTAAAAATATAAAATAAATTATTAATTATGGGTTTATTATAATCCATGATATCATTTTATATCATCATTATTGTCAGTGGTTAAATTGACCCATGAAAAATAACATTTAATTATCAATGGATGATAATAAATATAAATACAATTTTATTAAAATATACTTATTATATTGGTATAATTATTTTTTTTTATTTTATTGAATTGGTAAATTTTTATTTTGAATAGGTATTTGAAGAAGATAAAGAGAAAATAAACATAAGAAATTATTAATAACATAAATGTGATCACATATTTGGTAGAAATATTTCTTCATATTTTATAATTTAGTACATCCTATTGGGGGATCATAATTTAATTTTTTTTATAAAAGGGTTGTTGATGGGTTCCTATATAATTAATAAGGCGTTCCATTTTCTCAAATACTCATTCCCTAATGTCTGATAAATAAAAATATACATCTCATATGGATCCAACGTGATGAAATAATAAATATGTTTTTTAATTACCTATAAATATTATATGTGGGTATTCATCATTGAAAAATAAATGAGGATGAGTTTTATATAACTTTTAGATTCTACTGAATTCATAAGATAACACCTACATTAGTAGAGAAATTGTTCTCTTAAATCCAATTACCAATTTTCATCATCATACAGAAACTATTGTTTTACAAACCCAATGGGATGGATATGAATCGAAAATGGATGCCCAGTAATAATTTGACTAATGAAAATGATGACGGCGTAAAATAGTTCCTCGAGGTTTTAAGGGATCATGCAAAAGACCCTTTTAAAATTCATCTATCCTTGTTTACTGAATTTTTATTCAAGACAAATTATTTTGGAATTGTTGGAAGAACATTTAATTTTTGAAAAAATTAGTTCAAAGATAAAAATATTGGACTATACATGGGAAAAATTTTTGACCAACGATTAGGATAATACCATGGTTTATGAATAATTTGATATGAATAAATTTTTAAATAATGATGGAGATCGTATGGAAGAAATAGAAATTGAATATGAATATAACCTCCATAATTGTCTAAAGTTTATTGATGAGTAAAATATTTGTTCCAAGAAACCATGGTATATTTATTTTAATAAATAAAATACATTTTTTTTTATTGATGTAATATAATTTGAATTTTGGAAGCACATTTTGTGACACCAGCTTTTCAAAACTACTTGGTCTCCTAAATGATATGCTACCAAAAGAAAATGAGCATCAATTCTGAACATATGATTCTAAAAAATGTTACATTCAAGGGGCATGATATCTAAAAAATATAGGCATGTCAATATGATTGTATATTTGTTCACAAGGAATGTGAATCAGTCATAAAATTCCCTAAGTGTAGGGTAGATCGATAGAAGAAAAATGAATCATGTCTTGTGAGATTTTTATGGTATTTTCCCATCATTCCATGGATTATAAGGCTATATCGATTTAAGGTGGAAATGATATAATTAACATTTAATGAAGATATAATATTTAAATATGGGATCCTATTTCATCATGTATATTACTCTCAGTGGAATAATATTGATTACGGGAATACTGAATTTGGAAATGAGTCGAGAAACGTGTGTATTGGGTTATCTACAGATGTAATAAATATTTTTTCTGAGAAGAGTAGTACTCATAACAATATCCCATTATTTTGGTAAATTATAACCAGAATCCATGGATCTGCATGATGCGAAATTACATTATATTTTCTGTTCTTATATCTGGACCCAAGTATACCGATAATTAAATTGACTTCTATTTTTCTTTATTGATCGATGATCTGAAATTGATGTGGGATACAATCATTATAAAATATGATTATAATAAAAAGGGATAATTCAAATTGCAGGCCATGTTATATGGAACTATAAATGACTTCCCCTATTAATGAAATTTATTAGTCCATATAATTAAAGGAATGTTGGGGTGTACCATTTGTGAAAAAATCACATACTCTGTTCAGTTGAAACATTCCATGAAAATTTTATTTTTAGGTCAACAGGAATTTTTACCACGACGGGATAAATATTGATCATAGATAATAGCATTAAATAGAAATATTGATCAATGTATAACATTGTCTCTAGTAACGGGCGATAAACCATGCAATAATGCAAAAAAATTGACTCTAATTTCGGTAAACCATTTTCGAAAAACTATACAAAATCAAGTTGGAAGATGAGATCAATTTTCATTGAATTATCATATTGGAATTGATTGTATTTCAGATATTTTCTTGATGTCATGCATGTAGAAAAAAATTAATTTGATAGTGTTATTGGCATGTTACTAAATGTTCTTATAAAAATGAAATATGGAATCATGGCTGGGATAGTCAAGATTGAAATGGGGATAAAGGAATATTTGTCGCCTGTGAAGGTTAAAAGGTGGAATTTTCATCATCTATTTTCATACAATCAATCCATATAGGAAATTTTGTAATTTTTTCTTTTACTTACTAGTCCAAATGTTCCACAAGTGTATTCATTAAAAATCAATAATGTTATGTCAGTGGGTAATTTGATGTTACGAGGACTAAAATCACACGATTGTCATTTTTGGATAGAAGATTTAATTCTTTTTGAATTCTATTTCATTATACCTCAAAATATATGACATACATTATCAAGACTATAATTTTTTCCCAAATCCAAATTCAACCAATTTTTAGACACGATGATTTTTCCAATAATGAATAAGGATATTTCAGACATGTTATTTAAATTATATATTATCTTCCAACAATTTTTCATTTATATAATGGTTTACCTCTTGGTTCACTTGTTTAGTGATGTTAAACCATGTAGTCTTGTCCATTATAGATGGATGTACCCAATTGAATGGTATAGGAAGTCATAGAAAGCGTATGTCAAGAATCAAATTCATCCATATGGTTTTATTGAAAAAGGATATACTTTGAAAGAATCTATTTAATTCTATACCGGTAACCTATCAAATGTTGAAAGCATTGGAATCCTAAAGTCTCATCAATGAAAATGCCTTCTGGATGGTATTTCAAGAATAGATGTTGTTACAATTACAATTATAGAGTTGGAGAAAGAACATCGTTACATATTACATAATATTGAGGATGTTGATATATACACTGAATCCGACAATGAAATTTTTATAGATTTGAATCCATCAATGTCTAAAAGAGAGATATCAAATACCCATGATCAATAGTTTATTGTTTTGTCCAGGGAT
Source organism: Viscum album (assembly GCA_963277665.1). Taxonomy (NCBI): domain Eukaryota; kingdom Viridiplantae; phylum Streptophyta; class Magnoliopsida; order Santalales; family Viscaceae; genus Viscum; species Viscum album. Next base: position 249,937,182 of record OY728120.1, on the reverse strand, counting down.
CAAGTTTAGAAGTGGTTATCTAAAAAATATGAATTCAAATATTTAAGATATTCATTTTCTAGCAATAGGATCGAATGAAAATGATATAAATTACACTGATTTTATAATAAATGGTAATATGTTCTATAAAAAACAACATGATGGCTTCTGTACAATGCCAAAAATTGGTGTTAGGCTTGTGACTGAAATGATGCACGTAATTGGTTTATATGAAAGAAATATAATTTATTCAAATATGTCATATTTTGGCATTATTGAAAATATATACCAGATGGACTATACAAAATTTCATGTGTTTCTTTTCCTTTGAAAATGGGTTGTCAATATTAGTGTATTAAAATATGAAGAAATGTGCTTTATAAAGGTTAATTTCATGGTGAAAGGGGAAAAATAAGATTACTTCATTATGAAATCCCAACCAGTGAATGTATTTTATGACTTTGATCCAAAAAACAAGAATTGGTCGATTATTCTACTGGAAACTAAAACAAATATCGTGTCATATGAAAATTCAATTAAGTATGACCATTTCATTGGGATAAAACAATATGTTCATCTCTATCCCAATATAGAGAATTCCTTTTACATTATAGGGGACCGAAAAGGGGATTTGGATTCTTGATAGAGAAACCAAATACTTGAATCCATTTTAAAAAGTGTGTTAAATTATAATGTAAAATATTTTTTTAATATATTATGTTTTCCCTCATCATATTATAATTTCTCTAATGCATTAACATAATATAAATTAAATTTTTTACTACCCATGGTGACAATGTGATCTACACCTGATGAAGTTACCAATCCCAAATAAGAACACTCTATAATAAAAGAAAACCCTTTGTAGTTATATGTTAATGTAATAAAAACATAGAATTTCTCTATTTTACAAAACAATTATATAAAGAAATGATGATTTAATTTTCATTATACATTATAGAGTTAGTTTATTTTAGAAGAATTGTATCTAGGTTTTATGCCCTTGTAAGAAGATCAATGATGCTCCTTCAACTCAGTCACAGAGGTAATCTGGATGTTTTCACAGTAAAAACATTTTCCATATTATTAATGTATTATTTCATATTTATTTTTAATTTATTTATTTTTAGTATTTATCACATAATAAATTTTTTATTATGCATTTGGATTATTTTTTTGAGTTGGGTGGTTTTTCCATCTTTTATTTCTTTCTGAACTAAAACAACCACATAATTCTTATCCCTCAAAATCTTTTCACCCTAATAGTGTTTCAGTTATCACTTTCATTGAAGTTATATCCTTTTCCTTTTCTATGAGATCAACGAAACGTCATGTTCTAAATTACAAAGTTAATATTTCGGTTTTAAATGAAAAAAAATTCCAAATAATTAATTTATTATTTTATATTTATGTATGATTTATTTCTTTTTAGTATTACTTACATAATAATTTTTTTCTTTTAGAGGTGGATTTTTCTTGATCATATTGGGGTGGTATTCCCATCTTGTTTTCCATTCAAAAATAAAACAGCCATAAAATTCCTCTCTCTCAAGTCCTTTTCATCCATGAAATATATCATTTATTACATTCTTTTATGTTTTATCCACTAGCTTTTCAAGAAGAGAAAATGTGCTAGCTCTGCTCAATTATAGAGGTAATCTTGGTGTTTCCACAGTGAAATCATTTTCCATATAATTAATTTATTTCCTTTTATTTATATTTAATTTATTTATTTCTTGTATTACATATAAAAAATTTATTTTCTTATATAGGTGGATTCTTTTGTTCGAGTTGGGGTGATATGTCCATCTCTCATGAATTTCATCACCAAAACATATATATACTCTTTCTGCCTCAAAACCATTAACCCCACTAGTGTTGAAATTTATCACATTCTGTTATGTCCCCTACACTACTCAATCAAAGAGGTAATCTTTATATTTACAAAATAAAGTCATTTTACGAAGAATTAATGTATTATTTCATATTTATTTTTAATTTATTTCATTATTGTATTACTCAACATAATTTTTTTATTAAATAGGAAGATTGTTTTTTTGAGTTAATGTGGTTAATTTGAAGCTGATCATGTAGTGTTGTAAGTTTAACAATGAAAGTAAATAGATATCGTGGTAACATTGATAGTTAGGATTATTTTAATAGTTCATGATGTGTGAGAATCTGTTGCAACCGAATCTGACACCTGATGTTATAGTAATTACTCAAGGTATTTATTTCTATGTAAATTTAAGATTAATTTTAGTAAAAATGAATACATTATAGTCATAACTAATCAGAAATATTGATATTGTTTTGATACATTAAGACAATGATCCATAAGTCATTTTCTATTTATATAAATCATATGCACCTCAATCTGATACACAATGGTTATGATAGGAATCAATGAGTCTGTTATTAGTTAAAAATCGACATTTGGCTTTAAAAGTGTCACTCATTTAAAATTGAGCAAATTCACTTGGATTTTCATGATAATTTATGTTATCAGTTCATAAATCCATTATGACATGTAGGTAATCGTCTCACATCTAACTGATATATGATGTGATCTGTTTGATTCAATGTGTGTGTTAATGTTTTAAAATGACATTTTAGAAAAAATTAAATCAAACATACCCGAAATAATGAAAACAAAATCATATTGTTTTGATACTTTATGATAAAAAACATGTGTGATTTGGAACGTATAGGAATCAACTGCTCCTCAATCCTAATAACTATGTGACCAGTATGAATCTAAGTGCGTCTTTATTTACTCAAAAGTAAACAAACACATTAATATTGTTTTGATACTTTAGGAAAATGATCCATAAGTGTTTCGAGATGTGGATGAATCATCCACTCCTCAATTTGATACAGAGTGAGACTGGAATGACTCCAAGTGTTTTTTTATTTGAAAATGACATCAATTTTATTAAAAAGACCATATGACATACTCAGAACAAATAAAATTCATTATAGTTGTTTATTTAATTTATTATGACGTCCATATGTCTTTATGATGTGTCAAAATAATTTGTACCTCAATATGATACACAATGTGATAGTAATGATTCAATGTGCGTGTTTCAATGTTAAAATTACATTTTAGTAAGAAAGACATATGACAAACTCAAAACTATTTAAACACATTCATACTATTTTGATACTTAAGGACAATGATCCATATTTCATTTGGGATGTGTCGAAATCGGTCTTACCTCAATCTGACACATATTTTGTTCGGTATGAATCAATGTGCATCCATTTGTTTAAAATCATCTTTAATTATAGTAAAATGAAAAACTATCCTAATCTTAATCAAGAAAACACATTCATATGGTGTTGATACTTTATACAAACAATCCATAAATTATTTTGGAGATGTAGGAACCAGCCTCACCTCAATCTGATACATGATGTGCCCGGTATGACTCAAAGTGTCCATTATCATTTTAAAATTGATATTTTAGTTCAAAACGTGTCACTCACCAAAAACTGATAAAACACATTCATATATACTTGATAATTCTATAAAATGATTCATAAGTCATATTTTATGAATAAGAATGTGTTTCCAATCAATCTGATACATGATGTGATTAGAATGAGTAAAAAGTGTGTGTTTTCAGTTTAAAATGACATTTTAGAAAAAAAGACAAGTGTCTTACTCAAAAATGATAAAATCCATTCATATTGTGTTGAATATTTAGGAAAAAGATCCCCAATTCAGTTGGGACGTGTGGGAATTAGTCGCACCTCAATCTAATGCATGGTGTGACTGATATGACTCAAAGTTCTTCCATTTTATTTAAAATTGTCATAATTTTTTGTAAAATGGACTACTATCCAACTCAAAACTAAGAAACCATATTCAATTTTTTTTATCCTTTACGAAAATTATCAAAAAGAAATTTATTATTTTTAGTAATTAGTCGCACCTCAATTAGATACACGATGTTCCTGGTATGACTCAAAGTGTCCCCTATAATTTTAGAAATGACATTTTATTTCAAAAAAGTGTCACTCATTGAAAACAAATAAAACATGATCATATTTTCTTGATAATTTTAGAAAATTATTCATAAATTATTTTAGACATGTATGAATCCATTTCACATCAAACTAAAGATGATGTGATTGTAATTAATAAAATGTTTGTGTTTCTAGTTTAAAATGACATTTAAAAAAATCAACATACATACTCAAAACTGAGAAAACACGTTCAAATTGTTTTATTACATTAGTACAACTATCCAGAAGTTATTTGAGATGTGTTGGAATCATTTGCAATATAATATGATACTTGGTTTCACTAGTATAACTCCACGTGCATTTTTTTATTTAAAATTCACATTAATTTTAGTAAAATAAACACTTTCTGTAAATTTATTTTCACATATTATTACTAACATAAGAATTGTTTTCTTATATTGGTGCATTCTTTTTTATCAAGAAGGGGCAGTTTTTTAGAAAGTCACATGAGTATGTTTTAGATTAAAAGACAAGAGAATAATTTTGTTTTTGAATTTAAGTAATAATAGGTTTTCATGTAATTGTATAAACCAATGTTTGAAATGCCTGTAATATAGTTTCTTCTCTCTTCCATGATTTGTAAATTTAATTTCATTTAAATATTGTATTAGGACTTTTTTTGTTGATATCTGGTGTGTTTCTGGTGATGCGGTGTATTTTTATACCAAGTGTCATCGTGTTGCAGTGTGTTGTCACATCACACTATAGTATGAACCATTATCAATGATTTTAAAAGAACTGATAAATGTCTACTTTATCATCTCCTATATGAGTTATAATAAAATTTCATTTATCATTACTTCAATAAGTGATAATAAAATAATACATTATCAGTACTTCTATAAGATCTGATAAAATACCCTTTATCTATGCTTTTAGAAGCACTAATAAATCTATCATTCATCTGTGCTAAAAAACACTTATAAATAGATCATTTATTAGTAAATTTAAAATTTCTGATAAAGGATCTATTTATCACCAATTATTTAGCACAGATAAATGACCATTTTTCTTTAGTTTTAAAGCACTAATAAAAGACCATGTATTTTATCCTCTCTTAGGTAGTAAACTCTTTTATAGCTCTGATAAATGTCATTTACAACATTGTTAAAGGTTTATTTTGTAGTACTGTATGTGGAAATTACCTATTGGAATTTTCCTACTCGAGAACCTCCTTAGGGAAAATATTTTTGTATTCTGATGTGACCCAAAGCTATTGGAAGCGGGAAAGGGAAGAGTATTGGGTAGACTTTGGCTAAGCTCAAAGCTTTAGATGTGTTAGGATAAGAGGGGGTGAGGGTGATATTTATAGTGGAAGATAGGCTTGTTTTCTCATTATTTTAATCATTAGTTCATTTTTTTGGCTCAAAACAATGAATAGTTTGACAATTATCAAAAAAATATTATAATAATTAAGGGAAGATCAATATTATAGTGCTTAAATTAGCGATGACTCAATGAATAGTGTATTTAACTTATAATGTATATATTGTAAATTAATGTATTTTACTAGTCACCAGAAAATTGTAGTATATCAGAAAAATAAAAAAATCACTGTAACCCTTTTTTAATGTGTTGAATTAGAAAATGACCTCTATTTTATGAGAATAATTTTATAAATATGATTAATTTATATTTTAATTAAAATCATCATTTACAGGGAAAATATAGATTTTGAAATAATAAATAATTGAATAAAACTTTAAAAAAATATTATGGTATCATAAAACCATGTTGATTTCAGAAGGCAAAAAAATATTAATTTAGGAATATAATTTATGAAAATAAAGTTTCTTTAAAATTGTCAAATTAATCATAAAACATTATTTAAATATTTATGAGTTATAAATATGCTGACACTTAATTAAAAAATTTTAAAACATTTATTTAAATAGACTATAATATAATTATAGAATTTTTTAATTATAATATGTCAATGTTTTATTTAAACTTTCACGGGTCATGCCACTATTCATTTTTCTAGTTTACTATTCATAATGGTCATATACTATTCCTGTAGTCAAGTTAAAATTTCATCAATATTATATTTTAACATCTATAAATACTTCTTATTTCATTAATTATTTATTAATAAAGTCTTTATTATGGTCTATAAGTGATTATATGTTATATGACAAAACTATAAATGTGAACCTTGTAATCAAGGAATTATGAAGAATTCTCCATGATTTAGATGTGAACTAGGGATCCCGATTAGATACATTAAAGAGTTAAACACCATTCAGTCTAAAATATTCCTTCACATGCATCTTTGCAAGATGTTAAATTGAGAGATCTTCTTGAATAGTGATAATGTGGGAAGTCTTGGTGAGGCGATCCACCACAACCCATATTACATTGTTTCCTTTAGCTGTCATGGAGAGACCCATTAGAATGCCCATTGTGATTTTACCCCACATTCACATGCGTATAGTAAATGGTTTCATCATCCTTTTGGTCTTCATTCACTCAACATTATCTTAATGACATATCAATTACTTTGAGATATACTCAGCAATAGCCTTCTAAATATTGCCCTTCAAGAAGTGTTCTCAAAATTATTGGTACATCTTGGTACTCCTGAGATGGAAAGAGAAAGATGAGAAATGTGAATTATACAATAGATCCATCTTTTTCCCAAGTGATGAAGGCACACAAAGCCTCATTCCAAACTGAATCTCACCATCATCAACAATTTGGAACTCACGTAGCTTCCCTTTCCTTACTACGTTCAACTTCATTTGTAGTTATGGATCATCCCTTTGTTCCTCCTTAATCTTCTCTAGGATAGATGTCTAGGAAAACATTTTTTTCATCGTAGTATTTATTCCTCACCATTATGATTTCCAAAATCCATCCATTTCACATAAATTAATATATGGTCTTTCTAAATATTAAACATTGATAAAGTTTTATGTTATTTTAGACTAAGAGCATCCGAAACCTTTTTTCCTTGCCTGGATGATCGTGAATAGTTAAATCATAGCATTTGATTATCTTTATCTACCTCTTTTGACACATGTTGAGGTCCTTTTCAGTGAATTTATAATTTAGGATCTTGTGTTTTCTATATATGTCATACTTCTCACCATTTATGTCGTGCCACAGGATTTTGAATGGAAAATCATTGGTGCTACCTCCAGATCATGCTTCGAGTAGTGATGCTCAAGGATCTTCAACTATCATCAGAAATAGGCTATCAAATTATCATTTTTCCTGAGTAAAGAAACCCAAAATGTTATTTGAATCATCAATGTATATCACAAAGCGTTCTCCACATTTCTGTAATGTGAGTACAAGTGTATTGGTCATCCTTCTCTTTATCTCCTTGAATATTTCCTCACATTATTTCATCTAGAAATACATTACCCCTTTCCTTGTTAACTTATATTTCGAGGAAGATAATCCTTATAAATATGTTATAAAATGTTTGTTATGCTCTTATTCGATAATAACACTATGGATTTCTATGACACTAGATGTTCTAGGCCATTCCTCAATCACCATTATTTTTATATGGGCATTTATAAATTCCCCCAATTGTGATCACATGTCCCAAGAATGTGACTCACTATATCCAAAAGTCACACATTTTAACATTCTATACAACTTATTCTTCCTCGATGTTGCAAGAAAAAGCCATAAATTATATTCATCACCTTTCCCTTGGAGGAGATGAGAATATCTTCCGTAAACACACAAAAAAAATTTAGGTAATTTTTAAAGACTCTTTTCATTAAATAAAAAAAGATTGATGGATAATTAGTATGTCCAAAGGGAATTACCATAACCAAATAATGACCATAGATTTTCTAGAAGGTGCTCTTCTCAATATATTCCTTCTTCGCCTTTATATGATTATATATATAACTATGATCTACCATTGAGATGATTTGATAGCATTGCAACTGATAGAATAATTCATCAGTCCTTGGAAGAGGATACATGTTCTTCATGGTGATATTGTTTAGTTCCTAATAATTTATACACAACGAAATTGATCCATCTCTCTTATTGAAGAAGAGAACTGGAATACCCCAACATGATGCACAATGGAATATGAACCCTTTTTCCAAATGATCATGAATATTCTTCTTTAACTCTTCCTGTTCGAAATGAGTTCTCCAATATAGAGACTTTGAGATAGGAGTAGCTCTGAGTATGAATCCTATTGAGAACTCTACATCACAATCCGGGGGTAGTATGGGTAACTATTTAGAGAATACCTCAATATATTCCAAAACTATGGCCATTTCACCTAGTATGATACCTTCCTTTGACTCAACCATTTCCACATTGTGTGCTTCTTTACTGGGAATAAACACCCACACTATTAAAGGATTTTACAATGGAGATTCATGATCTTCATTTTATTTTTAGATGAGTATGGGATAGTTTGAAATATAGAAATATATTACCATCTCATGATATTTCCTCTATGCTCAGTATAAATAAAGACAATCCATCCCTATTATAGCATCAAATTCGACCAAGGGAAGAATTAGGAGATTTTTTGGAGAATCTACCCACATGCTCCAACAAGAAAAGAGTCTAACACATGGGTTTCAATGATATCACCACCTTTTGTTTTTACATATATCTATACTTCAAGGATCTAGGTATTCTATTAAATATTTCTAAAAAACAACTGAGATATAATGGAATGTGTAGAATCATAATCAAATAACGAGTTTTCAATTATTGAGTGAATAGGATATATACCTAGTATGACTTTATTTTCTTGATCCACTTCTGTAGTAGTGATGGAAGATGACTTCCCCAGCTCCATTGTCTTTGGTGGATGATGATGGTAATTACACTCAAGGACATGAGGTTTAGCGGACAGAAATGTAAGTTTCCTTTCTCTATATAGTTATAGGATTGGATCACGGTTGGTGCTTGCATCTATTATATCACATTGTCTGGCTTCCTCATGTCTTTTTTTCATTCATGAGCTTGTTGGAATTTCCCCCCTCAATTGAATCATTTTACCATCCCATTGAGTTAGTTCCCCTGATTTTCCTACATGAATTTTTTATATTTGGATGTTTTAGTGTTCTTTCCAACTTTTCAATGAGATCCTCCATCTTGAAAATCCATCTTTAATTTCTTATCACCATATCTATGGGACCAATATACAAACTCCACATCCACTTTGAGATCATGTCAACCAACTTATTCATAACTCCAAATGTCCCAAATTTTAATAACCCTTCATAGGTATTGTTTTAAACCACTAAATATTTTATATTTTTTATCATTGATGATAAAAAAACCAAAAGTTTACCTTGCAAGACTTGTGAAATTTTCATTTTAGGTCCAGAAATATTCTCCTTGAATTTTCTTCTACTCTATGAATTTTCTACCCCTCTTTGATTTAAGAGTTCATGGGAAATACATATTAAGAGACATTATCTTGAATGCTTCCCACTCAATGTATTCAATTTCTTCCTTTTACATGGTGTTTTTAATCATGTCCCACCATTTATCAATCACTCTATATGAACGATAAATAGTGTGAGAAACCTTCTCCATCTTAGAATAGTGAATAAAAAAAATATTCTATTTTGAGTTTACCCACTGATCAGTGACTAGTGGATCAAAAGATCCACTAAATATCTTCGGTCTTTGCCACAAAAAACAAATAATTTCTAGTTTCTCCCTATTAGGTGAAGGCATATGTTCCACATTATTTTTTTTATTATTCATAAACTTATATAGCTGGGTCTCTGTATCCCTGATATTTTGAAACCCTCCTCATAAAAAACAGGGGTTGTCATTCAGGAAATCCCTTAATTGTCCCCCGCACAGGGTGTTGGCCTAGTCCTCCTAGTTTCCACCATTTTCTAAAATAGAAAAGGCCATAACAAAACATATATGAACAAGTCATGGATAATTAATTTAATCATTTTTGGAATTAATTCTAATGGTATAAATTTTGGGATCCATAAATTTTTCATTTTTGGGGAAAAAAGATACTTGGGTATGTACTTACACATAGTCTCATACAACGAGTTTTCACAAAGACTCTCTAATCCATATTACAAAATTTAAAAAGCTGTGCACTGATACTAACTATAGTGACCGTGCTTTTTCATACAATCTTATTGCATAATTTTAATGATATACCACATAAAATAAGTACATGACCAGGATCTAAAGGGTTAGTGTCTTGGAAAAATTAATACCATATATAACATTAATAAAATAAAACAAAAAAATTATTTAATTTCTTCTTCCTCATCTTCTTATTTTCCCTTGATTTCTCCTTAGTAAAAGTTGTCACCTAAGGATATACATCAAAAAATGGTTGATATAAAGGCCCAGTAAGATGATATATAATAAAATAGAATAATATAACATTGGCGATCATAATAATTGTCATCTTAATATAGTCATAGGTTCTTAATCATGAGAGGAAGAATTAAAAAACATGGAATGTAGAAATGCCTAAAATGAAACATCATGTCTTAGTGGTCAGCCACCACCCATATTTTTGAAGAAATATAGCATCGGGTTCACACATATTTCAATTTTTTAATGTGATAAATTACATTTTATAATTAATTATAGTGTTATATATTTTAGGGTGCACAAATCACATCATAACTTTTATATTTCACTGTATAATTCTAGGTTTACCAGTCACATCATAACATTTAAATTATCTTGAAATCCACATAGAACATATATCAATCCTAGACAAAAAACCCCATGAAAAGGAATTTTTTTCAATTATTAAATTATAAATCCATAAAAATTTGGTTCCCAAATTGATTAGGTTGTAGAATTGTTGATATAAGGATCATCTACAGTTAGTGAATAAGAATCAATCTCCATAAATAAAATGTGTTTTTGAAGGAAGATATTTTTTGGAAAACACTGTGTTAATCATAAACTCTTGTAGAAAATAGGTATATCCCATAAATTTTAATTAAGTAATTAATAAATGATATTTAATTAATATCAATATTGAAAATGGGGTGAAATAGGGAAATTCCAAAGAAAGAGAGTTGGGTTTGACAATTCCCCTTACCTTAGGTATGAATTATTTATTCAATTTAATATAATGTATAATATCATTAGATTCATTAATTAAAAAACAATTTTTTTTCATGAAATTGAAACATTATGGATTAATTAATATTATTTTTGGGCTTTTGGAAGAGTTATAGAATTTAATTTCATCAATCATAAATGATTGTTCTATTTGTTTTCATGATCGGTTCACATGTATACATAGATAGAAGTTTGTGTAAAATGTGGATAAATATCTAGACTTGTTATTATGTGTTATTAATTACCTTTTAGAAGTTAAAATGATCTTACAAATAATTTTTTAATTTTTCATGAGGATTAATCATCACATAAATATAAATGATGATCGTATAGGTTATTTTTGGCGATTATTTTATCACAACAAACTAATTTTGTCTTATAATATAGTATTATGTATTTAAATTTGTTGTAGAAAAAATGGATATAAAATATACATTAAAATAATTTTCAAACCATTCAATTTTTTTATTAACAGTCTTTATGGTTATAATGTAAAATGAATGTGTATCGCCCACAATGACCATAAATCAACCCATCATGGGAAATGATTTTATTTTCAGAATAAAATAATGAGAGAGGGGAGTTTAATGTGGGATATTCCACTACCAATATAGAATTTTAGTATATCAAAAATAAAATAGTTTTTATAAAATTTTCATAATGTATGTTAAGGGTAATATAAGAAAATAAAACAAATTGAAATGAAATCTCTATATTTACTAATGTTAGCATTTTTCCGTCATGTGTCACAACTGTAGTAACACCTTCCAATTTCCCATCTCTTTCTACCTTTTCACCCTCTCCTCCCACAATATTAATGTCGCGACATTATTCATTTCCTTCTATTGTTTCAAACCGTCTGCACATCTTCCATCCTCTTCATCCAACGATTACACCAAAATCGGCCACTATTTCCTACTATGTGTAGTGAATCACACTTTTCTATCTCTGACACTTCCTACATCCACCACATAATGATGTCTCTACTATATATTCACTTCTACTGAACACCTCCCCATCTCGAGTTTACTATTCTGAATCATTTGATTCTATACGTTGATTGTTTTCTCTTCTTCCTCATCTGAGGATTTCACCAACTCCGGGCTCCCAAATCTACCATCACTATTTCTTCTCAACACTCCATCTTCACTTATTCCAAAATCTATATTCTACGGTTTGATAAAATAATACATTTAGAATCCAAAATCCATTGTATGATGTACATCGTCCTTAGCTACCAGTGCTCCATCTCTATCAACTATCTTTAATTCATTCATGTACATCTCCGAGGCTTATCCTAAATAACCCACCGACATATTCTCATAATTTTTTCTATAAAAGAATAACTATTATACTTCGATATTTTACACGAGCTCTCCTTCATTCATCTATTGAAATATATTCATCAACATGTGCATAATCCTAGTATCATTCAAAAAAATTATCTTATGTTATTCATTATAATATATGCAGGTTCACATAAGGTAATGAATGTTTCATAATAATTAATCCTATTAAATTACTGAATGTATAATTTATCTTAAGAATTTACCTTCAGTTCCTTATAATACTATTCTGTTATTTTCATTGTTTGTACTATGATCATATTACTACCTCTGAGTATACATGTTTACTCTGATCGACCTTTTTTAATTGAAAAATCTATATTAAAAATAGATACATTATATAGATCATAGTAAATATGTAAAGTCACTAATTTTACCAAGTAAATATTTTGTTATTTATATTCAATTATTAAGAGTCTGCAAAAATTGACAGTGCATGATTCTAATGCTCGGTGAGCCCGAATTGAATTTAAGAACATTTTTCAGGTACTTTCATTAAATATGTGAGCGGATTTTTATAACTATTGAATTGTTGACCAGATTAAAAATATGAGGGCATAGTTGAATCTGTAGTGCCGATATTCGATTAATAATGGATTTACTTTGACCGTAGTAGGTTTGGAGAAAAAGATATATTTTGAGACTTTTTTAAAATGAAATGAAATGAAATAATTTTTTGTTATATTATTTTATAAATCTCTAACTTACCAATTAAAAGATGGGGGCGGTGGAGTGTCATGCCAGTAAATGTCTTGACCTGCCTTCCTTAAGTAACAATTTCATTTGGGAAATTAGAAAGCCTGCTAATTTATGAGCCCCATTATCTCCCAGCTTCGTTACATTCTCTCCCCCTCTCCTATAAATATAGAGCTTGGGGGGGAGGTATTAGACAACATCCTCCAAAAAATGATGTTCTATTGGAGTTCCATAATGCGGATCCCATAGAGGATGGATCCCACCCTAGCAGGAGGTGATGTGAGAAACCAAAACCCCAAACCGATGTTTGACGTTGAGGCAGCTGTGAGTACTACTTGTTGTGGGGATGAAAAACATCGATACTCACTCAACTGAGAGTGATATCTAATATTTCAAGGTAGGGGGTTATTTTCATTTGTGCATTTTTGATTCCATATTCGCCATTCTTGAAATTATATGAAGAACGCGGGTCAACAAACAAATCGGAGGACACACGATTCATTCATCTTTGTGGGAGGTTTTTGCGGGGAATATTGTGGGGTTAATATTGTTGTTTAATTCAATTGTTATTAAACCCATAACCACATCATGTTTACAAGTTAACACGGAAGGTGCGGGCCTAGAAAAACCAGCCCAAACCCTCCACTATAATGCTATCTTTGCGCCACATTGGAAGATCATGAGCATGACAACTCATACCATAGAAGGAATGTCATGACATGTCAACCATGGCGAACAGAGGAGGCATGCGACATGACGACCGACCATAGGAAGGGAGGTGGTGCGACCTCCATGACCTTGGTGAATGGAATCCATTGTAGAGGCCAGAACTACCTCCGGCAGGTTCCGCGATGACGGAGTGGCACCCACATGGCACCGCTGCCTCCCCATCCAAACGGCCTTCAGGTTGTTCAGTAATCCAAGAGACCGGAGGGTTACACAACCCCCCCATGTGGTCGAGCAAACCTTGTGGCCGCCCTCGAGACGGGTTGCTGCCCTCATGTTGGGGCACCACCCTCAGAGCAGGAAGCTGCCCTCGGCCCGGGACACTACCCTCGAGTCGGGCCCCCACCCTTGAGTCGGGCCGCCGCCATCGGAGCGGGCCGCCGCCCTCGAGCGGGGCCACTGCCCTCGAGTCGGGATGCCTCCATCGAGCTAGGCCACTAACCTCGGAGTGGGTGGACACCCTCAAGATCAGAAACCCCCTCGAGCTGGGTTTTTACCCTTTGAGCAAGATCACCACCCTCAAAGTGGGCAGCCGCACTCGGACTGAACCACCAACCCTGGACAGGGCCAACATCCCGGTGGTCTGCCAAGCCAGGACCGGGTCACCTCCCTACAAGGAAGACACCCCATGTTGGTAGGGGTTCCCTTTTAGGGGTTTAATTGGACATTAGCCCAGTGGGCCGAGTCCACCTTGGCCTTTCTGAGACCAGGTTGGGTCGGGTTGGTCTTACCGGATCAGACAGCACCCAGGCCCAACCAGGACAAGAAACACTCAAAGAGGCTTATCTTAAGGATCATACGCCCGTTTAATGAATCATATAAGGAATTGGGATCCTTGGAGGAATACGATCCTTTTTCATTACTCCATTAGTGTTTCAGAGAAACTTGGAGTTTGGCTGGGTTGGATTGCACCCGAATCCAACCGGACCCACGACACTAAAATGCCAATAACGCACAGACCGTCCATCAAACTGACGTGTTGTATGTTGGGTTGGAACTCTTATGACATGGAAGATCACTAGGTTATTTCTTTCTAAGAATTCAATATGGTAGACATACGACTGATGGCTTTGGGATTGATTCTCCCAAATGCACTATGTACGGATCCCTATGACTTGTTGAGACCTGATGACTGCTGACTTTTCAACTCAAAGTGGCTCGACGGCTATGGTACGCAAAGGGGAGAGGAACCTTAGAAGACCACGATGAGGGTGGGTATTTCTGTGTGAGCTTCCGGGCCACGACAGGGAGAATCAGTGATACACGATGGGGTAGAGTACCTTAGAAGACTACATTGGGGGGGATGACTCTGTGTGACCCGATAGAAAAACAATAAGTGGTGGGGAGAAGTACTTCAGCAGTTATAGGATAGTGGGAAGCGCCTTGGTGTGATGCGGGAGGCCCATTGTACTCAATAGATGAGGAGTTCTCTAGCATCCAAGGCGTTCGACTTTGTGACTAGGGATGTTTTGTGTTACTAACCCTAGAATAAATCATAGTGTGAGTTTCCATTACTTTGTTCTTGTGATTGAGGTTATGCTATGTGGTACTATACATGTGTGGAACTTTAACATTATGGTGTTACCCTTTGATTTTTCTTTGTGGAATTCTAGGAGACCTTCAGGGACTTAGGGTCCCTACTGAGTATCGTTATACTCACCCTTGCATGGGCTTCACCTGCACCATGTTGTGTCTTGTGAGATGACATACAACTTTGATCTAGGATGAGGGAGCTATGATAGGAGGGTGCTCGGAGGTAGACATTCGACATGATGTGACACGAAGGAGATGGGAGGGCATGGAGTACTATGGATGAGATATATACCTACCCTTCAGGTAGGATCCGCGGTGGTTGATCCAAGAGATGATTTTCACCTTTCAACTGTTGCGTACTTTTTAGTAGTACTTGTACTTTTCTATTTGGTCTTTTATTCTGGACCCTTTACTTTTAGTACACTTTTACAATAGTAGTTTACTTCACAATTTCTTCTTGTTGTGTTCTTGGATCGTGTGTTTGTACAAGTTTAATGGTAATGACATCTGTTTTAGGTAATATATTTTTCAGTGATAGTTGTCATCCCCTAGCCTATGGAAGGTGGGCTTGGGCTAGTCATGATACGGGCCCTAGTGTGCCATTCATGACAAAGTGGTATTAGAGGAATCTGTTTTACCGAAGAACTAGGGCTATGATATTTTGTATGTGGCAATAGTGTTAAGTGTTTTGAGTGTGGTCTTCATTTCGGGGAGTCCAATGTTGTTGTGGTGGCTGGCATACCCATACACCATGACCCTAAATTATGATTTCCGACTGAGCACACGAAAACATTGATTGCATTTGTTTTGAAAATTCTGTCTTCTGTTTTCTCGAATCACCCCACCAGGTATAACTTTTAACTATAGCACAACTATTTCTTATTGGTATGATGCCACAATGATATCCATCCTTGTTCCTCGAGATGGTAGGCCATGACGGCCCACCGAGCAATGAAGCCTCGATGTAGGGCCCCCTTATGGATTTGGCACCATCAGGTGGTGTACATGCCTCACTACTATTCGTTGGACAACCTTTTCCACCCGCCCCACTAGAAAATTATGCACACTGACTGAACACGTTGCCCGAGTTCTAGTGGTAGAGACCTACAAGGTTCCGAGGTGAGATGGACCCGCAAGTGGCTGAGGATTGGATGGAGGTTGTGGCCTGTGTTTTTTGCTTAGTTGGGACACCAGCTGATTTTATGGTTATCCTGGAAGCCAGCCTTTTTCAGTCAGCATTAGGGAGATGGTGGTTCCTAATGCTCTAGATACACGATCAGGAAACCCTCATTCGGGAAAACATTGAGGGCCTTTTCAGGGAAGAGTTCATCCATGCGACCTTATGCTCTATGCGTATACTAGATCTGATGTTCTTACAGTAGTTCAGCAAGACAGTGGACCAGTACTCAGAGAGGTTTACTGATCTCTCCTGCTACTCCACCAACATGGTTCTAGTCCCTTTCATCAGGGTCTAGACCTTTGATCAGGGTCTCTGACGTGTTATCAAAGCATCGATTGTATCCCTCGGTATTCTGATGCAGGCTGGGGTGCTTGACCGAGCACTTTTTGTCAGAGATTCCTAGCTGAGCAGGCATTAACAGCAAGAGCTACAACCAGATGAAAGGTAGTTGAGTCATCTATAAGTGGCAGTAGGATGGTGACAAAGATGTTCAAGTGGACTAGAACCTCTAGTGGATGACCCTAAGAATCCATATTAGTGGTGTGAGGATAACAATGCATAGGGAGACTAGTAAGGGGTGCATAGTGTTACACGTGTGGTAGGCAGGGTCATATGGCTTGTGAATACCTGAACCGACATACCGATGACCACAAAATGGTTGAGGTACCACCAAGGAAGAGGTTTAGTTTCAAGTGTGGAGTTTTTTAGGGTGGAAGATGTGGTAGAGTAGCTGGCTGTGTAGTAGGCGGTGCACGGCGTCTCAAGATTCTACTACAACAACCATCAGGTGGTCCACCCCGACCACAAGGAGCAGGAGGACAGGGATGAGCTCAGCTCCAGGCAGCTGAGGCCTATGATCACGGCGGTCTGAAGATGATTAGATGTATGATCTGTATCTACTACACCTTAGATGCAGCACTTATTTCCATAGGTGCTAGTCACTCTTTTATTTCCATGACCCTCGTTCAGAGCTCAAAGATTCCGGTGGAGCTGTTGTCTCGATCTTTATTGCTAGAGACACATACATGAGCAGATTCGACAATTACGCACTGGTTATGGCAGTTTGAGATTACAATAGGTGAAGAGAGCCTTGACTGGGATCTCCTAGTTGTGGAATCGAGGCCTTACAACATCATCTTGGGTATGGAGTGGTAATTCATAGTCCATGTTTATATTTACTGTATTTGGTGAAAAGTGGGGTGTGTCTGCATGGACGAGACCAGTTTATCCTTCACTGGTGAGTAGGAAACCTTTGAAAAATAGGATGGACATACCCGGAGGAGCGTGAAGCCAGTTACTCATCAGTTGGGTAGCCTTAACCTTGGAGCAGTAGATGTTGAGAGTCCAAGCTATCATGTAGTTGTGGACCATTATGCCAATGTCTTTCCTGATGATGTTCTAGGACTATAGAGAGATATAGAATTTTACATCGACATGTACCCCGAGACGACACTGATATCTACACCAACATATCAGATGTCTCCCATAGAGCATTGTGAGTTACGTGTACAGTTGGAGGGCTTGCAGGGAAAGGGGCTCGCAAGACCCAGTGTTTCTCCATGGGAAGCCCCAATTTTGTTCTCCATGAAGGCTAATAGGAGTTTGAGACTCTGTGTGGACTATAGCTTCTTGAACTAGGTGACCATTAAGAACAAGTATCCAATCTTGAGAATTGATGATCTTTTGGATTAACTTATGGAATACCACTAGTTTTGGAATATAGAACTAAGATCAGGCTATTATCGGATTAGGATACAAGATGAGGATGTGTAGAAAATGACCTCCAGATTCCATTATGGCCATTATGATTTATTGGTTATTCATCTCAACATAACCAATTCCCCAGTAGTGTTCATGGGACTCATGAATAGGATCTTTCATCCATACCTCGATCACTTTGTGGTGGTGTTTATCGAAGAAATCCGGATTTATTTGGCGATAGAGGAGGAGCATGCCTATCATTAGAGATTGTTTTGGATACACTCATAGAGCACAAACTTTATGGTAAACTCTCGATGTGCCAGTTCTAGATACAGGAGGTCCAATTTCAAGGACACATTATCTCAGAGGCTGGAGTTGCAGTGGATCCAGTGAAGATAGAGGATGTGCATTCTTTGGAGCCACCTAGGAGCGTGACAGAGGTACAACGTTTCCTAGGATTGGCTGGATACCACCGGAGAATCATGCCAGAATTTTCCAGAGTTGCAGCACACTTTTCAGCTTTGACAAAGATGGGGAAACCATTCCTTTGTACAGAGAGATGTCGACATATTTTCTAGGATCTGAGGCAGAGACAGTCGAGTGCCCTAAAATTTGAGGCTTCCAGAAGAGGGAATTGGGTATGTAGTCTAGAGTGACGCATCAGGGACATGGCTTGGATGTGTCCTGATGCAGGAGAGAGTAGTGATCCCTTACAGTTCATGATATCTAAGACAACATGAGCATAACTATTCTGCCCTTGACCTGGTTTTAGCTGAAGTGGTCTCTTCCATAAAGATGTGGCAACGTTACTCGATGGCCGAACATTTTACAATCTACTCTAATCACAAGAGTCTTAGGTATATCTTTACTCAAAAGGCCCTGAACCTGAGACAGTAACGATGACTAGAGATCCTCAAGGAATTTGACTTTGAGATAGTCTATACTCCTAGGAAGTGGAATGTGGTAGTAAATGAAATCGATAGAAGATCTGGTCTTCAGTTGCTAAGTGAGGCAATAGAGATTATACCTTCATTGCAGATATCCTTTCTACATAGAGATAGAGGATCATACCTCTAGTCTACAATAGTCACACCCCCACTCCTTCATTGAGTTAGAGAGGTGCAGCTTGGGGACACAAACTATGAGGCTCAATGTGCTCAAATATCCTCAGGGCAGACAGTTGATGGAATTTCTGATTATGGGGATCATGTTATCCTCTTCAGAGGATGGACCATGGTACCAGTGGCTATACGAGAGGACGTGTTGAGGGAGTTCCATACATTCCCTCTTATGGAACATCCTGGTGTGGCGAAGATGTACTAGAACCGGCAGTATCCGCACGGGTGGTCATGGATATAGAAGGCAGTGGTAGAGTTTGTTTCATGATTCCTCACATGTCAGCAAGTGCAGGTCGAGCCCGAGGTTCCACCATGCTTAGCTCAGCCACTAGTGGTGACGGAGTGGAAGTGGGATGGGATCTCAATGGAATTTGTGACAGGGCTTCCACGTACATCTAGGTGACCTGCTTCTTTATGAGTGATCTTAAATCATCCCACATCCTACCTATCTGAGATTCAAGATCAGTAGAGGGATTGGGACACCTTTATGTACATGAGATTGTGTGACTTCATGGGGTGACATCAGCGATAGTCTCTGAGAATGAAACACATTTTACATCCTGGTTATCGAAGGGATTACAGGAGGGTTTTGGAACTCAACTACATTTGAACACCACCTTTCATCCTCAGATGGATGGTCAGATGGAGCAGACCATTTCGACTCTAAAGGTCATGCTTCATGCCAGAATCCTAGATTTTGGTCGTCGTTGGGAGGATCACTAGCCCTTGGTGGGGTTCCCATAAAACAACAGTTATCACTCCACCATCGGTATGGCACCATTCAAGGCCCTTTACGGCTGACCCTAATGATCACCTCTATGCTGGAAAAACCATAGGGAGTAATCACTTATGGGTCCAGAGTTGGTACGAGCTACCACTGAGAAGGTGCAGATCATCCAGCAACTAATGAAGACTGCACCGAGCAGAAAGATGTGATATACTGATAGAAGATAGAGACCTTTGGCGTTCCAAGAGGGGGACCATGGTTTCTTCTGAGTCTCTCCTCGATGGGGACTATGGATATTTGGATAAGGTGAAAAGTTATCACCAAGGTTTATCGGGTCATTTCTGATACTTTAGAGGTTAGGGAAGGTGGCATACCACTTGGCACTTCTACCACTATTGGACAAGGTACATAATGTCTTCCATGTATCCCAGCTGAGGAGATACGTGCATGACCCTTCTAAAGTCATCGGTCACAATGAGCTGGACATGGATGATGAGGTGAAATTTATAGAGGTTCCAATAGATATTGAGGATCAACAGGAGCGAGTCCTTCATGGGCAATCAATTCCTCTCGTGTGCATTCACTGGTAGCACCGAAACCTCCAGGAGAGCTCATAGGAGTAGGAGGCTCAGAATCTTGCCCAGTACAACCATTTTTTTCCTTAGTCTATGTTTTGGATTCTAGGAACAAAAATCTCAAAGGTTGGGAGAATGTAAAGACCCAAATTTTTCAATGAATTTTTTTAATTATATGGTATTATTACGAGTCTGCGAAAATGGACAACACATGATTCGGAGGCCCAGTTTTCCCAAAATGAATTTATGAACTTTTTTTGGGTACATTCATTAAATGCGTAAGTAGAGTTTTGAATATTTTTAACCTTTACCTATATTAAAAATCTGAGGGCACCGTTGAATCTGCAGAGCTAGGATTTACTTAAGGGAGGCTTTAAATTTAACGTAGTAGGTATTGAGAAAAAGTTATGTTTTGAAACACCATTTAAATTAAATTAAATGAATTAATTTATGGTTATTTAATTTTATAAACCTCCGACATGCCAATTAATGGGTGGGGTCAGCGTTTTTCCAAGGAATTAAATGGATTGACTTTCCTACCTTAACAAATGATGACGTTGGGGAAATTATGAAGCTTAATAATTTATGAGCCTCATTGACTCCCTATGTCGTTATATACTCTCCCCCTCTACTATAAATTTATAGAATGGGTGGAGGGGTATCTGAAAAGAATCTTCAAGAAAAAAATTTCTGTTGGAGTGCCAGAATGTCAAGACCATAGAAGACGGAGCTGGCCCCTATAGGAGGTGACGTGCGACACCAAAACTCCGAACCGGAGTTTGATGTTCATGTGTTGGTGAGGATATCCTGTTGCGGGGACGGTGAACAATGAGACTCCATCAACCATGAGTGCTCTCCAACATTTCATAGTTGAGGTTTTTTTTGTTTGTATGTTTATGATTCCCTCTTCCACATTCTTGAAATCATATGAAGAACGTAGGTCAACCAACTAATGTGTTGACTTGCGATTCATTCATCCTTGCAGAAGGATATTAAAGTGAATCTTGTTGTGTTAATCTTGTTGTTTAATTAAATTTTAATTAAACCCTTAACCACCCTCTTGTTTACAAGTTAACGCAGAGGGAACATGCCTAACGAATACAGCAAAAACCCTCTGCTATCTTGCTATCCTAGCACCACCTTTGAAGATTGTGAGCACGTCGACACAAACCACAAGAGGAAGCCCGCAACTCATCAGCCGCAATGAACAGAGGAGGTGGCCAACATGATGGCCAGCAGAAGGAAAGAAGGCGGCACGAACACCGTGCCGCTGGAAAAAGGATTCTCTTATCGAAGCCACGATAGAGACCGGACCCACCTCTGGCAGGTTCCGCGACAACCGAGTGGCGCCCACGCGGCGCCTCTGCCTCACCAACCGAACATCTTTTGAGCTATTTGAGAATCCAGGAGAGAGGGGGTTACACCCCCCTGTGTCGAACCAAATTGGGCCACCGCCATTGGACTGGGCCACCATCTTCGGACTGGGCGGCCGTCCTCAAGTCGGGCCACTGCGCTTGAGTTGGGCCACCCCCCTCGGAGTGGGTCGCCACCCTCGGAGTGGGACGCCGCCCTAAGAGCGGGCTGCCGCCCATGGATCAGGTCACCACTCTCAAAGCGGGCTGCCGCCCTCAGAGTGTGCCGCCACCCTCGGATTGGGCAGCCGCACCAGTGGGCCGCCGTCCCCGGACTGGGCCACCACCCTAGTAGGCCGCCGCTTCACTCGGGCTAGTCCTCCCATTTGCTGGCTGCCCATGCGGACCACCACTCTTGTGTGCTAGAATGGACATCGGCCTAGTGGCTCGTGTCCACCTCGGCCCTGCCCATAACCGGTCGGACCAGACCTGTGCCTAATCAGGTCGAGAAACACTCAAATGGTCTTATCTTGAGGACTGGATTTGCGTTTGACGAACCGTCAATGGTGTTTGGACCCTTGGGGAATGAAAGTCCTATTTCCTTACTCTATTAGAGTTTCAGAGAAACTTGGAGTGTGGCCTGGTTGGATCGCACCTTAATCCAACAGGTCCCTATTCACTGAAATTCCAAAAACACACAGACCGGGCGTCCGACCAACTCACCGTATTTTGAGTTGGAACCCTTACGACATGATAGATCATTGGGTTACTTATTTGTGAGACTTCATGCTAGTTTATTTATGACTGATGTCTTGGGGAGCGGTTCTCCCAAGCGCACTAGGTACAGAACCCTGCGACTGGCTGAGACCTACCAATGACTAACTTTTAAACTCAGAGTGACTCGACGGTCATTGTACGTGATGGGGAGGTGTACCTTAACAGACCATGATGGGGGTGAGTGGTTCTGTGGGGCTTGACAGGCCACCGTGGGGAGTAGCCACAGTACGTGTTGGGGAGGATTACCTTAGCACACCACGTTTGGGGGGGGGGCGACTCTGGGTGACCCGATATACCCACAATACGCGATGGGGAGTAGTACTTCATTAGTTCAAGGTTAGTGGGAAGCACCTATTTTGGATTTAGCATTCCCAATGTACTCGATAGAGGAGGCATTCTCTAGCAGCCGATGCGTTCGACATTGTGACTGGGGATGTTAGTGGTTACTACCTATAAAATATATCATGGTGTGGGTTATCATTACATTGTTGTTGTTATTGAGTTTATGTTATGTGGTACTTTACCTATGTGGTACTTTACATTCAGGGCATTACCCTATGGTTTTTCTTTGTGGAATCATAGGGTACCTTCATGGTCTCGGGGTCCCTATTGTGTATTGTTATACTCACCCCTAAACGGGATTTTCCTGCACCTTGTTGTGTCTTGTGCAGACAACATACAACCTTGGTCAAGGCTGAGGGAGCCAAGACTAGGTAGTTCTCGGATGTGGAAATTCTCCGTGACATGATGCGGAGGAGATGGGTAGACATGGAGTACATTGGAGGCGATCTGTACCAACCCTTCTGGTTGGAACTGTGGTCAACAATTCAGGAGCTAATTTTCACCATTGCACTATTTTGTACTATTCAGTGGTACTTAAAATTTTCCAGTTGTGCTTCTATTCCGCCCCTTTACTTTTAGTACACTTTTACTATAACAGTTTTCTTCAAATTTGCATCTTGTTGTGTTCTCAGACCTTGTGTTTGTATAGGTTTAAAGGCAATGCCTTTCATTTTTGGGAATATGAATTTCGGTGCTAGTCCCCTGCACCAGGTCATGGAAGGTGGGCATGGGGTAGTCATTGCATGAGCCCCGGGGGACAGGTCATGAAAGAATAATTGCAACCGATACCCTCCAAACAAACACCCTGCATAGTGAATACATGGACATTCTAAGGAATATTGGTCTTTGCAATATACATTGTCTAATATCTTATCAGAATAATAAATTTCATTGTTATTTGTTTATTTTTAAATCCTTTACAATCAAATAAAAAGATTCAACATATAAACATGCACTCCCCATCGCGATATAGAGACACTCAGCTTCAAGGCAGACTACTACGACAACAACATCAATCTGGTTGTCGTATTTTTATTCTACACACCTTGTAATGTTCAGTTATTTATCAATCAGAAACATAAATGTTATCTATAAAAAAAATTCGACAAGCATGATTTATACTAAAAACATTTATGCAAATGAACATGTAACACCGATAGGAAGCACCCAAACAAGAAGAGGTATTCCATTATCACTGATACCCAGAAACTGTTGATTCATTATAAAAATTCCTTATTTTTATTTTAGTTATCATATTATAGGATGAAATAATATACCTTTTTAATATATTATATTACTTCCGAACAATTTTTTATAGGCGAGATGGTCACACTAGCTTATAACACAAAAATACATCGATGCATTCCAGTATCACCTATATCCTACAATGGTTATTTTCGATTAGTATATTTTGTTCGATTTCTTTGACTTCATTCTGAAAAACAGGTAACTAACTCTTCCGAAAATTGTTCATTTCCCTATTTCATATTCACTGAAGACAGATCAAATCAATCAATGACATATACTAGATAAAAAAAAAGAAAAAAACAACCGAATACCATGATACAACAGAGTCTTTCATTCTATGATCAAGTTCGAATTGAACATTCTTTAACTATATGGTCAATATTTTACATTTCTATTTAAGAAAATCATGTCCCAATAATACTATTACATGGTATGAATACAAATGGTAGTACTTTTATGGAGTCATCGAATTTATCATCATCACTATATGCACAAAAAATCCCCTAGATTAATTATTCTCTATCACTGCAATTAGGATTCTTACAAATAAAACTACTATTTTTAATAGCAATGGTTATACTGCTATTGGGATGAACAATCCTTTTTCATATACAGGTATGTTATACATACCAACAAACATTTCAAGTTTCTTATATATCTATCTCTCAATATATATACACTTTATATTTTTTAATAAAAATTTTACTTATGATGTTTATACAAGGGGGGAAAAATAAGAATACATGTTCTACACAACCGCCCGAGGAACAACATTCAATGAATCAAACAACCATGGACAATAATCCTACAACATACACAACAATAGATCCTATATTCAACATTAGTGGTTTTTCAAAGTGGATAATATATTCTCAATATCTAATAGTTTTACTATATAATTTCAATTACTATGTTTTCAATAATAACAAATATCATGAAGTTGAATGCTGAAGATAAGTCACTGAAAGTTAATACTGCTGAGGAAACAAGTTATTTTCATTTACTAAACATCAATATTACTACGACGATTATATGTATTCTCTTATTACACTACATTTTCAAAACCAACTAATATCAAATATTCTAATATTATCCTTTTTAAGACTATTCAGTTTGTGGAGACCCTATAATCATTCATTTGTATTGTGGTTCAACCTTCTGGTATGAAGAGCAGAATAAAAAATACAGCCACATACATATCCCATGTTTTTCATTATGTTTTTTGATGGGAAAAAATACTTTTAAACTTTCACACGAATGTCCTGGATATCTTAGAACATTACTTTTCAATACCTCTACACATTCAAAAGAATTCCAAGACCACATTCACATTTATAACTATATATTTCCATTCACATCATTGGGCTTCAAAGTAGAAAAATATGTGAACTCTGGTGGGTCTCCAAATATATTTAGATTGAATGGACATGACTACCATTGCATTGGAAATTTATGTCCTCCTTATGGAATTCCACCAAATTTTTGGGTAGCTCTATGTATATGGCACTGCAAATAATGCTCTGAACAGATTATGGGTCATCATGTTAACACAACATGAAGTGGTATTGTCTAAATATTGTCTCTTGTGATTTTAACTTCTTCTTAAAACCTTCTCTTCCAGCATCAATTATAGGAACCAACCCACTGTTATTGATTTAAGAGTTTTAAAAAACTATCAGATATGATTCACCAAATCAATGCATTATCATGTAAATTCAGAATAACAATGGATGTTATTGAGATTCATGTCACAAAAAATTTAAATCTATGACTTCTTAAAAGATAAGGAGGAGATGCACCAACATACAGTTTTCCAACTACTTCTGATATTTAAATGCTCATTTTTTGTGACATTAAATATTTAAATCATGAGAGGGATATCATCATTCAATGAATAAGTGGTGAATTTCAACTCATGGATGATAATCACAAGCAATACCTTCTATTGCAATATACATTGATTTTCACGGGTGGATTAGACATATATTTTGACAAGAAATTTCATCAT
The DNA here is from genome assembly GCA_963277665.1 of Viscum album. Lineage (NCBI taxonomy): Eukaryota > Viridiplantae > Streptophyta > Magnoliopsida > Santalales > Viscaceae > Viscum > Viscum album. The sequence continues at coordinate 249,910,780 of OY728120.1, read as the reverse complement.
GTGACACCCTTCAATAGAAGTGAAAAACTCAGAATATTAATTATGAGTTAATATATCTCCTATAACCTTCAATTTTGTTACAATAATGCCTTCAATATTCAGTATTCAATGAGGCTACTTCAACAGTTTATTGTAGATAAATATACAATGATTGAGTCTCAAAGACTATCTTTCATTCACTTTAATCAAAAGCACTTGAGGGTAGAATAATACAATGGGCTATAAGATGCTTACCTTAGAGGTGATAGAGATGGGTCATTATATGGGAAACATATCATTTTACCTTCCACATTTACTGGTTGTCCGGGGTATATGATTCAAAATTACCAAGATGGTATGTCAATCTATAATTGGGAAGGGTATCCTCTTATTTTTTAACATTTTTATGAAATCCACTATGGCCTAATGTTTCAAGGAGTTTTAAATTAAAACACCTTTTCCCATCAGACTATCCTCAGTAACTATCTTGTATTTTCAATATTATGGCTAGAAACTCATGAAAGATCTATGAGAAGGGTATTTATTTGGAAAGACTCAAGAAGGTATGACACTACATCACTATTATGTTCTATAAATATAATTACTCCTTTTAATATCAAATGTCACATTTTTATTAAAATACCCTTCAATATCCAACGTAGTTGTTCATACTACGGTGTTTCAGAATATAGGATTTCTGCATGTGTACATTGTCTTATTTTTTTAGTCATGAAGACAATGTTGTTACTCCAATGGACAATTATTGAATTATTTCTACAAAAATTCCAAATAAGGGATCCTTCCCCAATATTCTTGAAGTAGTTTCAAATTTTATGATCCATAGACCATTTGGGGATGTCAATATTCACTCACCTTGTATGATGAATGTAAAATGATCAATGTATTATCCAAATAATATGTTGCACATACAACAATTGATGATGATGGTTATGTTGTATAACAGAGAAGAAATTATGGATGTACCCCTGTCAAAAATGGTATAGCCTTGGAAAATCGGTTTTTCCTTCCACACAATCAAATTTGGATGTTAAAATTGAAATCTCATCAAAATATTGAAATTTTCAATTGGCCATATTCTATGAAATATATTTTTAAATATATAAGCAAGGGTATTGATCGTGTAACCACAAAAATATATGAAAACAACCAACCTCTGTCCAACAACATTATCAATGAGATTAAAATGTTCTATGAATACCGATAAATATCACCATGTAATGATTCTTGGAGAATATTTTCATATGATTCCCATTGTAGATATCCTCTGGTTGATAGACTACAGTTTCATTTACCATGAAAAAACATATTAATGTATGCAGACACTGACAATATTAAATAAGAGCTACATTTGTGATAAAATGTTCTCATCTTGGTTTGAAGAAAATCTATTCTACTAAAAGGGAAGAAGTGTAACATATGCATAATTACCAATAATATTTTTCGGCCACTACCTTGAAAAGAAATGGTATCGGCACAAACAGGGATTCAGTATTGGTAGACTATACTATGTGCCCCACTCTTCTAGGGAACTATATTACTTGTGGATTCATCTGAAAAATGTTATAGGTGTGACTTTATATGATTCTATAAAAATGGTTAAAAACTATAATCATCATACATTAAAAAAATTCTATTCAGAAATGGGACTGTTTTCCAATGATAATGAGTTCATTCAAGCACTAAAAGATGTCTCCGCCTGGAAAATTGGAAAGTCTTTGCGAAGACTATTTACCAGAATGTTATTCTCAAACACCATTTCTCAATAAAATATTATTTGGAATGAGATATTTAGTATTCTAACCGATGATATTATATATTCTGAACTACAATGACTACATATACAAGGTACAAACAAATTAATGTCTCTTCCTATAGATATCTACGTTAGTATATTTCATTCTAATTCTATTTCCCTCTCCTATTGACTTGAAACTCAGGAATCATCAAATATCAATGTTACCATTGTTTGAAATAGAAAACATTATATATATCAATGGTAAATACCTGTAATGTCTTCCTCTAATTTCCATTACAGATTATTCAATAGCTTCTCAACCCAATCATTTGATTGCAAAAGAGCTGAATTACAATAGGAAAAACCTTTTTAATGAGAACACATCATTACACAATATTATTACTGTTGAACAAAAACATGTTCTCGAAAGAATTATGTCTTCCTTATGTTCTACTACTTGAGGATTTTTTATTTATTTCAGGGATTTTCAGGGATGGGAATGACTTTTATCTAGAGAGTTTTAACAAGTATACTAAGATCAGTAGTTAAAATTATTCTGGTGGTGGATTACGGTGGAATGTAATAATCACTCCTACCACGTGGGAGGAAAACACATTCTAAATTTCGAATACTGATATCTATAAATGACCAATTGGCAAGAAATATTCAGCCAGGTTGTAATGTTGTAGATCTTCCATAGTCAACAGATTTGATAATCATGGAAGAGGCTCCAATGCTTCATAGAATCTAAATTTGAAGAACTTGATCATACATTAAGAGATACTTTGTGAGTAAATAATTAAAATGCATATATGGTATCATTTGACAGGATATCGGTTTTTCTCATCGGATATTTTAGAAAAATACATCCATAAATCCATGGTGGGGACTGAAGATACATTATATTCAAAAGTAAAAGTTCTTCTTATCTGTAGATAGATTTCCAGGTTTTAAAATGGACCCAAAACACAATTTTGGAGTCAACAAATACATTAGACAGTTCAAATTATTTTCAAAAGTTTGCAAAGTTGATTTAGGATATTGGTGAATGATGTGTTGGTGAGATTACAGATGGGGGCATGTGAATTCAAATACTATAAAAATATCTTCTAAAAAAATTAAATCACCACTGACAACATATGTTGAATTCTCAAACCAAGATTTCAATAATAACATTGGAGATATATCCAATTTGAAAGGTCATGATATATTAGCACCAACCTATGATGTTGTTCAAGAAGTAAATGACTACATGTTCATTCTATGTAATTCAGAAGGAAAAGATTACTTTAGTTCTGATTCAAATTGAAATTTCTGTTTTGATACAGATCAGCCTGAAAACATATATACAACTAAAATTTGAAATCGTTTCAATTTCTTTGGGCTTCTTTCACACAAAAGTACTTTTAAGATCATATTACCCGTTATGCCTTTTAGAAATGTAGTCTAATTAGAGGGTTTATGCAATGGTACTCGTCTAATTGTTACACACCTAGGAGACCATGTCATTATAGAAGAAAATATAAGTGGTTTTCATTCCAGGTATCTTGCTTTCATACAATGAATAAATGTAACCCACACATACGATAAACGACCTTTCAAACTACATTGAGGACAATATCATTTGACTATTTCTTATGGAATGACAATTAGTAAGAGTTATGGAAAATCATTGTCTTCTATTTTTTATATCTATGCAAGCCTATCTTCGGTCATAGACAATATAATGTTTCCATATCTTGAGTGACATTACCAAGGGGTTTGAAAATTGTTGATGATGATATAGGTAACCCAACTTCCAACAGTATATAAAAAATTGTCTACAGAGAAATTTTTGATAACCATTAATTAGGTATCATATCATTTCAAATATATTTCTTTCAAAGTTGTTATCAAATGAATGTTTAGAAAAAGACATGACTTACTTTGTTGCATACTATGTTACATATGCACACTAATTAAAAACATACAGAACTTAAAACATGTCACGAAGGATTTTTCCTTTGAATGATATTATGGTTGACACTGATGAAAAATTGATGATACAAATCTGTGTATTGAATCAATGGTGTAACTCATCGCCCAATATTGATGTTGTTGCTATCGATTTGATACTCTATGGTGCACAAGTGAGTTTATCATGTCAAAAAATTATATTTTATGTGCTATTTTTATAATAATAATACTACACATGATAGTTTATTTATATTATTTATATGTGACATATAATTTTTAAACATTTATATTGAAAATTAATTAATGTAGGAGACCAGAATTTAGTGTAAAATTACAAACCCCCAGCTAATCACCATGTACAAACCACTCATGAATGATGTCCTTTACTTCTATATACAGAACATCCAAATTACTCCTAATTAAGATAGATACTATGGGTAAATACATTCTTTCTGACTACTTTTCATGACAAGAACATATGTTTTATTGGTCGATATTCCACTACCACTGTTAAATTTTGAATTCACTTATTTTGAAGATGTCATTGACAAAATAGTTCCAGAACAACATTTAGAAGGTAAATTTCGGTACAACTATTCTTTCTCGCATTCTACGATTTTGAAATTCATCATGGCTACATTTTTTTATGAATACATTCTGTAAATATCAATCTAAGTTTGTAAAATTATCAGTTTTGTAAAATTCTATACATTTACAATACTTTTAACCATGATACCGTGTTCATAAACATGTACTGTTTTACATCACTTTTACCTATTATAGAAATTATTGGACATCTATGTTAATCATATCCTATATAGTCTATCGTTACATCCAACAAAAAGATCCTAATTTTTTTAGAACATGATTGATTAGAATTCTTTCTTTTCTATAATTGATAGAAAATATTTCAAACAACAATATATCTACTATGATTTATTTTAGAGGCTTGTGATTAAATTGTAGGTTATTGGTGGGGGGTTTTCCAATATAATTTTAGAAATCTTGGAAACTAAACATGACTCTTCTAATGTAATTATTTTGAAGCTAGTCAGGGCCAAGAAATGGACCAATACAAAATCAACATATATCGTATGAAATCTTACCTACTCCAAACATCACTATATATGAATTAGTCGCTTAAAAACAATCGTATACTGCCCAGCATAGTCCAGCTTCTCTTTTTATGAGCAATAAACTATTTTATGTTTTATTGAAAACTGTGATCTTTGTAAACAAAAATGTTTCATCATCTATGATGCCTTATTAAAAAATGTAATGTTTTCAATTAGTCATATCACATGTTTGAGGAAATGTTCTAGAATCTGAAATGTTTGAAAATTTTAATTTTCCATATTATGATATTTTATGTTCTAGTATCTATTATTTTATGTTCCAGCATCTGTTACGCCTAACTAATAACTGGAAACTATAATGTGTCTTCCTCTGTTATGTTCCAACATCTGTTATCAGTTATTCTAAACTCTAATAAGTCAGCATCTGTTAATATTTCTTGCAAAATATAATGTTTATAAATTCTAATTTTTCTCTCCAACATGTCCCATATTGTCACTGTATTGTTTACTAATTAGTCACTTAAAATTATACTTATTCTCAAAAACATGTTCCAGTATATGTTATTATCACCACATCAATCAATGATTCTAATATAATACTCAACTTGGACATCCTAGTATTCCATAACATCATAAAAAGGTAATATGTTAACTATTATTATTTTTCAATATTTTTTGTCCCCAAAATACCAATAACATTAATAAACCTTACATAAATTTTTGTCTTCAATGCTGCATTTATTGCATTTATCTGATTTGGTTTCATCATTCATTCAAAATTTCAATAGCCTTGATCCACACATTCAAATAATTTAGTTACACCATTACCTTATTGGAATAACAAAAAAATTATTTCAAATGTTAAAAGGTTTACAAAGGTAAGTAAAATAGCCTGAACTTTTTTACTTTAATATGTTGTCTATGACATTGTACGTTTATGACCGACATTTATGAATATATTAATATTACTAATTGATTCATATCCAACAAGGTGATTGATTTCTTCTACAAAAATAAAACTAAAAATCACTTATAACTAGTATTATGAATCATGAAACTTTTTTATAGAAAATGTAAAAACTGTGAATGGGAGCATTTGGTGCCAGAATTGTAAAAAATCACCAAGCTGCACAACTCAAAGGTATTCTTCTAATGTATTCCATTACTAATATATATTACTTCATAACATACTTTTAATGCATATTTAATAGTAATAATACAACTCCATTACTTATAATAACTATAAATAAGACCGGTTTAGAGTTCAACTACTGGTGAATGATGAAAAATACTTGCAATCTGTAATACTCTTCGTCAAGAAGGTCATGTAGTTTATAATACAAACTACTTCTCAATTCAGAGATGCTCTGATACAAGTAAGAAGCTTCAACAATGATTTTATTTCCTATATATTATGTTTTATTTAAACTCGTAGTTGTTTTTAATTACCATGTTATATCACGATGAGTTTGAATTTCCCCCAGATCTAAACCTTTTAAAATCCAAGAGAGTAATGTTGTAACTAGATATCCCAAGTTATATCATTCCTAATAGAAAAATGTTCTTCAGAGAAAAACATATACACGTTTCTCGTCATCAGTGATAATGAAAATTATATCACCACCTTCCATCATTGTTTTCCAGAAACCCAGGTAAATATAGTTATTCATCTGTATTGTTTTTCTTGCGACCTTATTAATTTCACATAACAAGAGTGTTTTTAATGTTACTTCCACGAACTAATTTATTTTTTATCCTTTAACTTTCCTTATATTTACAAAAAACTCACCAATTACTTTTAATATTAATTTTATCCATCTGTTTTAGGAACATTACCACAATGGATCTTCAAGAGTCAGCTGCAACACTGATTTTGGCATCGATACAACATGTACAAGTGTATCTTCTACTCAAGTAAAAATTATCTATCCTAATTTTCTTTTACTATGGTTGTAATTTATATTTGTTCATTTTCTGTTAATGTGAATGTCTACATGTCGTAGAAAATATTGGATTTCCATTCCTTTTGTTTTATTTTTTATTTTTATTTTAAAAACACTACATTGGTTCCTCATATATTGAAACTATTAAATATTACATTTCAGATTTAATGATCTGACATATAAGCATTGACTGTTTCTCCTTGATTATAATAAAATCGTCATGTAGTAAAAACTATTCACTGACTTCAATGTAGATGATGTTGTTGAATGAAATGACTCATATTATTGAGACACCATCCCCACATAAACTCATTCCAATGAACTTGATCTGCATATATTGGATAATATAAATAAAAAAACTGGTAAACTGGATTGAAATCTTGTCATGAATTTCCAATGTACTACAATCATTTTGTTCTATCGTTAACTTTCAAATACCCATTTTCATATTTTATCAACATACATAATATAAGATCTCTCTTCATTGCACAAAGGTTTCATTTGTGAATCTATGGTTATTTAATGACCAATATCTGTTAGTTTATTTTTCATTGAATCAAACCTTTGGTGTTTAAATTAGTTTTTAGTCATTAATTGTTTTAGAAATCTTTAGTTAGTCATTTTACTTATCCTTGTTGTGTGATGTAGAATCATCTTTATGGTCTTTGATTTCCTTTTTTTCTTCATCAAATAACATTATCAAATGTTGCTCAATATATAGATTCTATTGGTTTTCCTTTTTTTGAATTATATGACATTATAATGCATGTTGTTTCAAAGTGGTGCTAATTTCATTGTTTATATAGTAGTGAGATTTTTCCTGTTCAGTTAGAAGTATAGAAATGACATCCCACACCTTCTCAGTGATGCATCATAAACTAATTTTATTGTAAAAAGGAAGCATGTAGTACCTCAATACTACAACATGTACCTGCTTCCTCATTACATCAACATGGGGATTTGTCACTAGAAAAAAATGTTTGTGCCATCATCTAGATTTTTCTGGATCCTATCAATTTCTTAAAAACCCAGTGTTGTTGTTCTATTGATCTATTATATTTAGATAATATTAGTAATTATCTATTCCTATCTTCATTTTATGTTTCTTCATTTATATTATTTCTCCATGCTCAATATAAATATCCCTTCCTTTTCATATTTCCTTCCAGTTTTCTACTATATCGATGAAGTCTCATAATATTCTAAAACTATTCTAATATTATCTATCACTAAATTTTAAATTTAACAGATTTGGAATTACTCTTAATTCTTAGAATTTCTAACAATAATTTATTATTTAAATTAATATATCATTTATAGTGTCATTCTAATTAATAGGTGGCGTAATAATTAAAATAAAATGGAAGATGATTTTACCTCTAGGATTTAACCTCATTGAGAGCCTCCTTAGGGAAAAGGATTTGGTCCATTGATGAGAAAAAGAGATCCTAGACATAGGGAAGGGTATATTTGGGTGTATTCAAAATAAATTGGTAAAGGATAAAATATTGATAGGGAATATATGTGAAATATTTAGTAGAGGAGAGGGTTATTTTCCAATTATTTGAATCATTATTTTATTATTTAATCTCACGACAATGATTATAATAAGAATTATCACAAATAATATTAAAATAATTAAGGTATGATTGATTTTATGGTGCTTAAATACATGATTACTAGATGAATAGTCTACTTAAATTTAATATATATATATATATATATCGTAAATTACTATATTTTACTTTTCACTAAAAATTCAAATATTTCTGAAAAACCCCAAAAATATACACAAAACATTTTTCAATGTATAGAATTAAAAAATGATTTAAATTTTATGAAAATAATTTTCTAAATATTTTTAATTTAATTTTTTATTAAATCGTCATTTACTTAGAAAATTCATATTTTAATATTATAACAAATTTTATAACACTTCGAAAAATTACTTAAGGTCTCATAAAATTATCTTAAAATAATAAGAAATAAAAATATCAATTTATTAATAAATGTTATGAAAATAATTTTTCATTTAAAATTTTAAACTAATCATAAAAATGCAATTAAAAATTTATGACATACAAAAATAGTGAAACTTAATTAAATGTTTTTAAAACCTTTACTTACAAAGACTATGATAGAAATATACCATTAATTCATTTATATGATCCCTAAATTTTATTTATACTTTCATGGGTAAATCTAAATTTTAATTGTCTGGATTACTATTCATAAATTTTATATTACTATTCATATGGTCAAGTAACTATTTTATTGATATTGGATCCTTAAATTCATGTTAAACTCCTTGTTTTATTAAATTTCATTTGTAAAGACTTTATTATGGTCTATAAGTGATTTTATGTGATTTATACTATATGAAATTACTATAATAATGGACAAATTACATTTATAAAAGTTGGGTTCATTATAATGGGATATCATTAAACATATATTTGGGTGTGTGAGAGAGAGTTATAAACAAATATGGGTTTTCCAAGAGGAAGAAAAAATATGATAAATTAATTTTGTTCAATTATTTTTCATCAACATCGCTTGTTGAAATGAATAAATATGAAATTAATTTAGATTAATATTTTGGAAAAAAATACATTTCTTATGATACAATCTTTTAAAACTCCCTTCCTCTATTTCTTATTCCTCACTTATTTATAAAACTATATTTTATGAAATGACTTCACATGTTATTGTACCAATGACATGTGTTTGGATGTTTATGTGGATTTCCTACTATGTTATATACTCACCCCAACAAGGAATTATTGGTGGGTGTTCAGATGTTGTTTACTAGGATACATGAAGGGGAAGGGTATCTTACTTCTCTACTAATTCATCTTTGAACCAATGGAATAGTATGTGGAGTTAGATCATGGAGATAATGAGGGCGATACATGGTATAATCCAACTTTTTTTTTCATGGTGTAATGTTTTCTTCTAGCTTTCTGTGTGATTACCTCTATTTTAATTATAATAAATATATTGTTATTCTACTTATTTTTTCCTTTTATATATAATTTTTAGACAAAAGAATCATAAATATGGTTTGGTTTTTTATATTTTTTCTTGATCGGTTTTTTCTTTCTTAGGGAAAATCATCCCTCAATTTTCTCTAAGACGGTTGCATTTATGGCCAAGCTTTTGTGTCTTGGGGATGTGAACTATGTTTAGTGGAAACTATACCTCCTCTCAAGCCAAAGAGCTGGGGAGGGATATCACTCTCTTGATGATAATCGCTATCTTCCTTTTTGTGAAAAAAATTATTTAATTTAATTAATTATGTTTATTGATATATTCATTATATTTTTACCATTCATTTTTTTATAATATTTAAAATATTTTTAAATACTGAGTCACTATTTATGATTTAAATTTAAGGATTTGTTCATTTAATTGTTTTATTATATATATATATATATATATATATCATTTTAAATTAACTTTAAGTTACATTTTTATTTTTTTTCAATACATTTTGAGATTTATATATATATATTTATACATTGTTTAATTTTTAATTTTTAATTTTTAATTTTTAATATATATAATTACATATATTGATGGAATTTTTTCTGTATTTTTTCATAATTATTATTTAATATATATTTGGATAAATAAAAATATTATAAATTTATTATAAATTTATTAATCATGTAATTCATTTTATTTGAATATTTTTCGCATTGAAAATTATAATTATAATTTTTAAATTTTCATTTTTTACCCACTATATTTCTATTCATCTGTAGTATATAAAACCTATTGTAAAATTTCAATAAACCTGCCATGATCATTGGTGAAATGGTAATGAATCAATGTTTTGGCCATTTAAACTCGCCATGACTGATTTCCTCTAAACCCTCAGTTAAGACTTTTTTCATTGTAAATGTATAAAAAATCACAAAAATCATCAATATTGAGCACTAAATTTTCTAGGTATAGGGAAAATTTTCTTTTTAAAATTTTTTTTCACTCATTCTCATAGTTTTTTATTTCTAGGGTTGATAAATGTATTCTTGTTAAAATCATAATTTAATATATAAATACATTTCTTTTCTTATAATCATATAATGTAATCAATTAAATATGTATTATATTATTATATATATATTATATATATATACATTATATATATATACTTATTTATAATTAAATATATAATTGTAAATATATTTTTTAAATATGAAAATTATTTACAAATAAGTATATTTATATATTTACATATTAAATGTTTATTTATTTAATTGCTTCAAAAATTAAATAATAACTATATATTTTAAGGTGTTTCAGTGAATCTATTTTAGAACCATAACTTAGCCGACCAGCTACATCATATTATAGTATGTCCCCAAATCTCGACTGCCTCCACCATAGATTCATAATGTATCACCAATGATGAATCTATCTTATTAGTCTCACTATTTCTACATTTATCTAATGATAAGATATTTTTGATAAAAAATAATTCCATAATCTTGTAAATTTATTTAAAATAAAATAATTAATTAATTACCTCTACCCATTGAAAAATTATGAAAACCATAATTTCTTCTACACTATGAATGGTGGATATATATGGTGTATGTTCCCCTGAATCCTCTGAGTGCATGGGGATTAATATTTATAGTGGGTTCTACCATCACCAACCCACCCCCATTTTATTTTCTAATTAAGAGAATTAATGTAATGTAAATTGTTTTCCATTAAAAAAATTTAAATATTCTAAATAAAATAAAATATATTAAATTCATAGACAATAATGTATTATATTTAACATAATTTAAGGAATTAATTTAATATAATTTTAGATTTTTCCCCTACATTTTTAAAATCTCAATTAATTGATGGACTATTTATTACATTTTCCTATTTGATTTAAAATAGTTAATGAGAATGAATTCAACATCCCTGTTTAGAAAGAAATATAATACTTGATTGTTAATGGTATTTCCTATAAATAACAGGTACTCCCTTAAATGTATCTGAATGTACAATGTATCTTAAATAGAAATATGAATAAAACATAACCATATGGTTTATTCCCTATATATATAATCTTTTATTAGAAGTATTATTATATAAACTAAAAAATATTTATCAAGTACTGATTTTTTATACAATATCTAAACAGAAAAATTCTTAAATATATGGATTTTCATATAAAATTTGTTCATTCAGCAAATTTATAAAGTAATTTTTAATCCCATATATATTACATGACCCTGGAACTTAAAAGTAAGCATGAGTTTAGTCAAATGATATATAATCATTATTTTTTTGACATAATAGAGGACTAATTTTTAACATTAACATATTCTCATTTTCCATGTACTTATTATAAATGTGTTTAATTCTGCATCCACATTTTTTATTTTTAACCAAAAAGAAGGAATCAGAATAGTCACAACAGATAATCAAAATCCTAGAAATAGAATCCCAAAATTTAAAGACCAAATTGAAACTCTTTATTTAAACACCATGAGAAGAAGTGTCAAAACCCTAAACAAAATCAACATCAATATTATATTTTGGTATTATTTTATTTTTGAAACATCCTCATGACACACACTCGATAGCCATCATAAACAAATATCCCAATGCTGATTTTGAGGAATCAATACAACCACAAAAATTTTAATCTACGTATCTAAAGAAAACAAAATTATGGTTTTATTTATAAATAATAAGGTAGAATTTATCCCCCATTAAGTATCTTAATTCCTTCTTAAATACCATATACTGGTCTCTACCTATATTATTTTGATATCAGCCCATCATTCATATTACAAATAACACGATGGGCCTTGTGAAAACTTGAGCATAAATTATACTACCATGTGAGGAATTTTATGGGATGCATTCCATTTTTTATCATTAAAAATAATTTTTAGGGATATGGATCATGAAAAAATTGACTCCATTTAATATTGGTCATATACTTGGTTCATAGTAATTCAAATTAAATATCTCTAAAAATTAATAATATCGGTTCCTCAACACAAGAATATAAGACCTATCAATATATCTATATAAATCTTAAATATAATGATATTAGATAGATCATGAATATATTTCATGTCAAATATTTATGAGAGAAAGTTTTTCACCTCATATTTTAAAAAAATTCTCATTATATTTTGGGAAAAGATCATCTTTGTATAAAAAACTAAACCTTTTTTACATTCACTAACATTCTGCTATATACATTGATCCATAACATTTTCTTTGATACCAAGTGAGAAAATTACATTATGAAATTTTAAGTAACACTATCTGGATTCATGTTTTAAATCAATGACATACCATTCTATCTTTCACACTAAATTCTCACAATTACTAATGAGGGCTTCATCAGGATTATTATTTTAAAATAACCGTTCCAAATTAAAATTATGGATTTTTTATTTAATATCTATTTTCATAATCAAAAGTCAAATTATGCAAATAATGTCACTATAACTCATAGGAAATCATTTATTATTACTTTATAAAATTTATCTATATTATGAACCACTTTATCTCAAGTAAACCCTTTAAAAACTAGTTATACCCATTATCACCCCAAGTTACCTAAATATTTTTTTCGGGTTTCAAAATACATTTATATCCAATATATTTTACACTATAGAAACACAACATGGTCTGAAACATCACTACTCTTCCTATAATTCAACTCCTCCACCATGGAATCATACCGCATATTTGACTCTTTACAACACCTAGAATGGGAATATGTTTCATGAACTTTTTTTTAACTCCAATAGTTCAATTAGATTCTTTTATATACACTACATAATCACTAGAAATTATTGGTTTTCTCATCCTTATATAAATTCTCATTGTATTACCATCATTTTAATAATAACGTTTGTATTCAACAATATGATAACCCATGTTTTATTTCACATTAATTCATTATTAATTTTATAAATATATACTTAATATAACCCTATATGATCATGAGGTATTGTTTAATTGTGTAATTATTTATATATCATAACTAATAGAATCATTAACTAATAGAATTATACTAAGATTCTATAACATAACCTTAAATTCATTGGATAATCTAAAACAACATGGGATAACCTGGGGATGTACATAATAAAGGGGCAAGATATAATCTCTAGTAATAAAATAAACAAAACATGATATAATAAAAATTAGTACATGTGAGACAATAACCTTATCAAGGTTACGTAATAGGGGAGAGAATTATAATTTTTAACAATGAGGAATGATATAACATGTTATCATAATGGAAATATAGGAATGTGGAAACAATATAAAAACATGACATCATAAACATGAGTCAAGGATAACTGCGAAGACAATATAATGTAATGTTCTTAGTATAACCTCTCATTCACCCACCATGGCATCTCATGATAGAAAAACATTACTCAATGCATTAGAGGGAAATATAATTCTGGACCCACCAATCACATTCTTATTATTTACAAGCAATGATGTGTCAAATATACTATTCAACATAGGATCATATTTCATTACATTAAATATCATGATTAAAGAGTTTTTTAGATATATTGAAGTCACAAATAAATTATGCACAGGTAAATCTTGGAAAATACCATTGAGTGGACCTGGGGAAGGTAATTCACTAAAAATGTTTGGCATGAAAAAATTATTGGATAATTTCATAAGCATAATAGGGGGTACAAAAAGATTATGGGATAAGATTAATGAGAGTTAAAGGGGTATATCATAACATTTAAACAAAAATTATATTTATGGGATTTGTAAAATAATATCCCATCTTGAAAATTTTGAAATATAATGTGCAAGGTTAAAAAAATTCTTGAATAAAGAGTAGAATGAGAGGATCCATACCTTGATAGGCTGCTTCTTATATTTTTGGTAGAGCATACTAAAACCATGGGGTTCCCTAGAAGGGATATAGAGAGAGGTATGTATAGTGTACATTCATGATCCTAGAGTTTTGAGTAAAGAGTGATAGGAGGCTGGGAGGGATTTATAGAAAAAAATATTGGAATTCTTTATAAATTTCATAACATAGGTTTTGGAACCTATATGATAAAATTTTCGAATCCAAAAATAATCCCATGGTTTTTCCCATGGGTACTAAAAAATATTTGTGAACTCCATTAATTTATAAGTCTAATAATGAGAATCATTTAAATAAAATCATCGGTGATATTGAGGTGAGTCGTGTTTATGGAGAATTGATTTGAAAACATTGAAATTATTATAGGTTTTTGAGGATTAATTATGGATTTATTAAATTACTAAAATTAATTCAAAAACACATTATTTTAAATGATGAAACATTATTATGAAAATAGATACTATTAATAGTATTTATTATATCATATTTAGTCTTTTATGATGTCATAATACATAACATTTCATTATATTGTATTTTATTGTTATAAATGTCCTAATTTTTTTAAAGAACTATCTTTTGGATAATTTTAATATTCTAATTTATAAAACAATATTTATTTAAACAAAATACATATTTAAATATTATAAATTTCACATTAAAGAAAAAAATCACTATTTATTGAAAAACATTTGTTTGTTTGCCGTAAAAATTTCTTTTCTATTTTAATAGTTAAATTTGACATTTAAAATTATTTTATCATCTATATCAAAAAAAATATTTTCTAAAAATAATATTTTATGAAGAAATCATTTCCTTCAAAAATTCATGAATTCAGTTAAATTTTTGTGTTGATTGAAACTATATATTTCAAACAATAATCATTTGTTTTTCATTATATCAAGACCATTTTTTTTATCAAAGTCATTATTTCATTATTTAAAAAATAATATTAAAATGGTATAAAGAAAAAAATTGTCCTATTAAAAATACAATATAAAAATTCATAATATAATGGTATATATATATACCTATATAAAATAAAGGAATTTCATAAGGGTAAGGTGTCCAATGTTGAGAATTCGTGGGGTGGATCAGTGAATATAGTTTGGTTCGCGATCTGGATGAGATAGAACAACTCTTGTAAATGGTTTCAATCATGATTTAGTAGGTGAATATGGGATTGGGATTAGTCAAGGTAAAATACTAGTGATTCTATATACTTTGGATTCTCCTATGAAATTGATTTATAGGATACATTCTTACTAGTCGAGTTGATTGATTTCTTTTCTTATGTCAATTGGGATTTTTTATATCCATTACTATACTAATAATAATAGTCACTGTATAATGGAAAAATTATCAATCGTAATGGATCTTACTAGTTTATCAATATGATGGAATATATAATGGTCCAAAATAATAAATTTTGTTCAAGTTATTTCTATGACATCTTTACATAAAAAATAATTTACTCATTTAAATAAACCTAAATTCAATTTTTATTTTTTAGTTCATTACATTATTCCGACATTCAGAAATATCACCCTTGAAATT
The DNA here is from genome assembly GCA_963277665.1 of Viscum album. Classification (NCBI taxonomy): domain Eukaryota; kingdom Viridiplantae; phylum Streptophyta; class Magnoliopsida; order Santalales; family Viscaceae; genus Viscum; species Viscum album. Next base: position 249,894,631 of record OY728120.1, on the reverse strand, counting down.
TTCATTTCATATAATAATGTTGATGAGGGTACTTTTGTTTCATCTCCTCCTATGGTTCCCATGTCACCTCCTAAAACAAGTTTTCATGTCCTGGCACTTGGACTATGTGAGTTTTCTGTTATCATAGAACTTTTTCTCTATGATATAAGATAATTAATGGTTTCTCCTCATCTGAAAGATAATTCTCCAACAACACCAACTCTTGATTCTGAACATGTGATGGGCTTGGTATAAAATTCATTAACAGTGCTCCAAGGTATAAATCATATACTTGAGATAAGTTAGGTGGGAATAATAATCGATAGATCATCACTCCAATGTGATCAAGGAACATAAAGGGGATGATGTATCTTGGACTAAGATTTAACTTGTTTCCAAATGTCCTAAGTTTCTTCTATTGTGATATATGGAGGAAAACATTGTCACTAACATCAATATATAGGTTCCATAAATGATAGTATTCATAGTTTTCTTTCTAATTTGTACTAATTAAATATTATAAATAATGGTTTGAACCATATCTATCATATCTTCGATATGATAATTTTGCAACAGCATTCTCTCAACAATATCATTCCAACTTGGCTGAGTTCGACACCTCTTCCCATGTAAAGAATCATAAGGATCCATTTAAGTTCTATACATGAAAATGTTGGTATATGATAACTCCACTATGTAGTGGAGTTGGTCCCAAAATCCTTGTTAATCGTATTAACATGATCTATACATACCATGTAGAGTTTGAAGGGTCCTTTAAGACTGAACATACATCTCTGTGTGATAAGCAGTGATAATGCTCAGTTCTTTATCCAATGCATGATTAAGTCTTATATAAAACTGTGAGATAATCCTTGGATCTTGATCAGATATAGTAGATAGTGTTACTCCATTAATTCTTAGCACTTCCCTTTGGTATATCACGGTGAGTTAGTAAAGATATAAATCTTCCTTTATATTAATAAAATGGTCCATGTTGGTAAGGTAATCCACTACAGACAGGATGGTGTTATTTCATTTAGGGTATTAACAGAGTCCTCTTATGAATTCCATGGTCATACTTTCTCATTTCAGAACTATTTATTGAAATTGGTTGAGTCATAACCGTGGAATTCTATCACTACTCTTTAACTTGTTGGCATACCAAGAATCATGATAAAAACTCTACATTATCCCTCATTATGTTACCCCATAAAAACAATTTCATCAAATATTTATACATCATATTAATTCTAGGATGAATAGAGATGTATGAGATATAAGCATATTCTAGAAGTTTACTATTCAGTTATGGTTTCAATGGGACACATATATATGTTAAAACCCTTATTATTTAATCATTTCGAAATTTATACTCTAGAATATTTTCTAACTTTTATGTAGAAAATTAGCATCTTTCCAAAACTCATCGATCCTCTAAAAAATAGTTTGTTGAGATTTTATTTGAGAAAGGATATATATTTATCATTTTATTATTCTCATATCTATGATTTATATGTCCATGAATATTCGATCCTTTCCAATCCTCATCAGGGATAATGATGTGGGATCCTTACTTCTCAGAGCCTTTGCCACTTTTTTTCTTCCCATGATGGTAATAGATTTATTAATAACAATCCTTAATAATCTCTAACCACCATTTTTGGTGCATATTGACCTCTTTTTGTCTTAATATATACTTATTTTTTTATGATCGGTATATATGTCACAATTTTCTTGGTAGAGGTAATGTCACACAATCATAAACATGAAGATAAATTCATCAAATTCTAGATCATACATTGGGTAGTTATTCTTATGGATCATTAATAATGAAGGGGAATAAGCCATAAATTTTTCGTCCTTCATGAGTACACAACCCAATCCCTTTTTAGATTAGTCACCATACATCACAAACCCTTCCCCACATGTTGGTAATCTTACAATAAGTGTAGTTATTAGCCATTTCTTCATATCTTTAATAATTTTCTCATTCATTATTATAGAGAAAAATCACCACCATATGAGTAGTAATTGTTAGTGGGATTGAAAATCATGAGAAGTTTCTAAAAAATTGATGTTTCTACTCACCAAATCCATGGAATCTATGGATTTTAATCATATATATTGGTCTAAGACATCTTTTTATTTACTTGTTTTATATAGATTCATATATATCCCTTTATAGGTGAAAACATTCACCCAGAATGTTAATTAATCAATCCAAAACAAGCATTTACTTTATTTTTCAAACATATTTTCTTTCTCTAAGTAATTCATTACAATATCCAAATACACCCCTATTCATTTGTATCATATAATAAGATCACATATAATGACTACAAGTAATTTATCAAGGTAATAAATAAAGAATATATTAATTAAATATTTAAATATTTTTTATTCATTAGTGAGTCTAAATGGAATAACTATGAACATGTATTTCTTATACCTCGTATGAAAAAAGAATCTTTGATATATCCACCTTCTTTGACATTACATGATAATATCCTGGTCGAATATACACTCTATAGAAGTATTTGGATCCAAATAGTTTACCAAACAAGTCATCAATCGATGGGAGAGAATACTTATTCATTATCATGATTTTTTGTATCATGAGGTTTAATACATAGGTTCCATGAACATTCCTTGTTCTTGGTGAAGAGGACATGTGCACCCCATGTGGAAGCACATGGGTATATGAACCCATTTTTCATATAATCCAATAGTATTTTGGCTCCTCATGTTTAACAATGGTTATTTTATATGGATTCATAGATATTGAAAATTCTCACGGTATGAGCTCAATTGAGAACTCAAACACAGAATTTGGAGGAAGACCAATAACTTATTTAGGAAACATGTCAACCAATTACCTTAAAATCGGAATTCCATCAAGGTCGATATTATTTTTAGTCTTAATCCCATGAGCTATATGTGATTTCTCTCAAGGTAATAGTATTCATGCTTGAGATATTGGTAGAAAACAAGATTCATCCTCCTCCTTGAAATTTTATAGAATGAAATATATATTTTTGATACATATGGTGAATTCCTTCTGTTGTAGATTTAGGTAATATTTATGCAATGAGACTAAATTAATGACCAAAATAAAATTTATTTCTATTATTGAGGTTATCATGTGATTTTCTGGGAAATATAGTACAAAAATTTGGATAGGGGACTATTTATCTTCATGGGATTCAATAACGGACCCATTTTTTATTGTCATCAATAAATTTAATTCTATGTTTTGGGGTGGAGTTTTAATAGTTATAAAAAACACGTGTGATATGAAATCATATGTAGAACTATTGATGATGAGAACAAATTTAACTATTTTATACTTGTTATAAATGATAGTTTTCATATTCATATTCATGTAAATTTGAAATTACGAACATTAAATGGACATATCATAAATGAAATATATTCCATTAACATTGAATTTATAGGTTTTAGTCTGACTTATCCATGATCTATATCACAACATAATGTATTATTTGAATTTTTCTCCCAATATTTATGGTTCGTGACAATGTTGCAAATTTATCATTGAATATCCATCGACAGTGTCAAATCAGGAGTGTAGATCGGCCTATTTTCATGCACCATGTGATGACCGAGACCATATCAATGTTCTCTTTTCAATGTAATGATCACTATGTACAATTTTCCCTGAGCCACATCCACTTTCTATATCCAAACATGTATGTATTTTAATGGAAACCACTAACTTAATAATTTAACAAATTTAGGGTTGTTTTCCAATTTTAATAAACATACCTATATATTTAATTATTTTTTTAACTAATCATAAAAAATAACTATTATTTTCTCTGATACAATCTTTGATAACCAATTTATTATTTATCTTTAATTCATGATTCTTTGTGAAAAGATACACTTAAAAATACCATAAAATACATTAATTTATAGCGTATTTGGGTAATTTAGTACATATCATAAAAACATGGAAGATAAATAAATATATATACATATATATACATATATATATTAAAACCCTATAAAATTCCCTTATATTTATTGGAACCTATATAACTGCATGGGATAACATGGGGATGTACATAAGAAACTAGATGGTTATATAACTTATTAAGGGAATAAAAAAATAGAATAATGTAATGTAGTAAATGTGACCCAAGAGTCATATCAAGGTGATATAAGATGGTTCATAATCTTATTATTGAACAATGAGTCATGGAATAACATGATAACATAACAACAACATAGGAATATAGAAGCAACATAAAACATGAAATCAAATACATAAAAAAGGCTAACCATCGAGATAACAATACATATTTTCCTTAATATAACCTCTAATACACCATTAATTTTATCTCATGTGATAAGAACATTACCTAATGCATTTTAGTGATATATAATTTCAGTTCCACATATCACATTTATATTATATACATAGATAAGTGTCCCATATAGATCACTCAACATATGATCATAATTAAACACATGTAATCCCATGATTAAGAAGTGTGGTTACACACATATAAGTATGTACTAAATTATGCATATGAACATAAAGGTGAATACAATTTAGTGGACATGGGGATAGGTATTCACTGCACAAATTCTTGGCATGGAAAATCCTAGGGTAATTTTGATATTTTAATGGGGGTACATAAGGATTAATGGAAGTGTTTAATGGGACTAAAAGGGGTCTATAATCCCATGGAAATCATAATAAAAATAAGGGGGATGTGTATAGAACTATCCAAACATGAAAAATTATAAATTAAAAGGGAATTTCGTTAATATAGTTCTTGAACAAAGAAGAGGAGAGGATCTCATGCCATGAGAGGGTGATCATTAATGACTAGGATGAGCATCTTAAGTGATTGAGGGAACCCTGGAATTAATCCACATTAGGACAGGAAGAGAAAATTTATGCTATAATAGTATTTAGTGAAGAGTATTGGGTGGTTGTGTGGGGTTTTATAGAAAAGGTTGGAGACATTCTTTTTTTATTTCAAAACATTGTTTTTGGACTCTTTATGATGAATTAATCAAAAGTATTGTACATTTAATGGGGTTTACCCATGGATTAGGTTAAAATATATAGTATTTTATTCTTTTATATGTATAAAAACCGAAATCATTAAAATAATACAATTAGGGATGTGTAGTGGAGTCATATTTATAGATAGAAAATTTTAAAAATTTAAAATATAATATAGATTTTGGAGGGTTCATTATGGTATTAAAATATTAATCAAATAACATCAAAAAAATTATTTTGAATAAGAAAAATAATTTGTATCATGGATAGATGTTATTTTATTTGTTACATGATATTTGGTATTTTATGATATAATGATACATAATGTATAATTAAACAGTATTTAATTTTTACAAAAAAATAAAATATCTCAAAAAAAATTTCAAATTTATCATTGGGTTATTTAAGTATTCAGATTTATATAATAACATTAATTATATAAAAATAATTCACCAAATATGATAATTTAAACATTTAAATAAAAATTCCTCTTTTATTGAAAACTAATGTTATTTTACAGTGACAGTTTTATGACCCATATAAAACTCATTGTTGAAATCATAAATTTATACTATAATCTGTATTTAATCAATGTTATTTAATGCTAATATTTTATTGAAATAAAATTTATTTCTAAAAATAGTTAATTAATTCAAAATTGTGTCTTGATTGAAATTATATATGTCCATAAAATACAATTTTTTCATCATTTAAAATTCTAATTTTTATCAAACTCGTTACTTAATTATATATTAATTAATATTAAAATGGATAAATATAATAATTTTTTTATTAAAAATAATACATAAAAATTAATACATTTAGGGTATAGATACATATCCCTATATAAAACCATTATATTCTCTAAGAGTAATGTCTGCGATCTTTATATTTTAAAGGGGTGGTTTGGTGAAAATCTTTTAGGCCACGATCTCGATGAGATTGAAATTTTACTATAAATTATTTCACTCATGCATCATTTGTTAAATACCAACTCTGGATTCCCTAGTGGAACGTTCAAGGGATTTTATCTACGTTAAAATATCAAATAAATGGGCTTCTTAGGGTATGATCATACCGATTGAGGCCATCTATTCCATTTTCTATGTCGCATGGGATTTATCATTACCCATAATATACCAATCTAAACAGTCACAATACAATGGATATATTATCAATGGTTATGTTTGTTAGAGATATTTTCAATTTGAAATATCTTATAACAGTCCAAAATAATAGAGTTATTGAATCTTATGTCTATAAATTTAATTATTTATAAATAATTTTATCATTTAAAAAAATCATTTAAAATGATCAGAATGATATAGATTGGTTTTTCAATAGTTTATGATTCGGAAACTATTTGATCAAAAGTATTACTACCAAGTGATTATGAAAATATATATATTAAAAATTATGGTATGTTAGGAAAATTTAGAAATATATAACTATAGAAAGAGGGATGAAATTATTAGAGATATTTATAAATAAAAAATAAATTATATTACTCCCACTAATCAGTTCATTATCATGATATTGTTTATTCCATGATTCCACAATTCTAGTGTTTAATAATGGTTAATAAAAAATATTATCATTTATAAATTAATAAATATCTAATTATTGATCCACTAATAGTATTAGGGCCCAAATTACATTCTTTTGTATTATAAACATTCACTTTTAAAGTACATTACAAAACACACAAATGTGACATATATAGTTTCCACCACATAAATAATTCAAATAGTATTTTTGAAACATCAATTATTGGAACCTAATTCAAAATTTATGATACCAATTTATGTGGATCATGGAAAAAGAATTTAGGTAACTTAGGGTTACTAATATTACTATATTCCAATTCTATTAAATATTGGTTCTACTTTCTGCTACACCATTTTGGCTTGGTAAACCTGGAAGAGTGTATTGTGAAACTATTCAATTATCTTGAATTAACATTGAATAATGGATTGGGTAATTTTACATCCTCATTTCATCCCACTTAATATTTTCCATCTCTACGTATCTTCACTATACTAATTAAATTTTATATTTAGTACTCTATAACATCCTCAAAATATTAATGACATCAAGTAATTCATTTTCATTGTGAAGTAATTAGAGATAAAAATATCATAATTTGTCAAAAACGAATGAAATTATGAATTCATAGTTATTTAAATCCATCTATAATGTACATTTATCTATATATATCATTTCTAAAAAAATTTAACTTATATTATCATCTTTTCTACATTTTATAGCATTTTATTCCTTTAATAAAATACAAACAGGGTTCAAAATCAGTAAAATACTGAATACTAAGTACCACATATTAATATAATATATGAATCATTTAAATTGAGATATGAATTTTTCAACGGTTCCATAAGGTAACACCTTTATATTTTTTGGTATATTTCTCTACAAAAAAAATTAAGTTCCTTAATAGATTGTGATACATGAAAACAAAATAAAAAATGAAGCAAAATAGTGTATATCCGTCCCACCAAGATATTAAATGGGTTGAGTGAATAGGAATAACCACATTTCTAAAATTATGTATAAAGGTTTGAGATAATTAAAATATATTGATAAATAGTTAAATCATATTTTATTAAGTTTTTATAAACATCGAAAATACATTTTTCCTCAAAAATTTTTATTATTTAATTAAATGAAAAAATAATAAAAGTAATTTATTCCACTTTTATAAAATTTATTTTAAAAAAAATAACGTCATTTTTTAAATTATCAGGTCAAAATTGGAATAGAAGAAATTTTTAATAATTTTATGAAATGATTTTTCAATGAATAGTGAAAAATATTGATTTTTTTGAATACTACCTTTTCATTTAATGAATTTACAAAGTTCCATTTTGATATAACGTTGTTATAAAAGTTTCATTTGTTAAATATTAATATATATATATATATTATAATTTACGTTATTTAAATAACTTTTAAATTTAATTTCAATATAAAACATGTTATACATTGGAGAACATTTTTTTAGACAACCAGTTTTCCTCACATTTGACATGTTTATTTTCTATTATACTCTACCACATATATTAGAAGAATTTGATAAAATGTACTCAATATTTTAAATAATCATAACTAATATTATATAATACTTTCAAATAATTTTTTTTTCATTATGAATACTAACAGAGGAATAAATGTTTTCCCTCGTAATGGTTAAAACATGTTTAGAAGTGGTTAAAAAAAGAGATAAGTTTAAATGAGTGAATTAAACTTGTCCAAATAAACTTTTATGACCATATTTTTACATAAAAATATATAAATTTTTATTTCTATCCATTTGGAATCATTTTAATTGAATATTACTTTATTATGTTTTTCTTTTATGAAATTTCAAGGGTGTCTTCTCCCCCACTAATAAAAAGACAACCTTCATTTCCCTTCATCACACCAAAATGAGCCATATATGTCAACAAAATCCTTACCAATTATCTTCGCTACATTCATAAACATGAATATATGGTTCATTTTGTCTTAAAATACCATTCAAATGGTTGTTAATAATGGATCTAAATGAGTCCACCTAAAGGAGAGGAAATCATCGGACCACAAATCTTCCATACAATTTCTCCTTATACCTCATCTAAATATGTGGTATTCAACATAAAATAACAACTTAGGTATCATAAATATATTTAATCAATATTATGACTATTGAACCTCCATTATACACCCTATTCTCCATCAAACAACATGTGAACGTATTGTTCGCGGGTATTTATGGACGACCACCTCCATATAGGATTACAGTTTATTTTCCATAAATTTAAATCAAGAAACATTATTGTGATGGGATAATTATTATACATGATATTTATGAATCCTAGGAAATTATAATCTCAAATAAAACTTCTTACCTCCCAGTCCTTTCAAAAATTATATTTTCTCTAGTACGTATGTGTGGACTACATCCACCCTAAAGTGATGTGACTCATTTATCATATCTAATTTACATTTATTGTTATGAGGATGTAATTATAGAATACATATGATATATGTTATATAAAAATGATTCTGGAAAGGAGATTTGTTATTTACCATTCTTCAGTTTCATTTATTGAAATGTGAAAACAATGTTTATGCATATGTATGGCCTATAGTCTCTATGATTGGTGTAATACATTTTTGTCTCTCTACATTTTATGGATGAATATATATATGTACAAATAATATTTAATATATTTGTATAAATATTAACATTATTTATATCATGGAAGCAATATCAAATTACAAGTACAGGAACTATAAAATAGAAATACTCCTGAAAATAATAAAGTTAACACCCCAAAATAACGACATAAATATAGAATTATTGGTAAATAGTTAGTAATATGTTACAAGTGGAATGGATATAATATTATAATTATGTAAAATATTTCAATATATAATTATAATATATTTCAATTTATTATAGAAGATATTATGTTGATTTCTAATGATAGTAATATTGAGGTAATGGTTTCTAGTATCACTTTTATTTTGGTCATATAAAAGCCTTATTCAACACCTGTTTATTTTATGTGGTGTATATAATTTTCCTTAAAAAATCAATGATGCATATAATTTCATATATTTCGATTTATAAATCCATCTAAAGTTCTATCATTCGTGATTTTTTAATTTAAAAGATATCAAATATGTAAGGGACCTATATTACAATCTCAATGTTTATCTGTATTCTTTATGATCATGTTTCTTATGATGAAATTATTTGAAATATATATCATTAATACTAGGAATTTTATGATCCTAATTATATTTAAACATATTACGTATTTTTATTTCCATTTAATTTATTTAATAACTGTAAAGTCTAAAAGAATGTTATTTAAGAAAATGTATTTATTTATCTCTTTTGTCAAAAAATTATTTGTCTTTCATATCCATGATTTAAAAAATTATTTGAATTATTTTTTTACTAAAATGAAATTATTAGGTAAGTTTATATTGACCTATGAATGAACTTTAAAAAATTATATAAATGAAATATTACTTATATTTTATGAATGAGGTAGTTTTGAATTTTTAGCAAAAATGTTAAAAAAATATTTTTTATATACATAGATTGAATTTAATTTAATGATTTCATGACAACTTATATATTTGAACATTAATTTAAAAATTATTATTTTTAATTTTAAAGAAAAATTTTCTCTAAATGTTCTGACCTTTATTCATTTTTAATAAATTATATCAATGTGAAAAGGTCATTTTCCTCATAAAATGTTTGATTGATATTTTAAAGTCATTTTAATTAATTATAAACTCCATTACTATTAAATAATCTTTACTATGGATATGATACAATGATATCATACACTTTCATTATTTATATTTCTTATGATGATGATGTTATATGTATAATTCTGTGAGACCCATTTCATTCCCATGGGTTATTTAGGTTATGATGAAACCATTATAAAACCTTTTTTTCATGGATTATTTTATGATGCTATAAGGAAAATTTCATAAATCCCATTATCTATCCAAGGGTTAGGTTATGATGAATTTTTTATGATCATGTTGATAAAATATGTATTTTTTCATTAATTGTTTGGTGAGATCTAAATTATATATCCCTCCAATGCATTGGGTAAATATGGATATATTATGAGTTAATGAGGATTAGAATGGGAAGTGAACCTAATTTAGTAAGGTACCATATCCAATGTGATGGTATTCGGAGTGAACCTTGACATATGATATGATAGAATGTGCATTAAACAAAATCAACTATGATAGTCTAGGATGTGATCCATGTCAAAGGTAATTATCTTAAATGCTTTTGTTTATGCAACAAACTTATTGATTTTTCCAATTTTATTCTCAAATGTATCATGTTATTTGATTATTTTGTGGTTCATGTCATATGAACTACCATGTTTTATTCCATGAATAATGATTATCCTCATGGATATATATGGTATGGTTTTAAAATATTAATATCATCTTCTCATACACTTATACTAATATTATTTTTAATTGACCAATGATACCTTTCTTTTTTACCCTTATTGAGTATCTAAGATCACACATTATTTTGTTCAATTCCCCATGGTTACGAAGAATTGTTTTAAGAATGATAAACGTAATAAGGGTTGTAGTTTAGAATAACATGGTGGAAGATGATGTAGATAATGAATGAACAATTTGTTTATCTTTCCATGTTTCCGAAGACACTAACCCAATACAATTATTGGTGGATAGTAATGTTTTTTAATGAATATTCATCTATTAAAATGTAATATATACATGTTTGAAAAAGAATATGTTGGTATAATTGGTATAAGATAAAGTTTTAGTTACCTTTGGAAACTAGTGTTTAAAAAATTTAGTTAGAACCCTTCGTCCAATCCAATGTTTAAGACATCATCCAACGTTATGTTAAATAATAAAGTGTGGTTTTCCTAGAAAAAAAATTCGTGGATAGAATCTAAAAATTAAATAATTATTTTTCTCATGAACCAGCCTAAGTCGACCCTAAACCGGTCACTTAGGCCAGCCCGTAACAAGTCCTGAGAGGCATTCTCGATCCTCCTGGGATGGAAACAAGAACTGAGGGCATAAATATACTATAAAAGTGAATTATTTTTCACAAACATAAACAATAAAACAATATAAATGGAAAATGGACAGACCAAACATATTTATACAAAAAAGTAGAATTATCCATCATTTATACAACAAAACTAGGAGGAAAACTAAATGACACAACTAAACATACTAGAATTGATGACCAACTAACTCCATGTGAACCCAATGGTCACTCTACCAAAAAACTTCGTGCTACTTATTACAATCGAACATAAGTTGAAACATCCACAATGGATAAAAATAGAAAAGAACTATATTCATGAGTATAAAAACTTAATCGGCTAACCGGATAATCCATTCCCAAAGAACATCCTTCAATGTTAGAGAAATATCAATTTCATTTTAGAACTACTGTATATAAAAATATGGTTTACTAAAAGGATACTCCAAAATAATGTACAAGGCATTTCCTTTATTCCTTTCCAAAACTAGATTCATTCAACTAGAATGCCAATTCCATTTTCAAGGGGAAATTGATGTTTACATTTTCAGATTTTCACAAGAGGATAAAAAAATTAATTTGATAACCATTTTCAAAATCCTAATGAAAACTAAACCACAAATTTCCTTGAAAAACAATACTAATGAAGGGAATATATATAATCACACAATAAGTGAAATGTAAATATATATACAAGCATAATATTTATAACTACATGAAACTAAAAGCCAATAAACATGGGTGAAACTAGGAGATCAAGAACAAAACAGAACATGCTAATATATGATTCTTCATCCCCATTGTAATGCCACACATGATGAAAATAAAAACGCCCAAATGTCTGGCAACCCTAACTCAGGACAGACCGACGAGCCCAATCCCATAGTAATAAACCCCAAATATGTCCACCTACTATAGGACACTGGTATGTCGATAAACTACTAGTGTAGCAATCATTCATTGAATTTTCTCTCAATATTATAGGTTCCCATATATCATTTATATAAAAAGTAGTTGTGCCAATAGATTCCATCGGAGTATCCAATCACAACATATATATAATGACAACTCACAACAGACATTACCCCGAGTCACTCCAAGGACTGATCTCATGCCATTAATAAAAAAGAACATAATGTGTCCAACCCGAGGCACTCTCATAATAGATAAAAATATTTCCTTAGTAAGGATGTCCCATCTATTATATACATATTAGCATTTCATGAAAAATATTGACATGGTATTTCTATAATAAACAATTTCACGATTTTTCACAAAGATTCCAAATGGGCCCTTATGCGTTTCTGAAAACAAACATTTGCCAAAGGTACAAATTTAACATTTAATAAAGAGGGGTATAAACACAATTTACAGTAGAAAACCAATTTCATAAATCCCTTAAAACACTAAGGTTACATATTCAAAACAAGAACATTTTCATAAGGATGCAATATGGGACATTTTCTGGAAACTCGGACCAAAACATGTTATAAACCAAAACCCATTAATTTGAAAAAACATATACACATTTTGAGGCTATAAAAGAATCACAAAATAAAATTTTTCATGTTTCCAATGTATTTATAAATCTAAAAATTCATTTTAAATTGCACTAGACACATAAAACCCAACCAAGAAATTTACCGAACACATATCAGGCACTATTTAACAAAATAACATAATTTAAGAACTTAAAAAGGTATAAAATACCATTTTCATGCACGAAATGTATTCAAGCTACTAGAACATATTCCAAATACAATAAATAGGTGTGAAAGCTCCAAGAGTAATTTATCAAATAAGAGGAGTAAAAATTTATACCAAAACAAATATATATTTTACCAAATAATGTATAAAACATAATTTTCTCAAAAAAATTTTAAAACATTGGTTTCACAGTAGAACATACCATATAAAAGCATTATAATGGTGAAACATAAATGATAAAGGCTTGTGAAAGGTATATCCTACCTCAAATCCATGACAGTAAGGAAACCCACACACGAAATCACCCACTGCGTTTCCCAACACTATAGATCTCTGAAGACCAAACCTAAATGAACAAAAACCCCCTAAAAATAATTCCAAAACAATACCCCTGTCCAGGAATGACCAAGATAGAAGAGGAAACAAAAATAAATATATATAGAAGGAAGAGAGAGAAGGAGAGGGAATCCATCGTTGAAAACTAATAGACTCTTTATCTTCCATTAGACCTACACTTTTAGAGGAATTGTAATGGAATGGAACATCTATGAGATTCTCCTTATGGTTAGAAGAACCATGAAAGTTATATTTGGGAAAAAAAGAGTGAAATATAAAGGAATTATGAAAGAGACAATTTACCTTATAAAATTTGGACTATTTTAGGAATCTTGAGATGTTTCACCTAATTCTCGACTAAGATGAGCCCCAAAGAGTGAAAATTGATACTGGGCGTGATTGTAGGTATCTAGGGCTTGAGTGGGAGGTGGAAGAAATGAAAAATGTAAATAAAATAAAAAATATAAAAAATAAGAAAATTATTTTTTTAAACTTGAAATGGGCCCACAGGCTTGCCCAATACCTAAATAGATAACCCAAATTCACCATCATTTTTAATTATTAATTGGTCTAAAAAGATAAGTCAGCTTGAATATTTTAGGGTAGTAATACTATTAATTGTAATTACTGAAAAATGTTAAAAAATGAAGGAGTTGTGAAAGAAAAACAATACATTTTTCAATCTGGAAATGGGCTCACGATTTGGAACAAATCATTAAGTTACCACCATTTCTACAAAAAAACTCAAAAAAAATAATTGAGGCACCCAAATATGGATGATTAGATATAGATGAAACATCAAAACTCAACATTAATCTCACACAATACCCAAGAAAATGATTTGGATTTCCAATGAACCGAATCAAAACAAAGACTTGAAAAACCAGGCCTGACATTATTCATAGATTCATCTATGGGTTATAAACCAAAAAATAGTTATTCTAGTCTACCATGGCCATCAATTTAGTGCATGGTGCATGTGAACACACAATACACCTATTTTCAAACTCATATGGGATATTCTTGAATTAATTAACATTTGTTTTTGTAACACATTATTAAGTAGTTGAATATACTATGACAATGGATGACGTAGGTTAACCCTATGATGTCATTGGATGAATAGAATGGATAATTATTTAGATATCCAATAAATAATTTTCATGATTATTTGTTTTTAAACTATGATTAATGTTCCACAAACTATGATTTTTGGTTTTATTCAATGGATGGAACCAAGAGGAACATGGTTAATAGTAGATGTTATTTGTAATAATGGAATTATTGTTATCATGAGAAAATAAATGAAATTAGAGCTATAATTTGAAACCATGGAATAATTCCTAATCAGAAATATAATTATATGATTAAAATTGACAACTTAGGAGAGTTTCTTGAAAAACATAATAAAATAAAAATATACTTTCATAAGGAAAATGTAAAAATATTAGTGAATTTCCTTTATATAATAAATGTGTAAAAAGACACATATAATAATCTCTCAAAGGAACATGAAAATAAATTATGTGTGGAAAATAAGGGCATAATGAAATTAAATTTCAATGAAAAATGAAGTTTTTTATTGATGAAAATAGTTTTCATCCTAGGGTTCCATGTATTGTATATTGTCTAAAAGGTAGGGACCCAAGGAATTTTCTGATAAATTTCCCTACTCTAAAGGATAACTTCGAGACTAAGTAATATTTTATATAATGATAAGTATTTTAAGAAACATAATTATGAAAAAACAATATATTTGAATTTGATATTATATTAGGCATGTATTTTATTTCTTTACATAAATTCCACATCATTTGATGAGGAAGGGAAGTCACATTTAATATTCCTAACCAAAATATAATTATTTATTGGTGCAATGATAAATATAAAAATCCATTGTAAATCAGATAAATTATATGTGTCAATGTTCCTCTTCAAAAGTGGTTTTTAACTCATATGGCTAGGGAGAAACTCAATATAGAAGATATTCCTATCTTACAATACTTTTATAAAATATTTCTATAAGTGTGTCATATTCTTACACTAAATCATCAACTTTAGTTTTTAAATTAAATCATAGAAAGTGATAAACCTGTTTAAAATGTCTTCAAATAGAATTTCCCCAATTTAGTTTCAAGAATTAATGAAGAATATTTAAAATAATCTTAATTTGGGATTCATTCAACCATGTCTATCACCATGGGGTGCACCAATTCATTTTGTTAAGAATAAATATGGATCAATGTGAATCTTCATTGATTATCATGAACTGCTCAATATCACAATCAATAAAAAATTATCATTTTCTCCATATGAATGATTTTTTTTCAATAATGTGATGTTCAATATTAATCCCAGATTGATTGTTGATATGGATATTATCTGTTGATGGTAAAACGTGAGGATATACCCAATACAACTATCTTTATGAGTCTTGGACACGATGAACATATAGTTACTATTTTTTTTATTACTAATTCCATATCTATCAAAATGGATGTAATTAATAGAGTATTTAGATACTACCTTGATCCATTTATATTAGTCTTCATAGATTGAATTAATGTATATTCTGAAAGAAAGGAAGATCCTAATGATCTCTTGAGTTTTTTTAAGACCCTAATATTCGATATGTTGTATGGAAATTTTACCAAGTGAGCCTTTTTTTTATAAATAATGATTCATTTTTAAGTCATCTAATATCAAGAGAGGGTATGTTTGTGGATTCATCAATGAAAAAAGTTTCTAAACATTAAACCATACCAACTATGGTGAGTGATATATATATTTATATAGTTTGGGGTGGATATTATCAATACATAGCCGAACATTTATCATCTCCATATAATACATTGAATACGACAAAATGGAATGGATCTATGTTCCATTGTAATGATGAATGTGACAAACAGTTCAAGGGAATTAAAATAGGGTTAGTCCATACACTTATACATAAACTACCGTATTGCGGGGAAGGAATTATATTTCTTACAAATTCTTAAAACATATATAGGATGTGTTCTCTTAAAAATTGATATGATGATAGATTATGCCTCATGATAATTGATGGTTAATGAGAAAAATTACACAACTCATGATTTAGAGTTACCTATGGGAATTTTAACATTAAATATATGGATTTGTTATATTTAGGTATAAATGTGTGAAATATATACTAATAATAAAATTTTAATGAATATATTCAGTAAAGAATATTAGAATATATTCAAGAGAATATGGTTCAGGTCGATTAAATATTATGACTCATGAATACATTTCAACCATGGGAAAGTGAACAAGGTGGATGATACTTTGATTCAAAAGGTTAATTCTTTATTATCTATGGTGCAGATCTCAACAAATCCAGTATTTATATATTCTAAATGGATGAATTTGGAAATTTGGAAGGGGGAAATATTATCATTTTAAATGAGTGTTCAACCATCTATCAAGGAAATGATTAATGAGGTAAAATAGGGAGATTTAAAATATAGAGGGTGTGAAATATTTATATGATCAACTTTTATTAGGATTCACTGATACTGTTAATGAATTTTTTTTTCTATATACCCATAGAAAATTTGAAGAATGATTTATTGGAAGAATTTAATAATTCATAATTATATATTCATCCTAAATGAATATAGAAGTATAGAGATATGAAAGAGAATAACTACTTGTAAAATATCAACCGATATATTTTAGAGTGTGTATCTTAATTATTTATTTTTTAGTAATTTAAGGAAGAGAGAAATAATTCTAGGTGGATGTTATAGCCATTGTGCAAACAAGAATGGAAATGGGAAAACGTCAGCAAATATTTGGTCATAGAACACCCCAAAACATCTATATGATATAAGGTTATTGAGGATGTAGTATATCACCTTTCAAAGTTAACACAATTCATTTATATCAAATATTATTTCTCTCTTGATAATGATTAAATAATATAAATTATGTATGTTTTAAGGTTTCATGGATTACCATATTCTAATGTATCTAATCCGAATCTAAGGGTTACCTCAATGTTTTGGGAAATTCTTCAAAAATATCTAGATTCACAGCTGTGTTTTAGTAATTCTTATCAACCTCAGACAAATGGTCAACATTATAGAACCGTTCAATCCCTAGAAAATATATTGAAATATTCTCTATAAATTTTATTGTTGTATTAGATCTAAAACATCATGTAGTCATTTTTTCTTGCAACAATAACTTTCACCCAAGAATTAAAATGGATCCTTATGAATCCCTCTTTGGAAATAAGTGAAGAACCCTAATATTCTAGGATGAATTTTTAGAAAGAAAAATTTTTCAACTATAGATAGCTTATGATATGGTAATGAAATTGAATGTCATTCAGCAAAACATTATGATTTCATTGAATATATATAATAGTTATATTGAAAATAATCTGTGAAATAATGAATCTCAAATTAGTGAGAAGTTTTTTCTATTAATTTACCTTTGGAGGGAGTTTATGATATTATAAATGAATAAAAAGTTATTCTTTAGCGATATTTTTCCCTTCAAGATTCCTTAGGTAGTATGGATGGTGGGTTTTTACTTAGATCTTCCACTGAATCTATCTAAAGTTCATATTGTGTTACATCAATCTATCTTGAGAAAGTGTATATCTGATCCTTTAAAACTAAATATTGAGGTTCT
Source organism: Viscum album (assembly GCA_963277665.1). Classification (NCBI taxonomy): domain Eukaryota; kingdom Viridiplantae; phylum Streptophyta; class Magnoliopsida; order Santalales; family Viscaceae; genus Viscum; species Viscum album. Next base: position 249,876,317 of record OY728120.1, on the reverse strand, counting down.
ACCACAAGAAAATCATATTTATTCTATAGAAAAAACAGTATAAATATTATATTATAGATATAGAGTGATACAGAATAGGATTATTATCCTAGTTAAAGTTCATCAAGGGTGAAATAAATTTGAGGAAGCTACATGGAATCCCCGGGATATGATGTTACAGAGATATAATCATTTTTTGTATTAGTGTTCTAGATTATGAAGGGAAAATTTAAATTTAATGGGCGTGGAATATTACACATCCTAATTTTATGATATATTTGTCTTCAAATAAATTTTATTTACTTGATAACTTGTGATACCTTCAAACATGAGTATGAATAAACTATAATATAGTATAATATTACAAAATAACCATTAAATTGAAATAATGAATATAAATAACCATATATTTTTAAATTATATATAATGTTCTTAGATACATAAAATATACTAATAATTAAGTAGTCAATTATTTTTATGTCTATGTATTCTTTAAAAATACTTTTCCCTTAAAAAAATATTTTTACTCTTTTGTGTGAACATATAAAAAAATTAATTTCCAAAAAAAATTAAAAAAATTATTAAAAATAGTGAACATAATTTATTGAATCATTATTAAAAATAAACATACAGTTAGTTTTTGATAATTTATTGAAAATATTAATTTATCTATAAATAGTGAGGAAACATATATTTATTGAAAATCGACTCTTCATTTAAAGTATTTATAATGTTAAATTTTATATAAAAGTTGTTTTAATGGTTTAATTATTCCAATAATATTATTATTAATCCAATTTAGATCATTTTAATCAGTTTAATAATGAATTTTTTGGTAAAAATATTTTATAAAAAACACTTGTTTTGGATAAATTATTTTCTTCGTGTTTTTTGGCATTAATTTAAAATAAATTTAGGAAATATGTTGGATTTGAATTTAGTAATATAGATTCAAAAATTAAAATTTATCATAATTATTATGATATAATATGTTGAAATTAATTTATGGTCATTATGAAATCTAATTGAGTAAAATATAGTTATTGCAATTATGGATAAAACAATCTTATCGAGGGGTTAAACCCGGAGATAATGGTATGACATCCAATTAAAAATATATAAATCATATTTTATTTGATTTATTTATGTTTTCTATATACCAAAATTTAATATATGTCCATTTTTAATAATTTTAATTGAATATGAAAACATAATTTTTAATTCTTTAAAGAAATTTCATTTGTGTCCACTCTCCAACTTATAAAATGACATCACTGATATCTTTTCTTCAAACCAATTTGATATTTTTATCTTGAAAACCCCATTCCAAATTCTCTCCAAAATATAGATTGTAATTAAATTGTTTCTTTTGTCTTCATAAAAGACAATTACATGGGTTATTAAGAATATATCTAAATAATTCCTTCGGAATATGATTTAATCATCTTACCCAACATCATTCAATTTATTTCATTTTCAAACTCATATAAATCAATGAGTTTGTTCATAAAATAATATCTTCTTTATCCTCATTATTTTATCTTTTTATTATGATTATGTAACCACCATTATTCCTCCTCTTCTATAGGAAATGTGAAGTGAATGTATTGCCCCTGCATATATGTGGAATCCTACCTCCACCTAGAGATATAATTTATTTTCTATCACCATATTTCATATATGATAATTATGATAGTTTTAATGTTTATTTATTATATTTATGTTATAATTATTATTTAATAATTATAATATAAAATCTAATTTATTTCCTTACAATTTGTGGAAAAATGATAACATTATTCGTGCCTACTTGTGGACTACATCTTAAAAAAATGACATGATTCAATTTTCATTTCCTATTTACATGGATGTTAATAAGGACAAATTTAAAAAATATATAAGATAGATATGAAATAATATTTATTCTATAAATTTTATTTATAATTTACCCTTATTTTTTCATCCTTTGAAAATTAAAAAAACTGTTCATGCATACATACGACCTATAGTCTCCATAATCAGTGTAATACATTTTTTCTATATTTACATTATTTTGTTGGATATAAATATATATAAGTAATATATAAGTTATTAATATAATTATTAACCTTATACATGTGATTTCACAATTACTATAGTACAATTTTTTGATCTTCTGAACTGAAATTCTCCTGAATGATGAAATTATTGACACCCTAAGATGACGATTTTAAAAATGAATTACTAATACATGGTTGATAAAATGTTACATTTGGGTAAAATATTAGACTATACCAAAATAAATGACTCTAATATAGAATTATAATATAATTGTATTTATTATATAGGATTTTACAATTCTTTTAAAATAATTAAAACTATATGTAAATGTTTCTCATATAACATTTGTTTATATGAGACATATTCTATATTAACCACATATTATTTTATGTAGTTTATATGTTGAACCAAAATTTACATTATTATGATTATATGATTCTAATATACCAATGTTTATGGTGTTTTTATCACAATAAAATTTTTTATTAGGATTTTTTATGATCGAATTTTTAGTAAAAAAATTATATGACCTATTTTTTAAGAATCCCCCAAATTTCCTTCTCATAAGGTAATTTATAAAGATTACATTTTATCCTTTAATTTTCCATTATTAATAAAATCAATAGACTAAAACTGTTTTTTTATGTTAAACTAAAATTATTTCCCTCTACAATAGAAAATAGTTTTTCTTCTTTATCAATGTTTTCTAAAAATGTCTTACAGGATGTTTTTACTAACCACTAAATATTTTTTAAACCCATTCTATCCCATGTATTAATTTCTACAAAATTTATTAAATGGAATAATTTTTTTATTTTTTGAATGAGGTAATATGGAATTTATAAAAAAAATTGAATTTAATATTTGTCTTTATATGCACAAAATAAATTCAATTTCCCACCATCATGAACATTGAATAATTTTAAGATTACTTTAGATGTTTACAAGGAATGTTTTAGAAAACCCGTTATATGCAAGAATGTTTTGTGTTTTAAATAAGTTATTTGAATGTATAAAGTGTCTTTCTCTCAATAAATGTTTTTATTATCTTTTAAATACAATTTTCATCTTTCATAAATTCCATTAAGGTTTCATTTACATTAAAAGTGACATAATAAAAATAATATCATCCAATTTAATTATTTCGATGTCTTTTGATCCTGAGGATTATTTAAGGATGATTATATGAAAAATTCAACTCTACTATGGGATATATTAATTTATGATTTAATATGTATTAAACCCATCACTTTTCCATAGCTTATGTTATGATGATATGATAAAAAAATTGAAACCCATTTTCTTTTCATAAATTATGCTATAATGAATGATTTATAATAATGTGGCATATATATGTATTATTTTTATTATGTGATGGGTGGGAACAAAAATATTTATCATTTAAATGCTTTGGGTAATAAGGAATATTTCATGAGATAATAATCACTGGAATAGTAGAGAAACCAATCTATATGAATCTTTTTTCACAGTAATTTTATTAGAATTAAACCTTTATTAATGTTGAGTGACCCTAATCCACTATAATAGTCATTGAAGTTAGTATAGATGAAAGAAATGAATTTCTATACTTATGTGTGTACCAAAACTTATGTATAAGGCTAATTTTATTCTCTCAGTACTCATTTTCTATAATTCCTTTATGATTCAAATAATATGAACTTCTGAGATTTATTCTATGTCTACAAATTATGAACCTTGTAATAAAATTCATGGTTTTACAATTTCATATTCGTGTTATTGTACCCTTATCCACATGTTATGTTTATGTGTTCATTGATATCTTCATTGTATACCCTTAATAAAAATATATTATCATATTATCCTATATTTACTTTCCCTATGATACGAATAATATTTTTTAGTGTTATATGTCTAAGAAGGCTTATAGTTATAAACAACTTAGTGGTTGATATTGTTGATATCTTTTGAACCATTTTGTTACATATCCATGTTTTGAAAAACACTAATCTTATTTGAATATTTCATGGATAAAAATGTTATGTAATGAATATTTATCTATTAAGATGTTATATCTATATATGAATTGTATGGGTTGTTACACATTATATTAAAAAAAATCATTTATAACAAATTTTTAATAATAATATAAACATGCATGATATCATTATCAATTTTATTTTGTATATACATTAAGAAAATGTCATCCATTAATGATCAATATCTAATGATTCGATTTCAATATATCAATGAAAAAATGATTTACAAAACAGTACTCTAAAATCCCAGTATAACACTTTGGAAAGTAAAATCAAATTTTTAGAGAAACATGGAATATAAAATTTCCTAAAAACTATCTAAAATAAATGTTTAACACTAGAAATCATGCCCCCAAGGCATCCAAATGTGAATGAATCTTGTTTCTTGAATAGAAACCAATCTAATAGTCCCCTTGTTTCCAAATGTTTTTCATACCCTCCAAGGTATCCCGGATATCGATTGTAGAACCAAAATCAATCCATCAATTTTTATTAATTGTAAAACCATATATGATTCACAAAAATCCATTTATATTTATATGAATTTATTTTCATTCCATTTATAGAATTTATTGAATAATTACATTAAATGAAATTTTCCTTTCGAGGATTAATAAATGAGTTCCTTCTTAATATTTGTTTGATGTAGAATTTTCTATTTCCCATAAATATTTTCTTGATATTTATTATACTTTTTTTCTTTTACAATTTTATCATATTGGTTTTTCCTATTTCTACTAAAATCCTTTCCACATTTAGAAAACATGTGGTAATTAATATTTTAAAAGATCATTTACCTTTATGTCTGTTAAAAGTGATTTGAAATAGAGAAAATTAATGTGGAAGAGTTTCCATAATTTAACCTACTAGAAATGACTTGGATATCTTAACCTCAAGATTCTTATATTGAGCCATAATATTCCACATCTACATGATGTTATCATAAAATAATGTAACGGTTGTGAGTCTCATTGATGAAAACATCATGGTTAATTTACTTCTTAGTGCATTATATCAATAGATGGAAAATCCATCTATAGCTTTTTTCAAGTGATGAATGTTCTTATTCTTACATCAAGAACCATCTATGCTAGCACAAAATTTAGATTTTACAGCCATTGTACAAAGACTGTATAATTTACCCTAATTTTCATTTAATTTTATTTATTCTAGTGAGAAATCATTAATAACAGTAGGTGTTTTATCTTTCCAACTAGAATTATCAGTATATATAATTCTTAGATTAAGAGTAATTCTCCCCATAAAAATTTAGTAATTCTCACCCATAAATTTAGGAATGCCACATTGGATATCTAGAAAAACCAAAGTTTTAAATTTTAAATAAATACATGATTATTAGTCCAAATTATATAATTTACATTGTAAATTATGTTAAAATGAATCTAAAAATTTAAAATTTTCATATGGGAGAACATTTAATTTTAATCGACTAAGAAAGTTAATATTGTATTATAAATTAATCATTTTATTCCTCAATTGAGGAATTATAATTTGATAATTCAACAAATAATATGAATAAATATTAAATTTTCAATATTCATAATACCTGTTTGAAAATTAATAAAATTAAATTAAATTTCAAATTTAATGAAAATTTATTAAAAATCATGTGGGATAAAATTTATTACATTTTTCAAATATATTATTTAATAAAATTTTATGAATATTTAAATTATATTTAAATATAAATGTTATTTTATCACACACTATATAATAAATTATTCCAAAATCACATTCAATTAATTAGTTTACTAGATGAAAAATAAATATATATAAAAATATTTAGATACTAACATTACAAAAATTCCATGTATTTTTTATAATATTTTACATAATATGTAAATTTTATTCAATATGGAATGTTATGACAAACCAAAATTTTAATAAAATATTAAAAAATTAATAAACATTCAATAAATATTTAAATTTGTGTAATAAACATTATTAATATGAAAGGGTTTTGAAAAAATTGAGAGAATGAGGTTTTATTCTAAGGTCGATGAGTATGATCACTCTGATACAAAATATTAGATATCATTTATAAAAAAAATTCAAGAATAATTTTAATTTCTTTATAAATAATGAAATATTTACTAACCATAAACCATCTCAAAATAAATGAAATTGGGGAATAAAAATCTAAATGAATTTAACACTTTATAAGGGGAATTAGATCATGTATGTGCCCAAGTGTCTAATTAGTGTAGGAGGATAAATTTTTATAATGGGTTATACCATCATGAACCCACCCAAATTTACACTCTTGATAAATATAATTAATTCTTTGGAGATTAACTATCATCTACTAAATAAAAAATTTTGAAGACAAAATTTAATACATTAAAATGATATATAATAATTTATTTAATTTAACATAGTATACCATATTAATTTTATGTCCTTTTAAATTATTAACATAAAATTTATTGTATTCCTTATAAATTGATGGATCATTTATTACACTAGCATCACTAGCCCATCCTTCCTTCATTTAGAAGTGTACTATATCTAATATTTTTTGCCACTATGAATTCATGATTCCATTTTTAATTCCAATAGATTGTCAATAATGTATTATTTAGAACAACACAGCCTTTTATCAGTATAGTTTCTCCATCTATGAACATCAAATCTTGTAGTAGAGTAAATCCCGATCCATGTGACTAGATCCATTGTCTTTTACATACAAACATATTTTTAATCAAATATAGCCTTAGAATTCCCATTTGTAATTTAAAATAAATCAGTCAATTCCTAGATAAAACCCTTACTACATGCAACCGCTCATCAATTTCCAACATCCTCATCAAGCACCAGTGCACTAAATTTTTTCATACTTCCCTAGATATGTCAAGAAATTAACATCCATAAGCCAACATTATTGATCCATAAATCATACCACTAGTTTACAATGGTAACAATAATCCATTCCAATAACCCACTGTCCAGTAACTATTTATTATATCCAATAGAACATTACAAATAAAATCTAATTCATGCATACACAAAACCTATAATAAATCCCATATTCGAAAATCTATTCCTTGTAATCCCAACATCATGATCCCACACCTAAGATGAGGTTATTCATTTGTGTGAATTCCAGATCAAATCAATTTATTTCATACATAGTGGCTTCATTTATTCATATCAAAGTCTTATGACTCTCTTCATAAGGATTTGATAAACACATATATAGAAATTTCAAAGAACCTATTTCAATTTTGATGGGTTTTTTACGATAAAATAAAAATTATTCAAGTAGTGGTCATAAAAAACCTACAACATAATCATTAATTATTCAAAAAATATGAAACCATGCCTAACATAAAATGATAAAGTTCATTACAACCATTGAATGAATAAGACAACATCATTAATCACACCACCTTGAAGTGAAACTCTTAGAACATGTAAAAGGAATCCATCCTCATAGGTTATCAAATGGTGGGAGAATATTCTAATTCTTCTGAAGGATTCACCTTTTCAACCCTGGTGTGTTATCTCTACAAGGTAATGTAATATTTATAAGAGATCTTTGTCTAAGAAAAATTGTGTCTCATATAGTATCAACTCAAAATTTCCATCTACATGTCATGTTTATATATGCCTTATACATTCTATCCAATCCATAATGAATTTACTCAAATTTTTTTCAAAATTTGAATATTTTCATATTGTTGGAAAACATTTTCATCCCCTCACCCATTTGAATTAAACACTAAAATTTATATTTAATTCTCTTAATCATAACACAATCTGAAACATCTCTAATCAATGATAAAAACTATCAAAGTACAAGAATGTTAACATTATACATTTTACTAACCATATAAATCATAACATATGATTGATATACATAACCACACTATTATATAATCATATCATGTCCAACTATATGGTTAAAAAAGAGTTATGATATCACAATACGATATCCTAAGAAATAACAATCCATAGTTTAGTATTCTATCTTTAATCATGGTACAAACCATTTATTTTTTTACATAAGTCCATAAAGTGACCCCAGGCACATGCTTACATGACCAGATACTAGTCTCGAGTAATATACTATTTTTATGGTTTCATTGGATTAATGAAAAATGATACAATGTGCCATTACACAAATTTTCATTCTAAAAGAAAAATAAAATAAATAAAATAAAGAAAATGGAATTTAAATATATGAAATGATATATAAAATGGAAAGTAATAAATAATAAAATAAAAATGGGTTAATATAAAAATTAAATAATGGACCTATCCCATTAATATTGTCATTATTTTCTTTTCTCTTTGATTTCCTTTTATTTTTATTTTATTTTTATTTTATTTTATTTTTTCGATTATTTATTTTCAATATTTTTATTTTCATTCAATTTTTCTCTTCTTTTACATTATTTTTTCTATATTCTCTCTATTTTTTATCCTCTTGTGCGTCCCCCCCCTGTCTAGGTGGTTCACCTCCCTCCTCCTCTACATCAGACATTCGATGAACCTCCAATTTTCCTCTCATTTCCATATAGTTGTAATCGTTGTTCAGATCTTGGTATAGCTTTCCATATGCACTAATTAATTTTGGGATTCATACTCTTTTTGTCATGAAATCTATTAAGGATGGTTTTTAACTAAAATTTGGGTTTTTGTTAAATCCAATAATTTCAATCATTTTAGGTCAAATAAAAAAATTTCATGGGAAGTGGGGTATACTATGACTATGAGGTAGTGTGTATATATTCTTTCTCATTTTTTCGTTTCTTCGTTTATATCGCGCCATTGTTCCACTCTTCGCTACCTACCAGCAAAGCAGAAATAATGTGTTTCAATTAAATTAAATTGTTTTTTCCTGATGGTTGTGACTCTTATTTGAGGAGAACCCTTTTATAGGTTATTTATATGAGGTCAGACACCCCATTGGGTGTCCCGATATAATTGAAATATTATACATTTTTACATGAGTACTTAATTTTTCATTTTAGTAGGATAATATGGTTAATTAAATTTCTACAATTATGAATGACTTTCCATATATATATATATGTTGGTGTGTGTTTTTGTGTGTTTGTGTGTATACTTCACATATTATTTTAATTGAAATCGGGATGGGGATAAAATGTGGGTCCCATATTAAGAATGAACAAATGTAATCTTCATGTTTGATTAACTACAATATTATGCTTTGATTAAGTGGTGTTTTAGGCATTCCAGGAAAGTGCTACCTCAGTATTTTTACTATAATATTTGCTGATATCTACTCCATAATGGGTGATGTGAGGATAGAATCATTGGAAAGATGGAAGCACCATGTATGAGGTGATACATAGTCCCTTACGTGTGATACCTGGAAAGGACTCATGGTTACCATACCATGAGGGATAATTATACAATTGAATGAATCCCCTTGTACAACTTTGTAGTATTGGATATAATTGAATGAATATACCATATTGATACCATAGGGATTGGCTTAGACTCCACCTCTGAAATTGAAAATTTTCATATATGTGATTAAGAATATTTTATTGATATTGAAAAGTGTTTTCTTATGACTTTTGATACCTCTCTTGTGCCTTTAGTGGGGATTGTTTTGAAATATTGATTATACCCCAAGATAATGCACATGTTTTGGGGTATGTCATTTTATTTGTCATGTCATGTAACTTTTGCATTGAAATATATATTTTAATTTAATAGGTATCTCATTCTATCACGACCCGACCTCGGGGCCCGTGCCGTGACTACCCTAAGCCCGCCTTCCATAGGGCAGTGGCTGGAGACTAGCACCAAAGGCGTAAATCCCGTTAATTGGGAAGGTATTGCCTTTATAATAGTAAACAGAAGACCACAGAGTACAGGAGGAAGTAAAACACTAAGTACAACAGAAAGTGATGAAAAGTAAAAAGGTCCAAAATACAAACCCAACTAAAAAGTACAGCTACAACTGAAAGGAAATGCAACAAAAAAGACAAACAACTGGAAGAATAGAAGCAGCTCCAGGGTCGTCCACCTTAGATCCTACCTGATGGGTAGGTACAGATAGCGCCATTCCTGAATCATCCACCACAGATCCTACCTAAAGGGTAGGTACAGATAGCCTCCATAACGCTCTCGCCCATCAACCTCCTCCGACTATCGTCACATCGTGAAGTCCACCTCCGGATACTGACTCGTCATGAGATCCACCTCCGGGTACCGTCCAGTCCTCAAACACACGGCCTCTGTCAGCGCTTCCCGTCATCGGAAACCAACACAACGAGGTGCGGGCATAGCCCATGCATGGGTGAGTATAACGATGCTTAGTAGGGACCCCGAGACCCTCAAGGTCTCACTAAATCCATCAAGGATATCCACAATTAAAGATCTCAATAGATAACCTCTACTTAGGTATATGCCCATACATATACCTAAGTTATCAAGTAACCCATCTAAATCTTGAGGATACACAAAGATTATGAAATCAACGGATAACAACTATCTATGTATATTCCCATACATATACCAATGTTATTAAGTTACCCATCTCAATCATGAGGTCAACACAATGTCATGGACTCAGCTCAAACCAGGATTTTCATTAACGAAACCGTAACTGCTGAAGATCCCCATCTCTAGAGTGTACAGTGGTTCTGTCATGACTCCGAGGTACTGCTCACTAACCTAAGACTGCTGAGGAACTCCTCCTGTCGAGTACCGCGGGTCAGCCACCCAAACACAGTAGTGCTTCCCGCCGGGATATGCCACCCAACCACAGTAGTGCACACCCCCTAATAGCCTGCAGAGGTACTCGCCGGACGAGTACCACGGTTCTGCACTGTCACACAGGTAGTGCTCCATCCTCCATGGATCTTCACACAACAAAGTAGTGCTCCGTCCACTGGGCTAGTCGACTCACTCCAAATCGAGTCGGTCAAGCAGTCGTCAGGTCTCAGCTGGCTACACGGTCTCCATACTCTGAACGCTCACCTCTAGGAGGGTCCGCTCCACAAGCTATAGGTCGATACTCCAAGTATCTCAAAGTCCTGCGAAGAAGTATCTCAAAAGACTGCCTCGTCATAGGGGTCTCAACGCAACAGACGACGCGTCAATCAGACGCCTGGTCTGTGAGTTATTAGCCTTTTCGTCCTAGGGGCCCGGTTGGTTTCATGTGCGAACCAACCTGGACGTATCTCAAATGTACCCCTAACACTCATGGGGTATACTTAAAGGGACTGTTTCTCAACAAGTTCACCAACGCCGTTGACGGTTCGTCAAACGGACGTCCAGTCTAAAAGTTATCAGCTTTTCCATTCTAGGGGCCCGGTTGGATTTCGGGTACAATCCAACCTGGCCATATTCCAACAGCATCCAAACCTCAGGCGAAATATACCAAAAGTTCTGTCTCATCAAGAGGAATGTAACAAAGTCAATGGCACGTCAATCGGATGTCTAGAGCTCAAGTTATAAGTGTTTCTTCTCCAAGGGCCCGGTTGGTTTCATGTACGATCCAACCCTGTCTTACTTCAAAAGACACCAGTTAACCAAACCGGTCACACCATGGAGATCCATACGAAAAAACACACGAGATGGACTACCCATTGGTCCAAAACAGATATCCAGTGAAAAAGTTGCATTTCACCGCATCATGCGCGAACCGGGCCTCGTGGGGCCCATTCCTCGACCTTGACATAAATATCCAAAACAGGTTTTGAAACATCCGTCTTAATTCCACGGTCGCAACATCGCAGACGGTTCGTCATTCCGACACCGTATGATAGAGATATGTCAGATACAAGATCCCGTAATAATAATAATAATAATATTATTCGGTGTTTCGTGGGCCCAAGACACGAACCAGAATTTAGAATCCAACATTAGACTTGAATTGACCGTTTTAAAGACAGAGTCACGTCACCGCTGACGGCGAGTCCATTAGACGTTGCACGCATGAGTTATGGCGGGTCAAAGATTTAATAATAATATTAAATCTATTAAGTACGAGCGTTTCGGGTACCCGAACCAAAAACCCGAAAAAGATATCCAATATTGGACTCGTAAATTCCATCTCGAAGTCAGGGTCACACTGCCTCAAACAGTTCATGAAACCGAGGTCGCACGAAGAAGATACCGTCAAAATACGGTTTTCCAAACAAAAGATAATAATAACATTATTATATTATTATTATTTTAAATTTAAATTAATCCCTCAACATATCACACCCAAAATCCACGCATAAATCCATATTCAAATTTTTGTGCGCATCACCCATTCATCATATTCCTTTTTTTCCTTTAAATTTTAATTTATTTTCTTTAGACTTTTCTCTCTCCAATCTTCCATTTCTTCTTCAATCTTCTGACGCACCAACCACATGCAGCGCCTCCAACCTGTAACCCTAGCGACCAGCTTATTCGCATAGGGTGAGTCTGCCGGAACCGTCGCCGCGCCGGCCTCCCACGCCACCGGTGAATTCTGCGGGCCACCAGAGTTTCTCCAGTGGTCCGTTTTCAAATCCAACTACGCCGGCATTCACCTCGGGTCTTGCACATTACTGTGGAATCATCAAACTACCTCTGCGGCCCATTCCATCAACGCCCGTCGATCTGCCATCAATTAAACAATCTGCGGAGCCTTCGAATATCCGCAACGGCGCAAAGCGACGGTGCGGCGCTTCATCCCCCGTTCATCATTGTTTCCATCCGGTGTCGTTGCACCGCACCGCTTTGGCTCGTGTCGCACCGTGTACAACCAACAAAAAGGGGGAGGAGGGTCGGTCGTGTTTGTGCGGTCCGACCACCTCCCATTATTACGATAACAGGCGGCTCAAACAATTATCAACAAAAATAAATAAAGGCCGAGGATATAATCCACATAAATTAAATTAAACCAAACCCCTACTTGGATATTTGACGTCGGACGTTGGGTGTCATAGAGAACGGTGTCGCGGGGTCGGACGTAGATTCTGTGGACGTCAGGGTGCGTCCAAGGAGGAAACAACGTCTCCTCACTAGTTTCTATGATGAATAAGGAAGGTACGTTGTCGTTGGCGATGATCACCACGGTCGGCGACTTCTCCCTTATCGTGGAGGAAGATGAAGACGGAAGAATCTGAGTCACTGAGTCTTCTAAGTCGAAGGGTCGATGTTCTTCGTTGGAGAAGAACTGTTCTTCACGTTCCTCAACGTGGAAGATGAACTTCTATCTCCTCCCCTTCCGCACACAACCATCCAACCCCTAATAAAAAAAGACTCTTCTTATTTTATTACCCATCTCATGCATTTTCAAAACATTTCAAAATGTTTAATTAACTTAACTTAATTAATTTTGAGCTTGTCAAAATTAAATGATGTAAAGATGGCATCATTAATGAGAGGATGTGTCACAACGGGAGTTGGAGTGAGTTATGGAAGATGAGAGATCACCGACTTAATGGGGGAGTTATTGGAGGATTAATGAATGTGAAGGTGTGGGGTTCGTGTGGGCCCCACCTCACCTTTAATCCTCTCATAGGTACTTAACTACAAGTGGGTCCCAAACCTAACTCCCTTACATAGGTTATAACTACATATGAGAGGGATAATGTGATGTGACACAACACTTAATCCACTTAACAAGAAATGAAAATATAATTGTAAAACAATTATATTTTTATCCCTCACTTTTTTTAAACAACTCCTCCTTAGAAAAAGCAACTCCAGAAAGGGTCTTCTTAAGCAATTACCGGTGTTGCGGTTTCATTGGAGCTGTCGGATTTCAATTCCAAGAACCGGTTCAAAAGTTAGGAAAACATGCTCGTTCGTTCACAGAATGTACCCGAGCTAATCTTCAGAAATTGATTTCAGGCACACCAGGCCTCAGAATCAAGTGCCATTAGAAACTACGTTCTTGTAAAATACCTAAGAAAATTAAGAAAAAATTTCCCTTGAATTTTATGGGTCATTACATTACTCCCACCTTAGGGCTTTACATCCCCGTAAAGCTATAACACAAACTAGAGAAACAAAAGTGGTACAGAGCATGCATCTGAGCCTTCCGCTCCCATGTGATCTCCTGGAGGTTATCGTGCTGCCAGTGAAAGCGCACCTGAGGAATCCATCATTCATGTAGGACCTGCTCCTGTCAATCCTCAGTTTCCTCTGGAACCTCCATGCATGTCGCCCTGTCATCGACATCCAACTCCCTAAGGTCGATGATGTGTGAAGGATCACACACGTATCTCCTCAGCTGAGGTACGTGGAAGATTTCATGCACCCAGTGCTACTGAGGTGGAAAGGTGAAGAAGTAAACTACCTCGCCTACCCTACTGGGGATATAGAAAGGTCCATTGAACCTCGGAGATATCTTGCCGCCTCGGCTACATCTCCGTAAACCTCGTCAAGGTGAGACCCGTATAAGAATGTGGTCACCATCCTCGAACTCTAGAGGTCTCTCTTTCTTGATTATAACTGAAGCTCAAAACTCCTTCTGCCACGAGGGTAAGGTTGGCTGACCCAAGAATGATCAGCTACACCCTCCCATGTACGAGTTTAACCTGTGCTGCCTGGGGTTTTCTTTTCGCCGAAAAAGGAAAACATATCCCGACGTTTTCCTAATACCATCAATTTGAGTATGAATAGTGATCGCCCAATCCATACTCAAAATAACTTCATAAGGCCTCGACGCTGCCACCATGAGTTCCCAACCGAGACTCTCACCTCAAGGGTTAGATCACACCGTCGGCATAAGTGTGACTATCGAGTCTTCTCCCAAAGGTATCTCCAGACGTGAGGGTCAAGTCAACGACTTAACCAGAAACTCTAGGTCTGGGACTTGATTCATGGAAGGAAGGGATGATTTGTATCAATGTCTTTGGCTACGGATGCTAGTAGAAGACAAAGTCTGCACTTAGAATCATCCTTAGAGCCCTTTCGGTCGCACTCCTTGACCGCATGTAGCTATTATTTTCCACTGACCTCTAGCTCCCTGATCCTGGAGGGGACAACAAAGGCGGGTGGTTGTAACATGTTGAAATGTACACCACCTCATGCTGCTCTCCTAGCTCTGCCTCCACGTCTGACGCTCTATAGATTAATCTGTCCTTAACAATTCCTCTTCTTGAAACATTCGCATGCCCAAGTCTCTAAGACTGGCACTAGCTCGCTGCGTTCCAACTTCTAACATTATCTAGCTGTATTCATTCAGCCAAAGAACATTCAACCTCAAGGTTCTCTCTAACACCCTAACGTGAGTAGAAATGCATAGAAGAAAAAGTGATGGCTCAAATCGTATTCATCGAGTACCTGGAATGTTTGGTACGCCTCGATGAATTCTCAGCTACCGACACGTCGTCTTGCCGAAGTTGAATAAGCTCTAGAAAACTCTCAGCCACCTCCTCAAGCTAGTCCTCAACCGCCTGTGAATCAGGTTCACCTCGAAACATGAGGGTATCTGATGTTAGAACACATGTAAGGCAGTAAGCTTACATGTGTCACCTACAGGTACCGCCAGTTGTAACTGCTGACCAACAGGTTGTGATGTATAGCTGACACAATACCCGAAGGCACTATCTCAGGCATCGGTCCACGTAATGAAGCCTCATCACTATGTGGACAATCCTGATGGTCATTCACTAGAAAAAACTAGTGGCCAAATCCACCATCCACTCTCCTGATGTCTCAGCTAGGCCGAAAACTCTAGCAATCGCCTCCAGCCAGTTCTCTGCTGTCTGGGAATCTGCCTCGCCTCGTAATCTCAGAGGCCTCTACTGATGGAACTCGTGCAATGCGCTCTGCCAGCGTGCATAGTTTGCTAGTATGGCTGCTAGCATCTGCTTCCCAACAGGTGGTGGTGCTGTTGGTACACCACCCGAGGGTGCCAAAATAGTAAAAAGGGCCCTACACAAGAGCCTCGTCACTCGGTGAGCCATCATCGAGTACTCCCTCGGAACTCCAAATAACTGTCTGCATGGAGACATCCTGAATAGATGCGACACGATCAATGATTTATACCTTGTGATCTGACCTGGTTTGAGCTGACTTTAAAACTTTTGGAAACACACACGCAATCAGTGTTTTCATGCACAAAGTCGTAAATCAGTAGTCAGGGTCCTGGTGTACGGATATATCGGCTGATGCACCAACACTGGACTCCCTGAACTGAAGTCCACACTCGGTACCCTTAACACTATTGCTTCACAGAAAAGAAAATATCAGATTTATAAGTCCTGCGGTAGAACCGACTCCTCTGATACCTATTTGTCATGACCTGACCTCAGGGCTCGTGCCGTGACTACCCCAAGCCCGCCTTCCACAGGCCAGGGGCTGGCGACTAGTACCAAAGGCATAAATCCCGTTAACTAGGAAGGCATTGCCTTTATAAATGTAAACAAAACACCACAGAGTACAAGCCAATGTAAAACACTAAGTACAAAAGAAAGTGCTGAAAAGTAAAAAGGGCCAGAATACAAACCCAACTGAAAAGTACAGCTACAACTGAAAGGAAATGCAACAGAAAAGAAAAACAGCTGGAAGAATAGAAGAAGCTCTTGGGTCGTCCACCTCGGATCCTACCTGATGGGTGGGTACAGATAGCGCAACTCCTGGATCGTCCACCACAGATCCTACCTGAAGGGTAGGTACAGATAGTCTCCACAACACTCTCGCCCATCAACCGCCTCCGAGTATCATCATGTTGTGAAGTCCACCTCCAGATACTAACTCATCGTGAGATCCACCTCTGGGTACCGTCCAGTCTGCAAACACACGACCTCTGTCAGCGCTGCCCATCGTCTACAACCAACACAACGAGGTGTGGGCATAGCCCGTGCAGGGGTGAGTATAACGATACTCAGTAGGGACCCCGAGACCCTCAAGGTCTCACTAAATCCAACAAGGATAACCACAAAGAAAGATCTCAATAGATAACCTCTTCTTAGGTATATTCTCATACATATACCTAAGTTACCAAGTAACCCATCTCAACCATGAGGATACACAAAGATTATGAAATCAATGGATAACCACTACCCAGGTATATGCCCATACATATACCTAAGTTATTAAGTGAACCATCTCAATCATGAGGTAAACACAAGGTCATAGACTCATCTCAAACCAGGATTTTCATTATCGAAACCATAACTGCTGAAGAGCCCCGTCTATGGAGTTTACAGTGGTCCTGTCACGACTCCGAGGTACTGCTCACTATCCTAAGACTGCTAAGGTGCTCCTCCTGTCGTGTACCGTGTGTCAGCCACCCAAACACAGTAGTGCTTCCCACCGGGGTATGCCTCCCAATCACAATAGTGCACACCCCCTAATAGCCTGTAGAGGTACTCTCCAGACGAGTACCATGGGTCTGCCCTGTCACACAGGTAGTGCTCCTTCTGCCATGGGTCAGCACCCAACAATTTAGTGCTCTGTCCACTAGGCTAGTCGACTCACTCCAAGTCGAGTCAGTCAGGTAGTTGTCAGGTCTCAGCAGGCTACACGGTCTCCGTACTCCGAACGCTCGCCTCCGGGAGGGTCCGCTCCAAGAGCTATAGGTCGATACTCCTAGTATCTCAACGTCCAACTAATAAGTATCTCAAAGTACCACCTTGTCATAGGGGTCTCAACGCAATAGACGGCGCGTCAATCGGATGCATGGTCTTTGAGTTATTAGCCTTTTCGTCCCAGGGGCCCGATTGGTTTCGTGTGCGAACCAACCCAGCCGTTTCTCAACTGTACCCCGAACTCTCATAGGGTATACTCAAAGGGACCTTTTCTCAACAAGATCACCAGCGCTGCTGACGGTTCGTCAAACGGACGTCCAGTCTGAAAGTTATTAGCTTTTCCGTTCTAGGGGCCCGGTTGGATTTCGGGTACAATCTAACCCGGCCATATTCCAACAGCGTCCAAACCTCAGGAGAAGTATACCAAAAGTTCCGTCTCATCAAGAGGAATCCAAAAAAGTCGACGGCACGTCAATCGGACGTCCGGAGCTCTAGTTATAAGAGTTTCTGCTCCGAGGGCCCGGTTGGATTCGTGTACGATCCAACCCGGTCTTACTTCAAAAGACACCGGTTAACCAAATCGGTCACACCATTGAGATCCATACGGAAAAACACACGATATTGACTACCCATTGGTCCAAAATGGATAGCCAATAAAAAAGTTGCATTTCACCGCATCATGCGCAAACCGGGCCTTGTGGGGCCCACGCCTCTAACTTGACATCAATATCCAAAATTGGTTTTGAAACATCTGTCTTAATTCTAGGGTCCCAACATCGTAGAAGGTTCGTCATTCCGACACTGTATGAGAGAGATATGTCAGATACAAGATCCCATAATAATAATAATATTATTATTATTTGGTGTTTCGTGGGCCCGAGACACGAACCAGAATTTAGTATCCAGCATTAGACTTGAATTGACCGTTTTAAAGACAGAGTCACGTCGCCGCTGACGGCGAGTCCATCAGACGTTGCACGCATGAGTTATGGCGGGTCAAAGATTTAATAATAATATTAAATCTATTAAGTACGAGTGTTTCAGGTTCTCGAACCAAAAACCCAAAAAACATATCCAATATTTGATTCATAAATTCCGTCTCGAAGTCAGGGTCGCACTGCCACTAATGGTTCATGAAACCGAGGTCGCACGAAGAAGATACCGTCAAAATACGGTTTTCCCAACAAAAGATAATAATAAAATTATTATATTATTATTTTTTTAATTTAAATTAATCTCTCAACATATGACACCCAAAATCCACGCATAAATCCATATTCAAATTTTTTTTGTGCATCACCCATTCATCGGATTCCTTTTTTTCCTTTAAATTTTAATTTATTTTCATTAGACTTTTCTCTCTCCAATCTTCCATTTCTTCTTCAATCTTCTCATCCTCCAACCTCATGCAGCGCCTCCAACCTGTAACCCTAGCGACCAGCTTGTTCGCACAGGTTGAGTCTACCGGAACCGCCGCCGCACCGGCGTCCCGTGTCGCCGGTGAATTCCGCGGGCCACCAGAGTTGCTCCGTTGGTCCGTTTTCAAATCCGACTGCGCCGACGTTCACCTCCGGTCTCACACTTTACTGCGGAATCATCAAACTGCCTCTGTGGCCCGTTTCGTCAACGCCCGTCGATCCACCGTCAATTAAACAATCTGCAGAGCCTTCGAATTTCCGAAATGGAGCGACGCGACAACGCGTCGCTTCTTCGCTCGTTCTTCAGTGTTTCCATGCGGTGTCATTACACTGCGCCGCCTTTTCTTGTGCCACAACGAGTACAACCAAAAAAAAGGGGGAGGAGGGTTGGCTGTGTTTGTGCGGTCTGACCTCCTCTCGTTATTACGATAACAGGTGGCTCAAACAAATATCAACAAAAATAAACAAAGGCTGAGGATATAATCCACATAAATTAAATTAAACCAAACCCCTACTTGGATATGTGAAGTCGCACGTCGGGTGTCGTGGAGAACAGCGTTGCGGGGTCAGACGTAGATTCCGTGGATGTCGGAGTGCGTCCGAGGAGGAAACAACGTCTCCTCACTTGTTGTTATGATTAATAAGGACGGTACGTTGTCGTTGGGAATGATCACCGCTGTCGGCGACTTCTCCCTTGTCATAGAGGAAGATGAAGACGGAAGAATCTGGGTCGCCGAGTCTTCTAAGTCGAAGGGTCGATGTTCTTCGTCGGAGAAGAACCTTTCTTCACGTTCTTCAATGTGGAAGATGAACTTCTATCTCCTCCCCTTCCCTACACAACCATCCAACCCCTAATAAAATAAGACTCTTCTTATTTTATTACCCATCTCATGCATTTTCAAAACATTTCAAAATGTTGAATTAACTTAACTTAATTAATCTTGAGCTTGTCAAAATTAAATGATGTAGAGTTTGCATCATTAATGAGAGGATGTTTCACAAGGGGGGTTGGAGTGAGTTATGGAAGATGAGAGATCACCCACTTAATGTGGGAGTTATAGGAGGTTTAAGGAATATGAAGAGGTGGGGTTTGTGTGGGCCCCACCTCACCATTAATCCTCTCATAGGTAGTTAACTACAAGTGGGCCCCACCCCTAACTCCCTTACATAGGTTATAACTACATAAGAGAGGGATAACGTTTTGTAAACCAACACTTAATCCACTTAACATGAAATGAAAATATAATTGTAAAACAATTATATTTTTATCCCTCAATTTTTTTTAAAAAACTCCTCCCGAGAAAACGCAACTCCAGAAATGGTCTTCTTAAGCAATTACCGGTGCTGCGGTTTCATCGGTGCCCTCGGATTTTAATTCCGAGCACTGGTTCAAAATTTAGGAAAACCCACTCGTTCGTTCACTGAACGTACCCGAGCTAAACTTCAGAAATTGATTCTGGGCACACCGGGCCTCAGAATCAAGTGTCGTCAGAAACTGCGTTCTCGTAAAATCCCAAAGCAAATTAAGAAAAAATATCCCTTTAATTTTACGGGTCTTTACACATTCATACTTCTAGATTAGGCCGAAGATGATGGTATGTGACATGTGTTCATTTTTGAACCCAACCAAGTTGCGGTTTTTTTTATTTAATTAATTTCCTAGATTCATTATACATTAGCACACTACGATTTTTCTATAGATATAAATGGAAAGGTCATTAAATTGTGTGTGTTTGACATTTGAGATTACATCTCACATCCTTCTCGGGCACCATTTGGTACCTGAATATAATTTATGCTTACACGTATAGTCACAGGGAAGCGTGCCACTCATGTTTCTTGATTTCTTTTTTGTTTTGTTTAAAGCATTTGGAGTAGGGGACCAAGCATATGCTCGAGATTCCATGTGATCTTTTTTTTATTTTTGGAAGTTTTTGTTATAATGTAATCTATTCTTGTACCTCATTCCCCCAATATTTTATTTATTTACTTTTGGCCTCATAAATTGACATCATCAAGGTGTCTTTTATGATTATTCAGCTTCTATAATTATTATTTATTTTGTTCGGTCATTTATCTACTTTTTATGGAGTCTTCATTTTTACCTATGCTTCTACTACTTACTATATATATTATTTACCAATATTTAATAACATATCCAATGAGGTAATAGTTTACCCATAGACTCACACATGGACCTTTTTTCTAGTCAACAACCTCTCACATTTTGGGAGATGAGATTGAGGTCTTGTGGTCTACCGTGTCCGGGCCAAGTTCAATGGCACTCAGGGAGGGATGATACAAAGTTGTATCATAAGGGGTTTATATTCCTTTTACATTACTTTTTTGGTTATACAAGAGATATGGACATACAAATTTTTAATTTAACATGTTCTTCTACATAGTTAACCTCTGTATAGGGGAACCCCAAATTTCTATGTTTGGGGATTTCAATTATTGATTATAACATTATTGATGATATGACTTCACCATTAGATGGAATAATTATTTTATGATGTTACTATTATTGGTTTTATTGAGATAATTATTTTTACTATTTCATCCCAATAAAAAGATGAAAATGTATTTACACGCATCACATTATGAACCCTATGGATTAAAATGAATTGCATATTGACGTTCCCTGTCTACATTCATTGTGTATCTACTCAATTTCATGTGAGTGATGTGGTGTTCAGTTTTAATATCTTACACTACATGTTCGTTTAAAATATATGGTATTTACATGTCATAGTGACACTTTTAAGATATATTTTCTTTCTATCTAGACCTGGCTCTTGGAGAGGGATAACTATTGTGAAAATAACGAGAGGAAATCCATGTACCTACCATCTTAATTTGTTTTCCATACATGTTGTACCGTGTTAAGGGAGGCCTTGCACCTACCATTTTCTTGCTAATCCTTTATTAATTTACCACATCATCAATAGAATATCTTCTAAGTTGCATGTTTGGAAATAGTAGATGAATGTATATAGGATGTATTCATGCCTTACGTACAAAGATTAGCGATGAGAACACTTGAAAGTTAGGGGGTCTCGAACCACCTATAGTTCCTCCTGTTGTACCTCCCATGGTGTCTCCTTTGGAAGCTCATCCTAATATTCCATTGGGTGATGATTCTCAGTTCAGGGAGAGTCCTATTTGGTTCTTTTAGTCAGTTCGGAGTGTTCACATGACTACCTCAACTATGGAAGAGCTTATGTGGAACTGTCTACAGTAGCATCGTATCTCCTTCATAGATGATGGAGGTCCTCTTTCTGTATAGTCATCGATTGAATATTTGAAATCCATCATCAACCATATTCCTATACTTCTAGAGAGGTGGGTCATATTTATTTTCTATATGCTTCATGACTCCACCAAGCATTGTTGGGATTTCATTTCTCAGGAATAGAAACCATGAGACATGGTTTGGGAGGACTTCTAGACAGATTTCTATGATCAATTCTTCCCATATACTCTCTAATCATATAATTCTAAGGAGTTCATACATCCTCATCAGGGATCTATGATAGTGTTACATTATTCTACTCACATCACTAATCTCCTATGTTTTTATTCATCTTTGATCGATGACACAGAGATATTTGTGATTCACTTTGAGGATTGACTTAGAAACCCTATCCACTTACATCTAAACATATTATGGTTGAATTATGTTTTCAATTTCATGAATTAAACCCTAATTATAGAATCAAATCTCAATTAATATGATCATATGAGCCCTGGTGGTTCTGTTATAAGGTAGGGTGATGGTTCTTTAAGCCATATGAAGCAGCGTTATTAGGGTGAACATGGGGTAAAGATAGCCAAATGACATGTACTGATAGAAATGTCATATGTCAACAGGGTGGAAGGATAGCTATATGAATCCCTAGTGCCTGAGGAACCTGTTTGAGTGTAAATATTTTGGAAGTATTGGTCACCTTCAACATTTCTTCCATTCTTTTCCATCAAAATCTAGTGGAAGGAGATCTATGCTAGTTCCTCCATTAGTTACCAGATCTATGATTCTATGTTATATTGGGAGTTAGTCTTCTACCAGTGAATCTGGTTCATGCAGTGGATGGCATGGCTGAGGTAGTCATGATTTAGAACATCTGCATCAATAGAGTGTACCTACATAGACTAGTCAGGAACCATCTTAGTGATGATTATCATTCCATATGTATGTAGTGAAACTATAGCTATGGGAGAAAATTCTAGTCCCATCTATGATTATAAGATCAATCCTTGTAGCCTCTGCAATAGTTTCTGCAATTTCTGACATAGGTGTATCACACTATTTCCTATCTGTTGTGACTAGGGGGAATTTTGGGTCTTGTAATCGATTACTTCAATGTTTTTATGTCTCTTGACACTCATTTGGGGTCAGAATATAGGTCATATGCCAGTTCCATGAGTGACCACTTTAGATAGGTTGGTACCATTTCTTCTAGAATTTCATCATCCTCAAGATAACCATCATTGATTTCATTATTGGTATGTATTGGATCATTATTTAACATTCAAGAGTGGATTGATATCACTAATGAATGAAATTAACATCACCTGGGGGATATGAGTATTTCGAATATGGTGAATGAGATATAATGGTAGATTGAATTGGCCCTAGTGTACGAGGCTAGGCAGAGTGACAAACCAATTAGTGATTCTTTTTCTATGTGATCAAAGAATGAAATTATAGTATTTACCTTCTCTTATGGATCGTTTTAAAAACATAATACCTAACAATTTCTCTATATTACATCATATAAGGGAAGTTGAGTTCACTATTGAGGCATTTCTAGGTGTGACACTAGTATCCATTCCTATATATATATTAGAACCTATAGAACTACAAGAACACATGATGTGTCTTGAAGACTAGGATGATGAGGGTTTTATTAGACCTTGAACATCATCATGGGGTTCAACAGTCCTTTTCACCAAGAAGAAAGACATTACACTCATATATTTCATGGATTACCATTGACTCATCCATATTATAGTAAACAATTGATATCCATTGCCTCGTATGGGAGACCTCTTCATCTATCTTTGAGGAAAAATAGATTTCTTAAAATTGATTGTATTGTGGGATCCCCCAATGTTTATGTCAGACCATCCAAAAATACCATGTACAATGTTCTAGAGTAGGTTCAGATTCTATGAGTGTTTGGTTATGTCATTCAGCCTCATGAACACACTAGTAGTCTTCATGGATATGATGAATCGACTGTTCAGCCCATACGTTGATTCCATTATGGTAATATTTGATGATGACATCTCGGTGTATTCATTCTCTAGACACAACCATGCAACCCATCTTGTGATCGGGATGATTACACTTAGAGAGAAACCACTATACGTGAAGATAAATAAATCCCACTTTTGGAATAATGAGGTTATCTTCTTGGATTATATCATATCTGAGGCAGTAGTTTCAGTTGTCCCAGAATAAGTTAGAATAGTAGTTTCCTGGGAATATCCCATGAATGCATTCTATATACGTAGTTTCTTCGGGAATGGTGGATTTTACATGCATTTCTTCAAAGATTTATCCCGCTAAGAAGAACCTTTTATGGATTTTAATAATAAGGGTATGTAGTTTATCTAGTGTGAATCTTCTAAAAAGTATTTTTTGAAGTTAATTGGAAGGATAACCTCAACTCTGATCCTGAATCTTCCTAAGATAGGAATATTTTATATTATTTACTATGATGCTTCCGGAGTTGGACTTGGTGAAATTATGATATAGGGTGATCGAGTCACGGCTTCTGGATCCTGCCAGATGAGGCCCCACATATAGAATACCTCTTCAACTAGATCTATGGAAAAACAGTTTTCTCTAAGATTTTCTAGATGTTGGGATATCAGTAGGTTTATGTGAGATCATCCTAAACACCGTGTACAATGTTCTAGTGTCAGTGTAGATTTAATGGGTGCCTGGTTATGTCATTTGGCATCACGAATGAACTAGTAGTCTTCATGGATCTGAAGAATCGAGCATTCAACACATAAATTGATTCCATTATGTTAGTATTTGATGATGACATCTTGAAGTATTCATGGTTTATAAATGGCCTTGAAACCCCTATTATGATTGTGATGAGTACACTTATAGAGCACCAGCTATACGTGAAGATCAATAAATGACACCTTTGGAACAATAAGGTTATACTCTTGTGTTATATCATATCTGAGGTAGCTGTATTGGTTGACCCAGAAGAAGTGAGAACAATATTTTCTTGGGAGTAGCACATGAATGTGGTCTACATAGATAGTTTATTAGGGATTTATGGATATTACATGCATTTCATCTAGGATTTATCCCGCTAAGAAGCACCTATTATAGATTTCAATAATAAGGGTATGTTTTTCATTTGGTCTGAATGTTATGAAAAGGATTTTCCGATGTTAAAGGGAAGGATAAACTCAAACTGATCTTGACTCTTCCTAAGATAGGAATATGTTATATTATTTACTATGATGCTTCAAGAGTTGGACTACGTGCAGTTCTGATATAGGGTGATCGAGTCATGGCTTATGGATTCTGCGAGATGAGGCCCCATGAGTAGGGAAATACTACCCATGACCACTAATTACCAGTCGTGTTTCATGGTTTGTTCTAATAGAGACACTACTTTTTGGGTGGGAGTTTTTTTACATGTATCATAAAATATTTAAATAAATCTCTAAATAGTGAGACTTAAATTTGAGGCATCATATGTGGGCCGCATACCTATAGTTAGTCTAATTTGAGTTTTCTTATAACCCTGGTTAGGGTAAATGTCATGGATGACTCTTTGATCCAAAAAAAATAGAAACACGTCCTCCAGAAAAACATCAGTGATTGAAAAATGATGGATTTACTTTATATGATTCATCTGGAGGTTCAAGAATAGCATAAACAACCAGTTCTAATATCTCTTGTAGTGAAATCCTCTCTTATGGAGCGAGTCTGATTATTATAGTAATCTAATCTGGAGGGACTAGTTTGGAGGGTGAGAATCATAGGAGGGAACCCACCACTAGGTTGGGTTATTAATTGTAGTGAAACTATTCTCTATAGTATTCGAGTATGGGTGACTTCAGATATTTGGTAAGAGTTTATGAGGGATTACCAGGCCTCTATTTAGGCACTTCATCCTGCACCTACCTAGTTTTACAGATATATTCATCATCAGTAATTTTTTCCAGGTATGAAGTATCGAATAGTGGGTTTCATTACCCAGTTATCCTCATGTCATCAGGTGAATGTAGGGCACCAATGACCTACTAGAATCATATATCCTCTATAAATTCCTGAGTGGAAATGGAATGATGTCACTGTAGATTTTGTTATATGTTTATTGAGATCTCTTGAATTCAATAATGTAGTACGGTTGATTGTTAATAGGTTTACCGAAGTTTCAAACTTTATACATATCTATTAGACCTTATCTATTGATGTGTTGGGGAAAATATATATTTGAGAGATAGTTATACTTCATGGAATGCCCCATTCTGTAATGTCAGACCGAGGCACTATAGCATCCCACCTTTTTATCACATAAACTTTAATTACATTTTACAAAACCGAGGATCTTTAAGGTTTAGTGTCTTGGAAACCAGGAACTTAAAACATGAAAACAACATAAAGAATTCTTCTTAAACACTTGAAAGGATTCTCCTCATGTTCACCCTAGGCTCATTACTGAATCTCATAACCTGGGGACATACATCAAAAGAAAGGGTGAGCAGAAGGCCCAGCAAGGGAAACAAGTGAAACATTTTACATATGAACTTGGGATACATCAATAAAGTCATGAAAAGAACTTTAAGGCATGAAAATGAAATCATGAGGCATATCATAATAAAAATAAAACTTTTTCATAACTTGAAGATGTGGCTGAAACATTTAATATTGGCAATCGTTTCGTTTCACCAAGGTCCATCCCCAAGGTGTCGTTAAAAATTACCAAGGTTATTCACCAAGGCGTCGTTAAAATGGTCATCTCTAGAGATTAAGTCTTTACCCAATGCATTGGAGCGCTATCCGGGCGCACCCTTAAATTTGTCTTTATTTTCATGTGAGCCACATTTATCATCATCAAACATTTCATAAATAACCCATATAGCATAAAATAAATGGGTTTCATTTCATAATCATAACGTTTTAAAAACTGCTTTAAAGACATGATCTTTACGTTACTTTAAACCCACAGAAAGGGAAAGCGGGTCTCATGTATGTAAATCCCAGAATTTAAAATGGAACATTTTGATATATATGTGAATACCCTTGTAGAAATAAGAGCTTCGAGTATTCACTTTATAACATAAAATAATTTTTGAGAAAAGAGAGAGGCATTTTGAGGGGAAAATTCTGCAGCATAACGGCTAAGTTTCGGGGTTTTAGAAAACATTGAAATGAGAGGGGACATGGGTCACCCACTCATAAATGACCCATAAAATAGTAGGGTGAAAGAATAAGAAGGACATATGGACATGTTAATGAAATTTTAGGGACATACCATTTGAAATGAAAAACATGGAAGGAAAAAGATTAGATTTCTCTTATGAAAATTCGGCAGCCTTACGACGTCACTTAACTTCAAAAGAAAATGATTTGACAAGATCAAAAAGGGTCCCTCATCATATGATCATAAGAGATCAGTATGATTTATATAGAGATAATACCCCAACATAATAAAAAGGAACTTGAAAGACTTGACATAAAAATCAAACTTGAAAAATGAGAAGGGTGAAAGAATCCCTTAAAAATTCGGCAGCCTAACGGCGTCACTTAAACATTCTTAAAACGAACTGATGAGAGCAAGGGGGGTCTCTCATCATATGAACATGAAATAGGAAGTAGGATGAATATAAAAGAACATCCTCAAACATAATAACATGGAGTATAAAAGAAATGACATAAAAGAGATTACTTGAAAAGAAAGAGAGGGGTCGGATCCCTTACCTTAAAATGTAACTCTTAAACCTCAAAGGTTGGGACCTTGAGGGCTTGGGGGCACCTTGGGAGGACACCTTGGGAGGTAAGGATACCAGAACTTCGTTGGGGAAGAGTGGGGAGTCAAATGGATGAGAGGATGGCTTGGTATTTATAGGGAAAGTGAGGGGACAAGGCATTAATGGAAAAGGGACACCTCATTAGTGGTTTTGGAAAAATCATGGGCTTTCCCATGGTATTTGCCCATGGTATTGGCCACTTGGGACACCTCATACCTTATCTCACTATTCATAATTCTAACATATTGATTACAAACTTAATACATCATTTAATGATGTCATTAAACACCCGTAACTTAAAAACTGTATTTTCACTATTCATCAAAAATTCAACTTTCTCAGAATAATCCCAAAATTTCACCTTAACCAAATATCAACGCTCTGATTACAAATATGAACTCCATTTTATAAAAATATTTTTCTAAATATTTTTAATTTAATTTTTAAAAAAAACACTATTCATCGAAAATTCATTTTTTCAGAAAAAACCCCAAAAATTACCATAACATAATATCGATGCTCTGAGTTCAAAAATAAAGTCATTTTTATAAAAATAATTTTCTAATTATTTTTGATTAAATTTTTAATTAAAAAACACTATTCACCCGAAAAAAACTAATACTTGAATAATAATTAAAAAAACCGTTATTTAACTATTTTATTGAATCACATTACTTAATCAAGGTGCCTAGATTATTTTAAAACTTTCTTTAAGTGAGATTACTAATCCATTTGGTCATATTACTAATCCTAATCATAAAATCACTATTCATAATTTACTATTCATCAAAAATCAAGTTGATCTTATTAGACTCTAAATTTCGTACTGAACATAATTGTAGAAGACCATTTTTCGAAAATAATTACACATTTTTAATTATTTAAGGTTTACACAACCATTTTTAAAATATCCTTTTTCTAAAATTCATCAAAAATATGCATACAATATTTATCCGGTCATTTGAAAATTCATAAACATCATCATAAGAAGAAATCCAAATTTTTATTTAAAAAAAAGATTACACAGGGAAATTACGGTCTCGTTACATAACCCCTTATAATACCAGCATAGGACCTAAGAGTAAGGTGTGCTAGGGTGATAGAATTTTGGGGCGGCTCAGTCAACATTGCCCGAGTAGTAATTTCTATCAGTTTGAACTTCTCGCGAAGGCGATTCCGTTCTAGCTTCACATGATGAAGTTCGGCTTGGATTTGGTCCAGAGCAAAGCCCAATGGTGCTACCTCCTTCCCAATCTCTGTTAGATGGGCTTCAATCGGCCCAAGGCTACTAGGTGAGGCCATCAAATCTTCTTTCTATAATAATTAACCAAGATTACTTAAATTTAGAGACAATAATCAAAACATTTTGTTCACGGTGGTCATATTGACCGATGGTCATATAACACTCAAAAACCAATGGTCTCATTTTATTTATAATCATGTTTATCAAATAAATCATTTTTTTGAGTATAAAAAAAATAACACATGAAATTAGGAAACAAGATTTATTCAAAATTTCGGGTCGTTACAATATTCCCCCCTTAAGAAATTGCGTCCTCGCAATTTTTTTAAATTGGGTTTTGAAATTTCATTGAATGTCCCACATCGGAAAAAGAGTCAGTAACACCATTACTTTAAAAGAAAGAAAAGGAAGTACAAAGGCCACCCGAGTTAACCCACACTCGGGTTCCATGTAGGAAAACATGGACATGGAGGAAAAAAAACAAAGGGTCAGTTCTGAGAGAGAGTGATAGAGAACATGATTAGGAGAAAGTTAACCATGAGAAAATCCCAAACTTATGATGTGTGTAAACGTTCTTTGATTACCTAGTAGGAAACGTAAACCAACAACATTTTTGTTTTACGTTTCTTTTCATAATTTTGAGGATTTCATTTACTACATAGAAGAAAAACATAAGAAAATATACCTACCTTCAAGTAGAGTTTCATCCTTTAACAAGTCCCTACCAACACTAATCTTTTCGCCAAATGATGAGAATTCAAAAACACTTGGTCTCATAAAAGCACAAGAATCATCTTCTATAGAATCACATAATCTACAAAAGATTAACTATCTATTTCTTCTATCTTTAAACATTATCCCAAAAATAGAAAGGTTAAGGTAAAACAACTCTTAAAAAAGAAAGAATCCCATAGGAATAGAACCTACTTTTAAATCTTCAAAGTTCCATGGTACTACCCAACGTTCATCATAGACCACTCCATAAATAACGGTCCTTAAAATTCCTCAAAATAAACCAAACTAAGATTGAAACCCAAATACAAGAAGGATTTGATAACATAGTCTTCCAAAACAACATCATTGTTCATCTCCAGACAACATCAACCACTCCTAACATCTTATAACAAAAGTAGCTAACCTAAACATATTTTACCCAAGATAGGTTAATAATTCCCAAAAGTAACCTAAATTACTATAAGTCCACCTTAAATTCATCAATTCTTCAAAATATAAGTCAACCTTACTCCTCAATGAAAATACTATAGTAATCTATTTACCTCGATCATATAGGGTCCCCAAAATAGTGAACGCCTTCCAAAATAATAATCATCTTTTAATCCCCTAATCATCTATGACATATTAATACGAAAATTGTCACATTTCCTATCACATTGGTTGTTGGGACACGTTATTCCATTTCCCACCATTAACTAAGAAGATAAAGTATAATTAGAGGCTTAAATACTTAACCAATAATCATGAAAAAGAACTTAAAGCATATAAGGATAACTTGTAGAAGAAAAGTATACCCTAACTTGTGATCCCCTAGGTTCCCATCTAGGTTATCCATGATCATATATTCTTATGTGAATCTTTATTTTATTTTATCTTTGTTCTTTTAATAATGGTTCATACCAAGCTTATGAATTTACCAAAGCATATCCCCCGGGAGTGTCATAACCAAGAGTGCAGCAAGGCCCGTTGTCGTGTACCAGTTCCCGTTCGAGTCTAGCTCAAAGCGGTGTTTTCGGGTTTTACCCCTATGTACATCTGTGCCAGAGCCACCTCTACCTGCTCGTATCCAGACAGGGATGTATTTGCTTGGCAACCCCTTACTCAATACTCACCAAAATACCAGGAAGATTTCCTATATTAAACTTTTCTATAGGGTTCCTCCTAGAGTTTTCATATCCTAATTTCCACAAATAACTAAACCATCCTTTGATACCAAATATAGAATCTCACCTTTTTATCACATAAACTTTAATTACATTTTACAAAACCGAGGATCTTTAAGGTTTAGTGTCTTGGAAACCAGGAACTTAAAATATGAAAACAACATAAAGAATTCTTCTTAAACACTTGAAAGGCTTCTCCTCATGTTCACCCTAGGCTCATTACTGAATCTCATAACCTAGGGACATACATCAAAAGAAAGGGTGAGCAGAAGGCCCAGCAAGGGAAACAAGTGAAACATTTTACATATGAACTTGGGATACATCAATAAAGTCATGAAAAGAACTTTAAGGCATGAAAATGAAATCATGAGGCATATCATAATAAAAATAAAACTTTCTCATAACGTGAAGATGTGGCTGAAACATTTAATATTGGCAATCATTTCGTTTCACCAAGGTCCATCCCCAAGGTGTTGTTAAAAATTACCAAGGTTATTCACCAAGGCGTCGTTAAAATGGTCATCTCTAGAGATTAAGTCTTTACCCAATGCATTGGAGAGCTATCAGGGCGCACCCTTAAATTTGTCTTTATTTTCATGTGAGCCACATATATCATCATCAAAAATTTCATAAATAACCCATATAGCATAAAATAAATGGGATTCATTTCATAATCATAAGGTTTTAAAAACTGCTTTAAAGACATGATCTTTACGTTACTTTAAACCCACGGAAAGGGAAAGCGGGTCTCATGTATGTAAATCCCAGAATTTAAAATGGAACATTTTGATATATATGTGAATACCCTTGTAGAAAAAAGAGCTTTGAGTATTCACTTTATAACATAAAATAATTTTTGAGAAAAGAGAGAGGTAGTTTGAGGGGAAAATTCTGCCGCATAACGGCTAAGTTTTGGGGTTTTAGAAAACATTGAAATGAGAGGGGACATGGGTCACCCACTCATAAATGACCCATAAAACAGTAGGGTGAAAGAATAAGAATGACATATGGACATGGTAATGAAATTTTAGGTACATACCATTTGAAATGAAAAACATGGAAGGAAAAAGATTAGATTTCTCTTATGAAAATTCGGCAGCCTTACGACGTCACTTAACTTCAAAAGAAAATGATTTGACAAGATCAAAAAGGGTCCCTCATCATATGATCATAAGAGATCAGTATGATTGATATAGAGATCATACTCCAACCTAATAAAAAGGAACTTGAAATACTTGACATAAAAATCGAACTTGAAAAATGAGAAGGGTGAAAGAATCCCTTAAAAATTCGGCAGCCTAACGGCGTCACTTAAACATTCTTAAAACGAATTGATGAGAGCAAGGGGGGTCTCTCATCATATGAACATGAAATAGGCAGTAGGATGAATATAAAATAACATCCTCCAACATAAGAATATGGAGTATAAAAGAAATGACATAAAAGAGATTACTTGAAAAGAAAGAGAGGGGTCGGATCCCATACCTTAAAATGTAACTCTTAAACCTCAGAGTTTGGGACCTTGAGGGCTTGGGGGCACCTTGGTATGACTCCTTGGGAGGTAATGAGACCCGAACTTCGTTGGGGAAGAGTGGGGAGTCGAATGGATGAGAGGATGGCTTGGTATTTATAGGGAAAGTGAGGGGACAAGGCATTAATGGCAAAGGGACACCTCATTAGTGGTTTTGGAAAAACCATGGGCTTGCCCATGGTATTTGCCCATGGTATTGGCCACTTGGGACACCTCATACCTTATCTCACTATTCATAATTCGAACATATTGATTACAAACTTAATACATCATTTAATGATGTCATTAAACACCCGTAACTTAAAAACTGTATTTTCACTATTCATCAAAAATTCAACTTTCTCAGAATAATCCCAAAATTTCACCTTAACCAAATATCAACGCTCTGATTACAAATATGAACTCCATTTTATAAAAATAATTTTCTAAATATTTTTAATTTAATTTTTAAATAAAAACACTATTCATCGAAAATTCATTTTTTCAGAAAAAACCCCAAAAATTACCATAACATAATATCGATGCTCTGAGTTCAAAAATAAATTCATTTTTATAAAAATAATTTTCTAATTATTTTTAATTAAATTTTTAATTAAAAAACACTATTCACCCTAAAAAAACTAATACTTGAATAATAATTAATGAAACCGTTATTTAACTATTTTATTGAATCACATTACTTAATCAAGGTGCCTAGATTATTTTAAAACATTCTTTAAGTGAGATTACTAATCCATTTGGTCATATTACTAATCCTAATCATAAAATCACTATTCATAATTTACTATTCATCAAAAATCAAGTTGATCTTATTAGACTCTAAATTTCGTACTGAACATAATTGTAGAAGACCATTTTTCGAAAATAATTACACATTTTTAATTATTTAAGGTTTACACAACCATTTTTAAAATATCATTTTTCTAAAATTCATCAAAAATATGCATACAATATTTACCCGGTCATTTGAAAATTCATAAACATCATCATAAGAAGAAATCCAAATTTTTATTTAAAAAAAGGATTACACAAGGCAATTACGGTCTCGTTACATAACCCCTTATAATACCAGCATAGGACCTAAGAGTAAGGTGTTCTAGGGTGATAGAATTTTGGGGCGGCTCAGTCAACATTGCCCGAGTAGTAATTTCTATCAGTTTGAACTTCTCGCGAAGGCGATTCCGTTCTAGCTTCACATGATGAAGTTCGGCTTGGATTTGGTCCAGAGCAAAGCCCAATGGTGCTACCTCCTTCCCAATCTCTGTTAGATGGGCTTCGATCGGCCCAAGGCTACTAGGTGAGGCCATAAAATCTTCTTTCTATAATAATTAACCAAGATTACTTAAATTTAGAGACAATAATCAAAACATTCTGTTCACGGTGGTCATATTGACCGATGGTCATATAACACTCAAAAACCAATGGTCTCAGTTTATTTATAATCATGTTTATCAAATAAAACATTTTTTTGAGTATAAAAAAAATAACACATGAAATTAGGAAACAAGATTTATTCAAAATTTCGAGTCGTTACAGGCACCTATTTCACATCGTGCTTCAAGCATGATTTATAGAGGGCCCTAGGCTCACAGCTTTTGTTGACTACTTCATATCAATCTGAGACTGATGGTTTGTCTGAGCTAACCATACTGGTGTTAGATGATATGTTTTGGGAATTTATCCCAAAATTTGGTGGTTCTTGGGAGAAACATATTCCACTGTTTTATTTTTACTATAAAAAAAATTTCTAGACAATAATTCAAATGGTTCCATTTGAATCCCTCTACGGTAGATCATTTCATTGACCTATATACATTCTTGAAGCACGCGATGTATCTCTCCTTGGGCCTCATCTTGATCAGGATACTTTTGAGAATGTCCAACAGTTTCCGAAACATATGGATACCACTCAATCCAAAATTAATTCTATTACTAATAGTTCTTGTAGACCCCTAGTGTTTGAGGTGGGACATCGGGTCATTCAACATGTTTTTCTGAGGTTGGGTCAAAGACGAATCTGGAGACAAGGGAACTCATCAACGAGATATTTCATGCCATTCATGATTGTGGAGAGAGTTAGGAAAGTATCCTATCAGTTGATATTTTATCAAAGGTATAGGGATTTGCATGATGTCTTACATGTATCTCATCTTCAACCATCTCATCCATAACCACCTCATTCGTTTAATCTTGTCAACATCGAGCATGTGGTGGATGCATCCTTTGAGTAGAATTAGAGATGTATAGTCATCCAAAGCACAATGGTTCTTTGATGTAGGTCAATTCATTTGGTCTGGGTACTATGGAATCCCAAAGACATCCAGAATGAAACTTGGGAGAGGGATATTGATATGCATGCACCATGACTGTAAATTTTTTCAGACGACATTCCTCTACCATTGGAATGGAATCTAGAGGATGAGTAGTCTTAAAGAGGGGAGGTTGTAACACCCTAGATTTAACCAAGGTACGTATTGTTTATTTTTTTAATTCCTTAAATCAACCCATGTATCATTCTTATGTGGCATGATTTATGTCCAACGTGGCATAGTTTTTTTATGGTTTCAAGAGATTTATGAAAAATAATACACCATGCCCTTCATAATGAATCATGTTAAAATAAATTAAAAGGATAATAAAATAAGACATAAACATAAATAAATAAAATGAAATGAAAAATAAATAAAAATAAATAATAAAATAAAAAGAGAATAGGATAAAAATTAAAATAATTAAATTTACATAAAATTTTATTTATTATTTTCTCCTTCCCTTCTGTAATTTTTTATTATTATTTTATTCTTCACTATATTTATTTTATTTTTTTCTCTTTTATTTATTTTTTCATCTTCCTTCCCTTTATTTTTTTCACTTTGTTCTCTCCCTCCCCTTTTCATTAGTCTGTCATGTTACTTAGGCCTTTCTATATATATTCTACATTACTAGGTATATCATACATAATTTTGTCTTAGTATGAAGAAGGTGGTATGAGACAGGTGCACATTTGGGACCCCATCACTAGTTGAAGTTCTTTTATTTAATTAATTACTTACTTTGATTATACATTGATACTATTCTATTTTTATACAGTATTAAATGGAAAGGATTAGATATCGTGGGTCACAACATAATGAGATTACATCTCAGACCCTACGCAGTCACCGTTTAGTAGCCGAGTAAACTTTATGTTCACATGTATGGATATAGTGAAGCGTTATTCTTGTAATGCTTGATTTCTTTTCAGTTTTCAATGGAGGTTTAGGGGAAGAGGACCATTTCAATATTCCCAATGATATGTGGTAGTTTTTTATCATGCAATCTATTCTTGTACCATGTACCCCTATACATTTGTTTACTTACTTTTTTAATCATATAATGACAACGTTGTGGTATCTATTATGACTATATAGCTTCAGTAATTTTTATTTATTTTGTTAGGTCAATCATCTGCTTATTCTGCTATCCACTTTTTAACTATGATCCTATAACTTGTTATATATATTATTTACCACTGTGTTATACCTTACCATATGTGGGAATAGTATCCCTACAAACTCACCGAAGGCACTTGCTCCTATCTTTCAGGCATTGGAATTTGGGGAGATTCCCTTAAGTTCTTGTGTCCCACTGTCTCTCTGCCAGGTTCTATGGCACTCATGGAGGGACACTACACATGGAATACAATATTCCTTAGTTTCATGTATCTAATATAATAAAAAATACTTATATTTTACCATAAGATACATGATAATATATATCATATGCACATTAGGAATTTTGACATATCTCTATCAATCAACC
The DNA here is from genome assembly GCA_963277665.1 of Viscum album. Taxonomy (NCBI): domain Eukaryota; kingdom Viridiplantae; phylum Streptophyta; class Magnoliopsida; order Santalales; family Viscaceae; genus Viscum; species Viscum album. The sequence goes on along the minus strand of OY728120.1, from coordinate 249,839,908 downwards.
AATTTCACAAAAGCCTCAATGACATTGTGTTATTTCACCCCATATTGAATAATAAAAAATACCATATTAAATCCAAAACTCATTTTAATTATATTTAAAATACATTTTGAGAATATATAATCAATTTTAGTATTTATAAAATCAAATATACAATATTTTGTGAATAATCTTCAAAAAATATTGTTTTATAAACTCTAAATTATAATTAATATAACATAATAAAACATTAAAACTTATTCCTCAATAAAATAACCATACCGTTTCAACTCAAGGGCCTTTTAATATTAAAATCTATTATGAATTATTTAATACATTAATTTATGAAAAGATATACCACTATAAAATAAGAAATGCTTCTAATGTTTAAAATGAATCCAACATGATCTTCATAAAACACATCAATCAATATGACTACTTTCTCTATTTATTCCTTTTAAATATATTCATAATAATATAATCCATTTTATAATGACATGAAGTAATAATGGGACATCAGGATTTCCAATCTCATGTAACCACTAATACATTCTTGATTATATTAGTATTGACAGACCTGAATGACGATCACATCACACATCAGTCATGAAAATTGATAATCACATCACTTTCCCCTTATAATGTAGATAAGAACATCACCTATCACAAGTTATGGTACAAACGTACAATCCAAAATATAAATCAATTGAGGGCTCAGATAGCTGATTATCATATAAGCCTACAAATCATATTCTATTTAAAATAAACTCATAAAATAGTTATCAACACACCCAACCACACCTTAATTTTTTCATTCTAAAATATTATTCCAAAATGGTATAAGAGAATTGTTTTTATCATGCAATGTATCTTATTTAGTCTTGGGTACTAGAAATTAAAATTAAACAAGAATCTCTATTATACTAATGTCATAGTGTATTAAACACCATTAATAATACATAATGAGTTATCTAGTACAAAAAACTCATCTCTTTTATAATGATCATATTTTATATCTCTATATGAAATATTACCCTTGATAATGTTAACATTTCATCACAATATATAAAAATACATGGAGAATATCAAATAAATATAACACAAATTCTTACATCAAGAGGTTTATTATGATTTCAATTAATGATTATATATAACCAATATGAAATTATCATAAAGTGGAGTATGAATTTTGTATAGAATTATAAATTTATTATTCTTAAAATAATTTAAGAACACATTCAAAAAAAATAAGTGCTCACCCAATCATATCACCAGCAACATACCACAATAGAGGCCATATGGTTGTTTCACTTTAAGAATTTTTAAGACTCATTAAAACTTTAGATAATTCTTATCACTTCATTATGTGACCATTTAATAGAAAAACTACACTATATTCTTTATGTAAGTAATAACTACGATGAAATTGTTTTGGGATAATGGTGATAATATAAATCATATTCATCATGTTTACCTCTTTAGAAAAAAATATTTATTTTCTCTCATTAATACATTCAGTTTTATGGGGTTTATAATTTTTTTTACATAGATTTATATAAAATTTCATCACCATCCTTCTTGGAACATTTACATTTAAATATTTATTTGTGATTATTTTTGAAAATAAATGTAACTCTTTATAGTATTTTTTTTAATAACACATCTGAAAATGTTTTAGGATATAATGTGGTATTCACTATAAATTTGAATTTTATAATCATATTTTTTTGTTTAAAATTGAAGTTATCTAATACCAATTATTTATAAAAAAAATTACATTTATTTAAATTTATAATAAATAAAAAAGTCAACCATATTTAATATGTTAATTTACAACACAACCCAACCTCTTAGGTCCCTTCCAATACTAAAAGTAAGCCAAGAGTTCCATGAGATAGGGATTTTATTTAAATCTTAACTTAAATATTTATATTTTAACATAAGTTTCATAATTTTTGATTTCTTACATAGATATTCACCTATCTTGAAATTTGTTATGATTTCCTAATGATTTTATTATTGATATTGATCCCAAATACAATTAATTTAATGGAGATTAATCTTTTCAAATATGTTTTATGTAGTCCCAAACAATAATCCATGAAATTTTCTCTAAATATATGTTTTCATCCTTTGGAATCCTCCACGAATCACTTTCTTAATGATAAATTTCTGTGAAAACATTCTCAACAATGAAGATTATTTCTCCTCAATCATTATTCATTCAACTTCAGTGTGGTGGGTAATATTGGTCAAAAGTATGGTCGATTGACATAATAGTGGATTTATATAATGAATAAACAATGTCTAGAAAAGGGGTTGGAGGCCTAGTGGGTTAATTGGCTAGTGGGTAAAAAAGTAATTGGAATTTAGGGTGGTTTTTAGTGTATATTCTATAGAGGGATGATGGGTATACATCAAAATGGTGTGATGATTATGTTGGAATCATAGATAAGGACCTGCCAATATTCATGGATGGTGATGGGTGGTTCAAGGGAATGATTGTAGTCAAAATTGGGATACATAAAAAGGGAAATTTAGAAATATAGAAACGAACATAACTAGAGAACATTTATATAATAATAAAACATGATATATACCTCCTTGGATGAAGTGATATGGTATTAAATGATTATAAATATCATATGGAATATGGAATGGGATCACACAACAGGGGTGTTAGGTTGGTCAAGAAATTTCACTCCAAGTAAAAAAATTATATATCTGAATATATTCCTTGTATGACATACTAGAAACTTCTTGGGTGGATGTAGATTACCTGGATTAAATCAGTTGACCACATGTGTGTCTATAAAGGCATGAAATTTAATTAGGGTCTATATGAATCATGTAGATTCTATTATATTTATGATGCTCTTGTTGTGTCAACAAGCCATGTACTGTAGTTCACACACTATATTGTATTATTTTACATTCCATGTTAATACAAAAACATGATTATGATTCCCTTTAGAGTTCACACATCATGTAACCATTTAGTACATGTCATGAACTATTAAATCCATACAATATTTTCATTACCATTTTTAAGAACTATGACTTGGACAAATGAGTAGTCCATCATGATTATTTTTCTATACAGGATTAGAAATTATCAATATTTTCAAAATCAATGGGTAAAATCTTTGTGGTTTGTGTATTTACCCTTATAGATCTATTGGGTTGATGAGGGGGTTCAATCATAAAAAATAGATCCATCACAGGGTATGTTTACCCTGGTGATGAGTATATATATGAGAATGGCCCCACTATAACATAGATAGGTAAAGTTACTCCTCCACCAACACACACACTCTTTGGGTGTATATCCTTTAACTATAGGGTATGTTTCCCCTCAACTACATATAAGATCTCATAAGAGGTGAAGGTCCTCTAATGGGTTCTATTACCCCATTGAAATTTAATTATAACTTTGGGGGTTAAGGTTCATCCCCTTCAATTATTGATATATTTTTTGGGTTTTCACGTAGATGGGTAGCTATGATAATAGGGCTTAGTACCCCCTTGACCAAAATAAAACCTTGGTCAAGGTGTTGGTCCACCAAATAATTTAAAGACTTTTATAATTAAATGGTTAGACAATAATTTGTGGTACTCCCTTTTTTTATTTTAATACCACAATGAATATTGGGTTTCCATTATATATTATTATGGTGATATATAAGGAAGGATGGAAGGAAAAAATACTTTGAGACTTGTGACTCCTCAAGAACCTGTAAGTATTATTTCTTATGAAAAGTTAATTTGCGCTATCAAATTCAGAATTTTAGGTATATTCAATTTTTTGAGAATACATATTTTCTTCTGATATATAATAATGTATTATATTAGATAATATAATAAATACTTATCTACATCCCTATAAATTATCGTGGTTTAGTATTTCTAGCTCAAAACTTATCATACCCCAAAAAATGTTATTGTTATATATTCAAGATAACATGTTTCTTGTCTTCGTAATTATTTGGAATAGTTATGAGTATGTTTATACTCACTTATATAGAGTCATTGTTCCTATGAGTGTTGTGTTTTTTAAGAAGATACACAGTTCAAATATGGTTTTGGTGGATATGGAGTTGGTGTGACTTGTTCAAAGCTGACACCTGGTGTAGCAGGGTGAAGCATGAGAGAGAATGATGGTTCATGATGGTGGAGGTGAAAATTTGAAGCACCCACACATATTATATGTATTTCCATTGAAATAAACTTGATTTATCTAATAAATTTACTTACACACAACACAAAGTTAAAATGAACCATGATATAAAAATCATTTATAAACTAGATGTTATATTTATAGGTACAAATAGTAATTAATAAATTATGAATAAATGTGAAGGGGTTAAAATAATTAAACATTATTGATTAATTATTAATAAATATTTCCTAAATTTTCAGTAATGTAATTGTATGCTTCAAGAATATTTTTTCATCACAAAAAGTTTTTATTACATATTATGCATAGAAATTATAATTAATATATATAAATTTGAGAAAAATTATTTTTGAAAATTGATAAAAAAAATTAATAAATAATAAATTAAATATTTTATTATTGTGAATTTTAAGGATTTTTTTAAAAATATTTATTCTACAGCTAATAGTGAATAATACTCGTTTATGTGGAACTATAATTAAATCAGCTAACAAAGTAATCTAAAACTTCATTTATGTTTTTTATTTGACATAAAACAATAAACATACTTTAATTATAAACATTAAAATTACTTAAATTTGAATGAGCTTTATACTTGATTTTTGTTTATGATTTTTTGGTGGGCATCAAAAGACTATATTTTAAAACTATTTGTATGAGCATAATGAATTTTTATCTTAATAAATAATATTAAGATCTATTTATTAATGGGTTTTCTAATATTTATTGATGATATATTCATTAAATAATTTTAATATTCAATTTAATATTTTTTATGTGAAAATTATCATAGTAAATTCAGTTTTGTGCTTAAAATGTATTATTTCTAAAAAATGGGTTTTCAATATGTTTTGCATGCCTATTTAAAATTTAATTCTACCACATAAAGAAATTTAATAAGGTAAAAAGTATAAATTTTTTTAATAATATAAGTTAACATTATTTAATAGGTTCAATATAATTTTTTTTATAATGATTTGTAAAAAATAGTCGAATTTTTTAGATGGTTATGGTTGAAAAGGGTTTATCAAGAGAGTTAAAATTAAAAATAAGTGTAATAAAGTCACATAAACATGTCCAATTATTATTATTTTTAAAAATATGTCAACCTTATATAACCTTTTAGTCTAATCATTTACATTATTTCCCTCTTTCTAAGTGAGGAGACCTTATATTATAGAAATATTTTATGTAATTACATTATTTTTTATACTCTCCCATATAAATTGGAAACCACTTATATATCATCCAATACGTAATAAAGTTATTTTTATATTTTTTATCCTTTATACCCATTTATTCTCATAATTCCAATATCTCATGGTTTACGTTGTAATGTAAAAGAGGTATCTCAAAGAAGTGATGACAATCTTAACTAGGCTCATTAAATGTCATATCTTCTTACACCTTCTATAAACCTATTAAATCAATAAAAACAATTTTAATATAGTGTCATATATATACACATATTATATTATGATAATTAAATAACCATTTCCCACCTCTTATTCATCAAATGAGAAATATAAGTATCGCATGTGCGTATGTGTTGATTAGAGCCTCCACATAGTGATAAGATTCATTTTACATAAGAATCTTTCATTGATGATTATTATCATATTCATAATGTATATATGTGTTATTTATGATATTATAATGATTCATTAATGGTGAATTAATATTTTACATATTTTTTCATCCATCAAAAAGTGGGAAACATCCCTCATGTATATGAAAAACTATAATTTCTATGAAGTGATGTAATTATTTTTTAAACACCTATTTATAAGAAATATTGTTAAATTGAATAAAATGATCATATATTATACAGATGTCATGATTAATAATCTATATATTATGGAAAAATGAAAAAGGTTTGAGGAACATAGCTTCTAATTTGAAACATTCATTTTAAATTAAATAGTTATTACAAGAAAATGATGAATTTAGAAATGAATTATTAATAAATGGGTGTTTAAATGTTATAATTAGACCATATAAGGTATTATAGGTATGAATATGATTCAAGTATTTAATTATAAAACATTTGAATTTATTTTATCAGGGTTTAGATAACTTCTGATGTAAAATGGAATTGAGTTATTGTTTTTATGTTAAACCTCACATTTTATTTTTATTATTTATTTTAAAACTTAATAGGATTAAATTATATCATATATATATATAAAATATTGTTCATTTTCTTATAATAGGGTTATTTTATGATATTATATGTTTTAATTTCATTTTTATATATTTAATACTCAAAATAATTAAAGAATGCTTTTATGGAAAACTCTCATTATTTATCACTTCATTTGATAATATTTTTCCTCTATATAAATATTTAATTTAAAATATCATAAGAATGTTTCTAAAATTCCCCAATGGTTTTATAAATTAATTTTTTCCAATTTATTACATTATATAAAAAATTATAATTATTAGTATTTTTATTTCTGAAATACGCTACTTTTGAAATTTTAGAAAAATTGGAAATGATTCCATGTTTTAACATACAAAAAATGAAAAACATTCCCTCGGGAATATACTTTCTATAGATATATCATTATATTTTTCCATTGGTCCTTCCTATAAAATTGTTTCTCTAAATATTATAGAAACTTTTATTCTTTAAATGAGTGATTTAAGAATAATAAGGGTATTTTCCTCAATAAATATTTATGTAATATTATAAATATTTTTTCAACTATGATAACATCCTTCCAAATTAATAAAGCTCTGTTATATCATAATGGTGATGAAGAAACAAGAGTGTGTGAATTGTGTCCTTCTAAAAACACCTAAAAATATTCAAACCTGTTAATCATTCAATTTTAAATGGGATACTATCTTGTTTCATTAAACATATTATGATGTGAAATATAAAGAAAAGTACACACTAATTTTTATAGTTGTTCAGGGCACAAAGATCTACTATTAAACTCTACTAGAACTATCACTATGATCTTCTTGATTTTAAATAGTATAAAAATTTCTAGGGATATTGAATGTTGAGGGTAAGTAACTGCATAATGTAACAAATGATCTTACAAGGATTTAAATAGGACAAACAAAATCCATCAAAACACTCCCATACCGAGTGTTAAGAAACAATAAGAAAAGCATTTGGCTGGAAAAATTCTTATTGAAATCATTCATATAAATAATTTTAACCATACATAAAATGTGATCATTAGGGGAATATATAAATATCTTCAATTAACTATGATTTAAACAATATAAAATTTGGAAATAGAATATATACTCAAATAAACCAATAATAGTGTGAATAAAATTTCTTTAGAAGGGAAAATAAAAAGAAACAACTATAAGATGTATATCAATAATGTGTAGTTTGAAAAAAGTTTAAGAAACTATAGTTGATACAGAAAATATAGATTTAGTTGTTATAGAGGAAAGGATAATCTCCTCCTTAAATAACTAAAATCTGATCTAGTCCATAGATAGAGAATCAGATCATCAAACTTCTAAAAAAATATATCACTAACCAAATCAATTAAATATATAAAATAAATATATTTTTTTTGAAAATTAAATAGTAAATCACATTTAATTCTTGTCATATAGATTCAAAAAAGGAACCATATAAATCAAGATCATGGAAATTCTTAGTGCATCTGAAATTTGTAAATAATCATCCCTAAGTACCTATAAATTCCCTTAGAAATAAGAAAGAACTAATATGTTATTGAGGATGCATTGAAATAGTCTAAAGATCTCTTTATAGATATATTTAATCAAGTGGAATTTTTTTACAATTATTTGAAATTTCCAAAATTGAAATACTGCAGAAGACTAATTCAATAATGGAATTCTCTATTTAATTATGAATCAAAAGTTTTAGTTTATAATGTATGGTTGATTTGAAATATGCAATACCAGAGCATGAGATTCAATACCATTGTTCAGTTAATATACCAAACATTAGAGAATCAATTTAGTGTTTCGTCATGAAAGTTAAGTTCCTAAACCTAAAATTTAGTTAAAATATGAGGTACCAAAAATTTCAATTGGAACTGATAAGTTTTATTCACAAATATAATAATCAAATTTAATGTGGGGTTGAATACAAACATGAAGTTCCCAGTCAGGATCTAATTATCACTGAGAGGGGGAGGTGACGAATCAGTGATGTCTTTTTCTTTTTATGTTTCCTTTTTTTTGGACACATCTTCCACCTTCTGTTAAAGAGTTTCTTCTCTACTGAACACACAGAACCACATGAACACCAGATTTACATGGTTCACAACTCAACAAGAGTATCTATATCCTTGGTATGGTATGGAAATAATCCTTTACCACACAATACACTAGAAAAACATCCTTTGATGTGGAATACAATGAGCATGATATACCACGACACTCATGTAGCACTTGGAAAAAATCTGCAAGTGTGTGTGCACTCTCTTAGCACAAATAGGGAATTACAGTATTTCAGGGATTCTTTACAATTGAGTAGATGTATTCTTTGAAGTACAAATCTTCACTTTCTTACCGATAAGCTGGTAAGAACTAACTTATGAAAAAACAAATATGTGTGAAGACCATAGTTTTTTCACATAACCTATAGGGTACCTTGCACGTAATTCAAATGGCTAGAGCATAAAAATCCCCTTTTTCCGCAAAAAACCTTTTTCGTAGAACTTATTTTTTTTGTGCAACAATTCACTTTTTACACAACATCCAACTTTTTCGTGCATCGTTCCTCTTTTCTCACAAACATCTTTCTTTCTGCACAACTCACTTAGTGTATAATGTTATGCACTTCAGTTCTCGGGATTTCTCTACGTGTCAAGATACACAATATTAGAGGGGGTCACCTCGTATTTATAGGACTTTTTAACCCTGCGTGAAAAACACTAATCCGCATATAAAAACCTCTTCATGTGCATAAAAACTCTTTCACGCAACATCATATTTCTTGAAAAATCATATTTAGGGCGCACCTCATGCCTTTAACAATTTTCGAGTTTCTGATCTCAAAGCACCTCTTCTGTGAAAAAACTACATCCCTCAATTTCGCGCAGCACACCAATATTTTGTGCCACACTATATTTTTCACACATCTCTATAATATTTCACACAACCTTTATTTTTCCCACATCCCACTGATATTTCACACATCCTGATACTATTTTGTGAACCGCATTATTTTTTGCACAACTTGCTGATATTTCGCACATCCCACTAATATTTCACGCAACCTTTATTTTTTTCCAAACATGGATAAAATGCCGTTCCCTCCATGCCTTTTCCATGTTTTGATGTTTTCACCTTAAATAATGCCTTGAATGGGATAATCGAAATCATATTCAATCTTGTACGCAACATCCACTATCTAAAACACATCTCTTCGTCTCATGATTTAACGACCCTAAAATTTGGAAAACACTGGAAAATGACACCACCTAAAACTGTTCTTTTGTGCTGCCTCCAGAATTTTTGTTTCTTTTTCATTGCAATCTTCACAACATCCCATAAACATTTTTCATTTTTCATCATGAACTCCACTATCATGATATTTAACCATTGATAGACCATATTTTGCATCGTCAGAATTACAATGGAACGTACTGAAACTTCCCTACCATTCAGTAGCATCATTCCTTCCAATCAAAACTATATATGATAGACATCATCATTTCTCCCCCATTCCTTTATAAGGCTTGCATCACAAGTTCCCCAAACTTATGATATTCATGAAATACAAATCAGAAAAGCATCTTCTAGTTTTCAAGTCCTTTACAAATTGAATTGATTTATCTTCTTTGACATCAAAAGAACAACACTCTATTACTGTAAACTTTTCTTACTTCCTTATCTATCCAACATTGTCCCAACAATGTCCCCCTTTGGATGAAACATCACATTTTTAGCAGTTATTTGAAACTAATTTGAACATCCCAAATACTTGGTAGAATAAAATTTATCTTAATTATAGTTAAATAACATATATAATTCATGGTAAATGAAATTAATATTCATATCAATATATATATATATAATCCCAATATCCACTTAATCAAGCTTCAATAGTAAAATAATGATGCTGATTTTGGGTATCATAAGTCAATCATAAATTAAGGATAAATTATTAGATCAACACCTATATTCCAAAAAATATCCCCCATTTTGATTATCAGAGACCAAATAGAATTTAATGAAACTAAATTAAAAATAATTCTCATTTATAATTATTTAAAACAAAACATTGAAAACTTTTTTCAGATTGTGGATTTTTTTTTGTTTATCCTCTTTTTTCCCGCATTATATGAGATCCAAATTTAATTATAGAGATAGATTAAAACACCATTAATTTATCATTAAATTGTAAGTCATAATTATATAATCCACTTTTAAGGTTATAATAAAAATGAGTATGCATGGAATCATTAAATAAAAGCACATAATAATTAAAGACAGTAAAAAATAACAAAATATATTATTTTACAAATCATCTTGTATTCTGATAAATTATGGATATTGGATAAATATATTAAGGTAAAATGTGAGAGGAAGGAATTCATTTATATTCATTAGATGATTTTATTTATGTTCTTATGTAATCTATGATGTTTTTGGGAACAAAATTCAAATCCACCAACAAATTATTATAATTTTTTTCCTCGGGCCTATACACTCTTTCATGAAACACCAATATTTTTTAAATATCTTCCACAGTTCTACAATATTCCCCTTTCAAAAATTTTAAACAGCCTCAAAATACTGAACATATATGTCCATCATACCTCATAACTGGTTATCCAAAAATATGAATTGTAGTTTGGGATAAGTCAATCCTCCAACCGATACCTCAATATTTTCTAGTAAAGTGTGTATAATTAATCCATACAATATATTATATGATTCATATCATCCATGTTTTCAAAATCTATAGGAAAAAACTATAGTCTTCATAACACATCTATAGATCCTTCCCCACATGAATAAGATTACCTTCCCTAACATGAATTTGAAACCATTACTATTTCAAACTATCATTACAAAAACTTCTTTAATTCATAAAATAAATTCTAAAATCACTTATCCTTTAAAATTTTCAAACAAATAAAATATATCTTATTTAAAGAAATCAAAATAACTCTTTGGTACATATCTATCTAAAAATCACAAATCTTGAGTCTCAATAGATTCATAATATATTTTTCAAATAAGTAAACCTTTTAAATTCCAAATTTTTTTTTTAGAACTCTCAATATATCCTTGTAGATTCAAAACACCATCCTTTAAATAATTAATCATAGAGTCTACTGATTCTTTCTCAGGCCATACAAAAAGTTCTCCATTAAAAAAACAAATGTGATTCAATATTTAACTCTTCATTAGATGTATAATACAACTGTTTAAGAATTTATATGACCTCAATAACTTCAATTATAGTCTATTCTATATAAATTTCAATACAATAGATTGGTTAATCCCAAATAAATACCATTTTAGCTGAAACTAGGGAATTTACTGTCTCTATTAAATAAGTTTCCTTAGACTAATAACATTTCTCTATTGTTTTACATAATTTAAAATGAGTGGTTTCCTATATTTGTTGTTATTCACCTTGAAGAAATTTCACAACTGTTTTTTCAACTATATGGGATATCATCACAAAATATATATTTTTCAAAAACTAACGAAATTCTCTATACTTTCTTCTAAAACTAGAATTAGTTGATCAACTACCCCAACTTGTGTAACTTGTTTAATAGGTATAGGATGTTCTTTTCCCTTAGTTCTCTAAAAATGAATAACACAAATTTAATCTTCATCGTATTGATTTTAAATAGCTTTGGGATTCCAAATAATTCCCCTTGTAATAGAAGTTCTATTTTAATACTATAATTTCTTCCTTTTGATGCATATATGAATTTTGGTTGCACTAAAATTTGAATCCTCAAAACAAACAGATTATCCTTTGACAACACCTTCCACTCTAGATTCTCCAATATCCTCTAAATTACGAAATTTATAAAAAAAATTGAATTTAAATTACAATGATCCCGCATAAAATGTTCATCTAATTTCTCTTTTTATTTAGTACTATCTAGATTTATATTACCTCCTAGCATACTCAAAATTAATCCACAGTTTTTATCATTCCATTAGTCAAAATATTTCATTGATGACATCTTATTCATTTCATATTTATTTCTATCATCACTTTCTTAAAAATAATGAAAGACACTAATAAATTATACGTATAAAATGATATCCATGAAGATTTTTGATATAAAAGGTTCATGTAACTTGACATTTAATATATTATATGAAACTAGATGTCTCTTATAATTTCTAACAGTATAAAAATTTCTATAATTTTTTTAACAAATTAAAAAATACTTATAACTACTTCTATATAGATAAATTTGAGAGGTCCGTAAGAAAAAGCACATAATATCCCAAACTTTTAAACACTATCTCTAATATATCTTAAACTAAAATATAAATTTCTTTATGGGGAAACTAAAATATCAAATCCATTTATACTAAAGAACCATAAAACTATTTATCATTGACATCATAAGATAAGGTTTACCCACTTACACCAAATATACACAGGGAATTTTTATAAATTCTTTTACTTATATTCCGAAAAACATACTCATAATTACCTTCATTAAACATTATTTAAATTACATGAATACATTATCCCTTCTTCATTATTAAATCTATTTTTAAATTCCGCTATATGTCCTTGAAATTTCCCTGATGAAAATTTTAATCTCCACTTCATGGTCTATACCTCTTCATAATAATATTAAAAGCCACATAATCCACCTTATTCTTCTCCATTATAAGATGTTAATATTTGGTGTTTAAAAAAACTAGGGTTTGATAGATTGAGAGCTTGAGAAATTAAAATGTAAAAGTTTCTAAGGTAGGAGAGATATATTATGATTCACTCCAATAGTTTTAAGTGAACATTTGGTTTTTAGAGCCAATTATAAAGTTTAATCGTTAAAATTTTTAATAAAGTAAACACTACATCATCATTGTGTCATAAATATATTTAATTATTTAATTTTTAAAAATTATAAATAAAATACTATTATGTAGGAAATATTCTCATATTTCTAATGAATATTTATAGTTGAATTTATCTTATTTTTAACCCTATAATAAAAATGTTTTAGTTATTAACATTTGAATTGAACACTTTTAAGTCTACTTTAAATAAAATATAATAAATGTATTCATCTAATCCATATGGATAAAAAAGTATCATATATCATTTCATTTGTTATTTTGGTCAAAATAAACTTATCCAATAGAATTAGGACATGTGTTAGGGTAACTATAATATCATTTTACATTTAATTACACAATTTACTTTTAACTATGGAAAATAAAATTCAAAAGTTATTATTCCTCAAAAATTATATTCATAATATTGAACTGAATTTTACAGACTGATTTCAATTTTTTCTCCTAGATTTTTGAAATTCAATTCACAGAAGTGGAAAAAATTACATTTTATTCAAATTTGAAAATGTCCCTAAAAGGTGGGTAAAAGATGGTAAAAATAGCAATAAAATTTTATATATCTAATATTACTATAAAATGAATCCAATTAATTACATAGGACTAATATAGGTATTATGTATCGATTTTGATTTTAAAATAATTTTAAATAAAACAAATGATTATTTAAATAAAATGTCAGTTTTTATGTACTGTGAATTATTTTTCACTATTCATCCTAAAATGAATGTTTTCAGAAAAATACCAAAAATTTCACCAAAATATAATCTTGATATTCTGTATCCAAAAATGATGTCTATTTTACCAAATTTAATTTTTATGATTGTGTAATATTAATATTATTTTTATTCACAAAAAGACATAAAAAGTAGTTCTTTTAAAAAAATAGTTTTTCTAAATATATAAATCTTTTAACAAAACATAAACATTTCATTATAAATATGTTTTATTTATGTGAAAAAATTACAAATAACAATAAAGATTTATTTTTTACTATTCATATCTCAATATTTAATTGATAAATAAATATATCGTTTAAATATTTAAAATATTAATGTGTTGTTTCCCAAGAAACTCAATCTTACATATAATGCAAGCCAAGTCAGTGTAGCTTGATGTATAAGTTATTGACTTACTTTAAAGATATACCAAACTATGAAATATTAGGGTGTTACAGGAAACTATATGTACATGAGAAAGTTCATGTGGATGTTAAATCTATAATATCAACGGAGAGAGGTACAATTCTTTTGAATTCTTCCATTATGAAGGCTTCGTTTGATATGGGTGAATCCCACTCATGTATTGATTCTCGAGATATTGATTTTATGGGTTTAAATGTTTAGATGATTCTTTATGTTTTTATAAATCAAACTCCTCTTGTTCAATTATAATGTTTATCCATTATGTGTAAAGAATAGTCTATCATTTTTGAAGGATCTGAGTTGATATGAAATTTTTCTATGCTAGAGATATATGTCTATGACACAATCCTAGGTATATATTAGTTGAATTTGTTCAGAGACTGCATAAATTGTAAAACAAGGATGGTAACTTTTTTGACTGATGATGGAATCGAGCATCTCTTTATAGGAGAATAATTTTTGAAGGAAGGTTAAATTGGATTTTTAGAACCAATAGATTGAACTATATCACATAAGCTGGTTGAGTTGACTTTGGAATCAAATAAAGTGTTTGAAAATTGTAGTTTTCTAGCATTTGTTGATCAGTTTCTAGAATTTTTCCCAAAACATTCTGAAGGTTGTAACCCACTCAATAAGCAAAGTTTACAATTTATCTCCTTATGTAGACCAATCATATTTCCCTTCTCTCATATTATATAGAAACAATAGAATTAATTGAGAGGAAATTGAATTTTTTATGTGTGTAAAAAGAAAAGGGCTCATTCATCATACCATGTCTCAATGGGGGGCACCAGTCCTATTTTTCAAAAATGCATATGGAACTCTTTTGTTTTCTGTGTATTATTTTAACATTAACTACGTTACAATATAGAATCGATATCAAAATTCATGCATTGATGATCAATTTTATCATTTGAATGGATCCAAGTGGTTATCAAAAATGGAAATGTGAATAGTATATCACCAATTGTGAGTTCGGAAGGAGAATATTCCAAATACATCTCTCAATAGTAGATATGGCCATTATTAATATGTGTTAATGCCTTTTGGTCTTACTAATACACCAAAAGACTTTATAGAATTGTTGAATTGGATATTTTAGAGATATCAAGATTCATTAGTGGTTGTTTTCGATGATAAAATATTGGTGCATTCAAGGAAAAGAGTTAATCAAGAGTGACATATAGATATAGTGATTGGAAACTTGAGAAATCATCTTTTGTATGAAAAATTATCAAATTTTGATTTTTGGATACAAGAGGTATAATTCATTGCCCATGAAATCTCTAAAAGAGGTGTTTATGTGGATCCAAAAAAGATTGAGGTTGTTTTCTCTTGTAAACCTCCTAATAATTTATTCTTCCTACACAGTTTTCCTGGATTGTACAATTATTACTAATGATTTTTTTGTGAATTTTCATGTATGGTCTCACCTCATTACAATAATGTGAGAAATGTCATAATTCCTTCCAAGAGCTAAAAAATCACCATACATTATCTCAAATATTGATTTTTCGAGATTCAAGACAAGTGTTCATGGTGTATTGTGATGATTCAGTACTAGGGTTGGGATGATCACGCAAGGAGACCATGTTAATTCTTATGGATCATGTATGTAATTGTTCCATGAGAAAAACTACCCAACACACTATTTTCATTTTTCTATTGAAGTTTATGCTTTGAAGACTTGGAATCATAACCTATTTGTTGAGAAATGTATCATGTTTTCAGATTGTAAAATCATGAAATATATTTTATCAGAAAGGTATTTGAACTAAAGGAAAATAATATGGATGGTGTATCTCTGAATGTTTGAAATTTTTGTTATTTATAAAATAGGTAAAGGCAATACACTGGTAGATTCATTGAGTAGAAACCCATATCCTCCATTAAATAATATGATTCATGTAAGTGGTAGTTGATGTATGTGATATACGATATGAACATGGAATATGATGATTAAGGTGATGTTGCGATTTTCTATCCAATTTCTTTTGTTCCATAATTGGTTGTGATAGTTAAAGAGGAATAGACTTCTGGTTCAGAATGTGTTATGATTAGGCAAAAACTCATTAATAGGGAGACCATTGAGGGATGGAAGCCAGATTGTAGTTCCATTTTGTGGTTCCAAAATAAAATTGCCATACCTAAAGCTTTTCTGAAACAACTTCTTCATGTATACCTCTATTCAATATTTTTTGTTCATCCTAGAAAGCATAATATGTATAATGAGTGGAAAACACATTTTTGGTGGTTCAGTATGAAAAGAATGTTTGATTTGTTTTTATCAAATAAATTAACTTGTCCGTAGGTTAAGGTTAATAATTAGTGACTAGAATTTATGTAACAGTCTTTACCTATTCCTAATTGTAATTGGGATTAGATGGTCATTGATTTTGTGATAGGTCTCCAATGATTGGATTAGAAACACAATGCAATTTAGATGATAGTGTATAGATTCAGAAATTCATCCCATTTCACCCCTATTTTTGAATCTCATTTGGTGATGGAATTTTCTAAAACCAATATTGTATAAATTATAAATAGGCATGGTATACCAGATTTGATTGTATTAGACTGAGATATGAGGTTTATGTCTTGTTTCTGGAAGCCCTTACAACAAACCCTTTGGAATCAGTTGACAATGAGTACTATTTATTACCCTCTGATAGATGGAAAATATAAAAGGATGACACAAATTTTCAAAAACATGGTTCGATATTGTGAAATGGATTTTGGTGGATCATGGGAAGATCATGTACCATTAGTAGAGTTCTTATATAATCCAAATTGTCAACAATCAATATATATGGATCCATTTAAATCATTTTATGGGATTCCTTATTGTTCAACACTATGCTAGGGGTATATATGTTTGACTTCACTAGTTTGGATTATCTTTGTCCAAGAGACGACGATGAATATATATTTGATCGAAAAAAAGATTCATGATTGTAATGACCCAAAATGTTATTAATGGAAATTCCTCTTAAGCTAATTAAATGTATTATAATGTAAGATGGTTATATAAAATATTCACTTACTTGGTTTTATGTTTTTGGATTTTAAAATATCGTATGAATTTTGACCATTGATTATATATCCGTTAAACAATGATCACATGATTATTATAAATATAGGGATTTAATTAATGAAATTTATTCAGACAAAGGAAGTGATGGCCTCATCCAGCAGAATTGCTCCATATGGTTCCCATTTTTCGAAGCATAGAAAGGAGGTGTCTTAATTGGGCTTTACTCTTGACCAGTCCCAATACGAGCTTTAAGATGCTAAGCTCAAATTAAACCGCTTGTGGGGGAAGTGGATGTTGATATCGATTACCACCTGAGTAATGTGATCCGAGACACCCCAAGAGTCTGTCACCATCACACAACTTACCCTTTGGTCTTATGAGGGTGTTTTAAGGTGTTATGTAATGAGATCCTAGTAATATAAATATGTACATTATTTGTGAATAGAAAATAGAATTTTATTTTATTATTTTTACTTTCTAAAAAGTTTTTTAAATCCAATATAGCATTTTAGTTTATTAAGGAATCTATTTTGAGGAATTATTGGATTTTTGAATTAAATAATATTTTTATTTAATATTAATAAAAAATTAATTTTTATATAATATAAATTACTGTATAATTATTAAAAATATTATTGTAATTTTTATTAAGGTTTGAATGTTATTTTTTTCAAAACCCATTAATTTTTTATAAATATCATTTTTATTTTAAAAGTAAAAATTCACATAAATAAAAAACTATTTAGATAAAATGAATATAATTTTTTTAATTAGGATGTCAAAATTATCCAATGGGAAATGTTTCATAATTTTCTGAGACAATCTTTTTTTTTGGGTAAACATAAAATATTGTTTAAATATATAATGTCTTTTATAACATCATAATGACCAAATAATGATGTAATAAAATACTTTAAAAATTATGTTCATACAATATATGTTTTTTCTTTAAAATAATGGTATTTACGGTTTGTTTGATTTATTTTACAATGCATTAGTGGACCATTCAAGGCATATAACACATTTTAAAATTTTAAATTTATTTCCTTCAGAGTGTGACTCACCTCCACATTAGAAACCCAATTATTTTAATAATTTCGGCCATTTACCTTTTAAAATAATTTTTTCCACTCCCCTTTGGAAAAAACCATGGGTGGGACTGTGATTTTGATTTGTTTTATGTGTGGTGTCCCAAACAAAAATAATAAATAATTCCCTCTTTTTTCATATATAATCCCACCCAAGATCCCACTTCCTCTTCACGGAAAGACATTATAGTTCATCCAACCTCTGCCCTACTATTTCAATAATCCTCCCAAGGCACCCAAACCTCCCAATAATCCTCTATCAAGTCCCTCCCAAGTCTTTGGGGTCACACATCTAGGTAATGGATTCAATTCTTTCTCATTTTATCCAAGTTTCATAATATTGTTATTCCATTTTATTTTTAATTATAAATGTTGGTGTATGATTTAACATCTCCCACATACTTCCATTTTTAAGTTTCAATGATGATAGACCCATTTCTATCCCATTAATGACTCCCATGAACACATGTTACCATGCCAAAATTCTGAAGGAATTTCTCTCTATTTATTTATAATCAAAGCATTTATTTTGTATTATGAATCTAAAATTACATTAAATATGTTTGGAAATGTATCTATATGACCCCATTACTACATATTTCTTGTTCTTATGAGGTTACACCCCTTTCTCAATCATGAAACATTTTTAATAATCACTATTTCATGACGTTATGGTGCCAAAATTACAATGCGACTTTCCAAGACAAAGTCATTGTGAAGTGAATACCATATCCATTTCTCTATCAAGGTTATTAATCTGTATGAAAATTTACTAATTTATTTTAGAGATTCATATCTTATTTACACATTCAGTTATCATGTAATAAATGATGATGTTTTATTAATCAATGTTATATGATCTATGTGGCACATTTATACATGAAATGAAATTTTTTGGAAGGGCGCACCCTAATAGAACTCCACTTCATTGGGTAAAGGTTAGTATCATGATACGTCAAGTGGAATAAGGTTTTACACTTGGTAACTCATGTGCATGAGACTTAGATCATTCTCAATGTGCAATAAGACATGGATAATGCTAATACCATGATAACTATTGTTACCACATTTCCATGTTATGATAATCTTACTATATCGTGCCTTTATGTTCTTGTTTCTCTTATGCTCCATTGATATTAATATTTCCTAACATGTATTATATTATTCATTTTATGACATGTTTACTCCCTTAATGGGATTTATGGATCCCCGTTTTCTTATGCATGTCTTGAGGTTCTCCCTTACAATGCTATGTATGAGGGAATTTAGTCTTTATGTAAAGGAATTTTTCAATAAAGATGTCATGTTTCATGTTTTAAGTCATGATGTAATCTTCCAAATCCCCAAGACACTAGACCTCCTGATCTTAAAAGTTGTATCAAATTAAGAGTATTTGTAATAAATCATATTTATGTGTGTAATAAAATGTAGGGTTGTTATATTTGGAATTTGGGGATAGGTTTAGTTATTTTTCGTGATTTAGAATAGAAAACCCAAGTGAAATCCTTAAGGATAAGAATATTTATAGTAAAAAAATCCCTAAATTTTGGTGAGTATTGAGAAAATGGGTTATCATGAAAATACATCCCTATCTAGATACAAGTAGGTAGAGGTGGATTTAGAAAATATGTACATATGAGTGAAAACTATGACAAGGAGTTTCGGGCATGACCCAAGGTATCCTGGTACACATAATCAGGCCTAGCTGCAATCATAGTTATGAAACTCCTAGGGTATATGATTTGGTAAATTCAAAATCTTAGTATGAACCATTATTTCAGGAATTAAAAAAATGATCCTAAGAATATATTTTAGAATATAGATAATGTATAACATAGATTGAAGCCTATAGATTCATATGGTAAGGAAATAAATGTTATTTTTAAGTCATCCATTTTTTTCCTTAGATTAACCATCATGTGTTACCAATAGATTTCCTTTTATTCCAGCCAATTTCCGGTAATTGGAGGACTCAGGCTAACAATCGATATGAAGATCAATGCGATGACTGTTCTAATGAGATTCCCAATCCAATTGGAGTGGGAATCAACAACTTTGTAACGATACTCTCTTAGTTAACTCAAGATTTGAATAGAAACATGGGTAAAGATGAACATGGAACCCCACCCTAAGAAAGAACATGTCTCTATTGAGAGCTTCACTAGACGAAGGCATCCTACTTTTAATGGATCACATGATTCCTCAATGGTCGATCAATGGATCAAATCCATTGAAAATATCTTTGCAATCCTTTAATGTTCCAAACAAGAGAATGTTCTTATGGATTATTATCGTATAGATGGGTTAATATGACCAATGGTGGACATTAATCAAAAATACAATGTCTAATAAGTATATGGAGGCATTGGAATCAGTGGATTTCTAGAAGATTTATGTTGATAAATATTTTCTTGCGCACCCTCCGACATAAGATTTAAAGGGACTTCCTTGCCCTTAAGAAAAAATATGACAAATCCATTGAAGCGTATATTGAATAATTCACAAGGCTTTAGCAATAATCTTCTGGCTCGGTCGTTACCCCCGAATGCGTGGTTGACCACTTCTATGGTGCGTTAAAACCTAGCCTATAGAAACTCCTGGAAATCTGTGACTTAGGTAGATATGAGAAAATTGTCTGATGAGCCCTCAAAGATGAAATAGAGATCAAAAAATCCTAGGGGTATCATGGGAATAAAAAGAACAAGGTGGATTTTAATTCTGGTGGCCCAGTGGATAAATCCAATTGTGCAAAGAAAATCCATCACCCCACCTACAAAAGTTGTGGAAACAAGAACCCCAGATATTGCCTGAACAGGATGAGGAAATTATTTAGGTGTGTAAGAGAAAGGAACCAAGCCATTAATTTCTGACAAGAGAAACCTATAGCTACAATAGAGGAGAGGAACACAAAATTCGACCTTCAATATGTTGTCCATTTCTTCAACTTGAATGAACATGGTTACCTTGAAAATATGTTCCCTAATCCAATGTTTTTTCTAGGCAACCAACAACCTACATGGTAGAAAGGGAATGCTTTTTCCATCACTACTGCTGAAGTGAACTCCTACCACAAAGTGCTGATAGGTACGCCAGTTATTCAATCAACAATAGCAAACGTACATTTTGATTCTGGTTCTACGCATTCGGTTGTACCCTGAAAGATTAGTAGAACCATACCAATACCACAACAAAACATATAAGTAATAATGTCAGTGAGTCTGTCAAATTGGGAAATCATTATATCTTATGAATATATCTCCTTCCCTATCATAATAGGTGGATAGAACTTTATGGAAAACATCATCATACTCCCTCAGGTTGTATTTGATACAATTCTTAGCATGGAATGGCTTTCCTTTTATAGAGGAAACATAAATTGTTATGAGAGGGAAATCACTCTATATATAGAGAATCATCCCTCGATTATATACAAGCGCAAGGTGGAATATGAATATTCTTTATCACTATCATGTCATTAACAGATATTGCTTCCCTATGAGAAAGTGTATCGGGCATAGATTCTTAAGTCTAAGGAAGAAATTGTCCTTGAAGACATGCCTGTTGTGAGGGAATTCACTGAAGTGTTTCCCGAGGAATTTCCTGGTCTTCCTCCTATATGTGATGTTTAATTCTCAATTGGCCACATAACTGGGGAATTTACAATATCCCAGACTTTTTATAGATTATTTGTTATTAATCATGAGGTGCTGAAGAAAAAACTACACAGGAATCCAGATAAATGGTTTATACGCCCAAGTGCTTCACCCTGGGGTGCACCAGTCCTCTTATTCATGATGAGGGATGGGTCAATGTGCATTTTCATTGATTATCATGAGCTCAAAAAATCATGATAAAAAAATTTCCTCTCCCAAGAATTGATTACTTGTTCGATCAGCTACATGGAGAACAATACATCTACAAGGTAGATTTGCGATTCAGATGTTACCATGTAAGGGTGAAGAAGGAAGATATCCCCAAGACTAAGTTTTGTACAAGGTACAGGCACTATGAATTAATAGTAATGACTTTCAAAATCAATAATGCTCTGGAAATCATTATGTATTTTATAAATAGATTATTTTGAGATTACATCATCAAATATGTGGTTGTCTTTATAGATGATAGTCTAATATAATACAAAACCAAGGAGGAGCATGAGGATCATATAAGAACTATACTAGAGACCTTGCAGAAGGAGAAGATCAATTAAAAGTATAGTAAGTGTGATTTTTGGTTGAAGTAAGTCTCATTATATGGTCATATAATCATAAGAAATGGGATATCTGTGGATCTCTCAAAGACAGCTACAATTGAGGGATAAAAGAGGCCAACATCGGCAATGGATATCCATAGCCTCTTGTGGATAGCTAGATATTACCACCGATTTGTGATATTTTTCTCCCGATTTTCAAACCCTCTTACAATGTTAACTATGGAGTAATGTTTTCATGGAGTGATTAACGTGAAGAGCGCTTCAAGGAGTAGAAAAGGAGGCTTATCACTATGCCCGTGATCACATTACCCACAAGTGGAAAACATTTTTGGTATTTAGTTATGCTTTAACAAAGGGAATTGGTTGTTTTTTGATTCATAATGAAATGTTCAATGCCTATTCCTAAAGGTAATTGAAATTTCATGAGCAAAAAAATCCATCACATGATCTAGAGTTGGATTTAGTGATATTCGTTTTAAAATTTTTGCAGGACTACCTCTATGGGGAGAAGTCTGAAATATATATGGACCACTAAAGCCTCAAGTATATATTAAAATAGAAAAAGTTGACCATGTGAAAATTAAGATGGTTAGAGTTGATCAAAGACTATGATTTCTCAAGCCATTACCACCCTCAGAAAGAGAACAGGGTGACAGATGATCTATATTGAAAGGACCCAGTGATTCTATCATTGATGAGAATTGAAAAGGATCCAATCTTCTTAGACATGATGAATATGGAAATGGTACTCATAATGAATGGAACATCATCAATACTTTCAATAATGATTGATCGACCATCTCTTTGGGAAAGGTTAAAGGATTCTCCAAATAATGATGTGGAAATTTATAAGATGGTGGAATCTACCAGGAAAGGGAAATCCTCAGAGTTCAATATCAATGAAGAAGGAATTGTGAGATTTGGGTCAAGAATAGTTCTTCCATCGAATCCGGAGTTAAAGAAGGATCATTTGGAAGATATAAATAGTTTGAATTTCTCCATTCACACCAGAAACAAAAATATGTACTGAGATCTTCAAGAGCATTATTGGTGGGATAACATGAATATGGAGATCATTGATTATAAACCAAAGTTCCTAGTGTGTTAGCATGTGAAGGTTGGGAGGAATAAGTTAAAGGGGATGATGCAACCATTACCCATATCAGCATGGAAATTGGAGAACATATCAATAAACTTAGTCAGTGGGCATCTGAAGAAATCCAAAGGAAACAATGCTATTTGTGTTGTTATGGATCGTCGTACAAAGACAGCACACTTCATTACTATTCGGGAGGACTTCTCACTAGGTCAACTAGCATAGATATACATCCAATATGTGGTTAGGATTCATGTAGTACCACTATCTATTATATCTGATCAAGATACAAGATTCAACTCTATTTTTTGGAAGAGAATTTAAGATGATATAGATAATAAGTTTAACATCAGTATGGTTTATCATCTTCAAACTAATGGCTAATCTGAGTGGACTATACAAACATTTGAGGACATGCTGATTGCATGCTCAATGGACTTCACAGGAGGATGGGATCAACATCTCCCTCTTGTTGAGTTCTCATACAACAACAGTTCCCACTCAAACATCCAAATGTCTCATTATGAAGCCCTATATGAGAATTGGTGTAGAACACTGGCATGATGGGCTAATGTTGGGAGAGAAAACTCTAAGGTCCAATGATGGTTGAAGAAATTGTGGGGAAGGTTAAGACCTTCTAGCCGAACATTAAATATATTTATAGTTGAAAAAAGAGATATACTTCTAATCGTCGATGAGACCTATAGTTTAATTTAAGAGACATGGTATTCCTCCACATATCACCGTGGAAGTGAGTTATAAGATTTTGGAAGAAGGGAAAGCTTAGTCCTAGGTACATTGGCCCTTTTGAGATCCTTGATCGCATTGTAGAAATGACCTATTGACTAGAACAACCACCAAAACGTATCTATAGTACAAGATGTATTCCATGTATTACGCTTGAGGAAGTACATACCTGAATCATCACATGTGCTCAATCCAAGGGTGGTATCGTAGGATAATTGCATCTCGAATGAAGTGAGGCCAGTGAAGATCTTTGATCCTAAGGAAAATTTCTATGAAATAAGATAATTCCCCCCATCACGATGTTGTGGAGAAACCTCATGTTTGAAGAAGCAATGTGGGAATCAAAGGAAGCTATGAAGTAGAGTTACACACATATGTTTTAGTGTGGGAAAAAGGAAATTTCGAGGTGACAATTCTTAATGGGGTAAGATTGTAACAACCCAAAAATTAATTAACAGAAATTCTTATTTATCTAAATAAATTAATTATTATATAACATGGTTATATAACATATTCACTTCCATGGTTTTAAGTTTTTGGATTTTAAAATACAATTAAAAATTGTAATCATATCCAATATTTCCGTATGATAGTGATCACATGGTTAGTATAAATATAGGGATTTAACAAATCCAATTTACTCAGATAAAGGAAGAGATGACCACATTCAGTAGAATTGATCCATATGATGTCCATTTTTCGGAGCTCAGAAAGGAGGTGGAGTCATTTTTCTTTGGTCTTAACTAAGCCCAAGACGAGCTTCAAGGAATTAAAGTTAAACGAAACGGCCTACAGGATAAGTGGAAGTTGATAGAGATTACCACACGAGTGATGTTATCTGATCCACCCCAAGAGTCTATCACCATCAAAAACATCACCCTTTGGCCTTATGTGGGTGTTATAAGGGGTTATGTAATGATACCCTAGTACTATGATTATGTTCATTATATTTTTTATAGGGAATATACTTTCATTTTATTATTGTTAATTTGTAAAAGGTTTTTTAATGAAAAAGAGAATTTTAGTTAATTAAGAAATCTTTTTGGATGAATGAATGAATTTTGAATTAAATAATATTTTAAATAAATATTATAAATAAATTACTTTTTTATAATATAAAGGACCTTATAATTATTATGAATACAATTGTCATTTTTATTTTGGTTTGAAAGATATTTTTGTCAAAACCCATGATTTCTTTATAAATGTCAGTTTTTATATAAAAAGTAAAAATTCATATATTTATAAAATTATATAGACCAAATGAAATTAATTTTTGAATCCAAAAGTAAAAATTATCCAATGGTTAATTTGTCATAATTTTTTGACATAGTTTAATATTTAGGTAAACATTAAATACAGTTTAAATATATAATGTATTTTATGACATCATAATGATTCAATAGTGACATAATAAAATACTATAAATATTATGTTCATAAAAATATTTGTTTTACCATTAAAAAATGTGATTTTTGGTGTTTTTAATTTATTTTACAATGATTTAGTGGACCCTTCATGACTTATAAAACATTTTAGCTTTTTAAATTAATTTCCTTGAGAGTGTGACTCACCTTCACATAAGAAACACTAATATTTTTATATGTTCAGAAATTGGAATTATAAAATAACGTTTTCCACTCCCCTTTGGTGAAAACCATGGGCAGAAACCAAGGATTGGTTTGTGGTATTTATTAGTTTAATGTGTGGGGTCCCAAACCTAAATAATAATGAATTCCCTCTCATTTCCTATATAAATCCCCACAAGATCCAACTTTCTGTTCACTCAAAGCCTTTATATTTCATCCAAAATCTACCCTCCTTTCTCTAAAATCCTCCCAGGGTTCCCCAACCTCTCCAGAAGTCTCTCTCAAGCCCCTCCCAAGCCATTGGGATCACACATTAAAGTAAGAGATTCCTTCCATTCTAATTTTACCCAAGTTTCGTTATATTGTTATGCCCTTTTATATTAAATTATAAATTATGAGGAATGATTTTTCACCTCCCACATACTTTCCTATTTATTTTTGAATGATGATAGACCCATTTCTCTCTCCTTAATGCCCCCATTCACACTTTTTACCAAGCAGAAATTACGAAAGGAATTTTTCTGTTGTTATTTATATTCAAGAAATTATTTTATTTATTATGGATCTAAAATTCCATTACTTATATTGATACATGTATATACATGACCCACATACATTAAATTTCATGTAAATATTATGATACACCTCTTTCCCCCTCATCAACAATTTTTATGAATTCTTATGTGACACCGTTATGCTGTCGAAATTGCACCACAACATTCCAAGCCAATGTCATTGTGTAATAAATATCGTGCCAATTTCCCTATGAAGTGTATTCACCATTATGATGATTTACTTAATTATTATAGAGTTTAATGTACAAATTAAACATAGAATGATAATGTATTAAAAGTTGATGTTTTATGAATCCATATTTTATGATTCATGTGGCACACTTATGCATGAAATGAAATGTTTATGAAGGGTGTGACCTAATAGCGCTCCAATTCATTTGGTAAAGATTAGTATAATGATAAATCATGAACAATGAGGTTTTAATAATGATAATTAAAGTGAAATTATTGTTTACCCATTCTCCATGTGCATTAAGCATTGGCTCATGCTAATTCCATGTAAAGTGTTGTTGCCACATTTCAATATTATGATAATCATGCTATATCATGCCTTTATGTTCTTTTTTATATTTTACTCCATTGTTATTACTATTCCCAAACATGTATTTTATAATTAATTTTATGACTTGTTTACTCCTTTATTGGGCTTTATAGCTCAGCCTTTTCCTATGAACCTCTTAAGGTTATCCCATACAATGCTAAGTACGATGGAATGTAGTGGTCATGTAAAAGATGTTTTCAACAAATATGTTTTGTTTCATGTTTTTAAGTAATTATGTAATGTTTCGATGCCCAAAATATAGAAGGCATATTTATCTTCCATGTTTTATCAAATGTGGAGTTTATGTAATAAATCATGTTTAAGTGTGTAATAAAAAGCTGGGTTGTTATAAAGATACCCAGGACTCATCAAAAGTCATATGCAGATCATCTTAGATGGTATTTTTCAATCAATGTGAGTGATCGTGTATTATTTAAAATCCCTTTAAGGCTTGAGAATCTTCATTTCAGAATAAGGGAATGTTATATCCTAGATACATATGAACTTTTGAGAATCATGAAATGGTTGGTGAGGTGGCATATCATTTTGATTTCCCCCAGCAGTTTAGTGGAATGAATAATGTGTTTCATGTATCTCTTATAAAAAATTAACAGCCTGATCCAAACCATGTGATTCTATGGGTTCACATTGTCCTAAATTCATATGATTGATATCTGCATGTGCCACTGTGAAATGTGGATAGGCAAGATAAATTCTTTTGTGGGAAACATATCGGTCTAGCATGGGTTTTGTGGAATCATGGTCAGATTCAGGAATAAAATTATGAATGGGAAAAATAAATGATCCTCCAATAACCCAAACTATTTTAGGGAAATGATGGATTTCTAATTTTGGATGACATAATGCATAATTATGGGGAGAATGTAACAGATCCAGTTTCAAGTAAGTAATAGTTTCTTTATACATTTTAAAAATGTAAAGTGTTCTAGTGATTTTTGAGAGGGTTTGGAAGACAGTGGTAATTTATTGGGTCTTTTAAAAAGGTGAATGGTTTTATCATGCTTAGTGGAATCCCTAAAACTGCTATAGGAAACTATGCATGGGGAAACATGTGCTTCTAGGTAGGCACACAGTTAGGTGCATGTTTTGAAAACATGATGCGTCCACCCAAGAGAAACCATAAAATGTGGGGTAGTGTTATTATCCTATTAGGTGGTAGTTTTAATAACTATATGGTAAAAATATTTTTTTGGTAGAGGCTAGATCATGGTTTTCGCATGACATTCTTAATTGAGGGACTAACCATGCATATTTTAAAAATGATATCCTAAAAAGATTGTTTCAATTATTTTCACCACCAAGACACTATTTAGTAGCTTGTTTGACCATAAGTTAGTTCATAATCCTTTCATAGGATGTGGTGTGTTTCCCCTTCA
This sequence comes from Viscum album, assembly GCA_963277665.1. Classification (NCBI taxonomy): domain Eukaryota; kingdom Viridiplantae; phylum Streptophyta; class Magnoliopsida; order Santalales; family Viscaceae; genus Viscum; species Viscum album. Next base: position 249,811,309 of record OY728120.1, on the reverse strand, counting down.
AACCAAATGAGATCCGAAAGATTTTCTTGGTGCATTGAAGCCTGATTCCCTTAGTAAGTCTTCATTTTTAATAATTATCACTAGATATACATTCCTTTCCTCTCTAAAAATCATAGAACTTTTCTTTTATGGATATATTTATAGTGGTTAGTGTTAATATTGATGAAAATTATTAATTTTGATTTAAAGTAATGAGATATAAGGTGGGTTATTGGAGATTCACCCTGGTTTTCTTGAGGAATCGTTTCATTCTTCGTTTTCTCTATAATTCACAATGTAGGTGGATTAAATCGCAAAATTTCCACATAGAACCTAAAGGATATATTTAAAATGTCTTTAATTAATTGAAATTGATTGTGAAATTGATGTGAAATAATGTAATAAACCCTTTATAGTGAAGTATTTTTTATTTATAGAATTGTAGAAATTGGTTGTTGTAGTATGTTCTTTGTTTTTGGATTTTAAAATGACAATTTTAAAACGTGGATTTTTTTTGCTTTAAGGGAATCGTTTGGTCCAAATGTTTTCAATAAAAAAAATTTTTTTTATTGAAATGGTTTGATTGAAATTGGTTTGGAATAAATTGTTTTCTTTGAGTTCATAATTTGGAATTGACCATGAATAAGGGGAAGATATGATTGTGGTACAATGTTATGAGTCCCTGGATAAGGGGAATGTGTCATTAGTATACAATGATATTGGACACTAAGTGATGACATAGAAGATGGATGTGAAACAGAGGAGGAGTATAGAACTATTAGGGAAGAGCGCATTTGTGTGTGGGTATGAATTATGGAATCAGTATGAAAAAATTAATGTGAATAGGTTTAAAGAATTTTTTGATTTCATTTCATGGAATTTTTTTGTGCAAAATGTGTTATATTCGGATGTAATCTATTTCAAAAAAATTAATGTACATTTTTATATATAAATTTTCGTACATGTTATATCCTAGATGAGTGAGTAGGGAAGTCATTTGGGGAAACCCAACAGAGATTCATTACTCACACCTACTTTGGTACATTGGTTCTTTTTTGGATATTTTCAATTAGGATATTGGTAAAGGAATGTTATCATATTTCATTAATGTTTCATCATGATACTTTGTATGTATTTTGAAGTTGAAGAATGGATCATATTGGTAGTTGTGGAATTTATCTTGGAGTCTTGGGGAGTTGTTGATTTTGTCTTCCGCTATGTGCATTGATGTTAGTTCTCTTCCACTATAAGGCTCCATTTTAGTTTGTTTTTTAAATAAATAGTAACACTTTGAGTTATATTAAATTGTTATCATGAATTGTGAAGTGGTTTTGGTTATGGATTGTTGGTTTGGTTGTTTATTTCTGAGAGGGAAAACCATCCACCAATTTTATTAACAACCTTGGAATTTATTTCCAACCTTTGGAATCTTGGGGATGTTTCTTAAGTACAAGTAGCAATTAAACCATGATTCAATCCAATTATGAGGGGTGGGATGATATAAGAATGATTACTATGATTTTATACCAATCTAGGACCTTAATTCCACTAAGATTATCCTTTTCAATGACGGATCTTGATTTAACATTTTTGTGATAATATTGTTATTTATATATATTATATGCATTTATCATATGAGTAAATATTTTTATAATCATTTACTGGCGACTTTAATTAAATATTCTCTCACTAATATGATTATCCCTTTATTGCTTCACAATAAATCCTTTAATGGTACACTATCCATAATTCACTAAAATATATGTTTTATTTACTATTCAACTAAATACATAACCTTTTTGGTAGAAAATAATATTAATATTGTCATATAAGAATCATGGATAGTTTATTGAAAAAGTATTTTCCAAAAATGCATCATATAGAGATTACCTCAATTTATTACTCTTGTATTTTATCATGAAATATTCCCAAGAATAAGGAAACCCAAATATCATTGAAGTACTTTGTTACATAACCTAATCATTATCAATTCCCACCAATACATACACAATAGAATCCATGGGAACTTAGATTTACAATGATCCCAAAAAATTGGATAATAGATGTCTTGATAAATCTTCATTTTAGCAACGGAAATATACGTCCAACCGAAATGTGTAAATAGATTTATTTCAATGAAAAAATCCATATATTTTTTAAACATATTTCCTTTTTAATTTTTTAATTAAATTAATAGTACAAGTAAATAATATTTTCATTTAATTTGGAATGATTTAATTTTATAATATTTTAAAACATTACATTAGAGGAAATAATTTTTCAATACTAATCATGTAAAAATGATTATATACCATTAAAACCATTTAGTGATTCCCACATAAAAAATTATGATAAATTCATTCATTGATAAGAGGTGAGGATAAGTATTGATGTCAATTGAAATATTATAAAAAATAATTTTGATTGGAAAAACATTGATATTCATGAAACATATCTATAGAAATGTATATAAGTTAATCTTAATAACATAGTTACTTGTTTTGAGGAGGAATTTAATTGAAGTAGAGGATATTAATTAAAATAAGTAATATCCTAAGAACGAAAAGAAAATATACCCATTAAAATATAATTGTATGAAAAAGAATCTTGTAAGATAAAAATGAAGAAAATATTTTAGAACTCATGTGAAAACGGAATTGAGTTGAGAAAAAAATTTAGACATGAGTAACATTTTAATAAAAACACATAATAGATAAATAGATCAAAAATAAACTAAAAACACCATTAATAAAATATATTTCATGATAAATTATCAATTTGTAATCATACACATTGTTAAAAAAGTAAATTGGTGCATAAAAAAACATGTCTCAAAGAAGGTTGTTTGAGGAAAAAACAATTGAGGTTATTTCAATAATTTATTAATTATACTATAAATTATGGTAAAACAAACATAAGTATCTTAATAATATATTTCAAAAACTTATGAATCGCTACAAACATTTTTTATACAACATTTATAATTATTTATTATAAATACAGTGGTGTGTTGTAGTTTTTTTTACATTGGGTGTTAACATATTTAATTATATTGGATATGATTTAAATTGTTTGTGTTGATACCTGATTTTTGTTACCAAGTTAATTATTACTAGATTAACTTTGGGTTTTTAATATTTATCCCATTATTATTTATAATATTATACTTTCACCACATAATAATTTTAATTACGACTATTGAAGATAAAGCTAGAGGAAAACTTCCTTCGGTGGTTTTTAATGAAAGGAGATGGTATATTATTAACATGTATATATATTAATATTATAAATAAATTAAATGAAAAAATATTTAATAACATATTATTATATTTAATTAATAGTATATAATATTCCATACCCATTCACTGTATAAATATGATGACATTTCTTATGTTGGCGGTAAACAAACCAAAATAAAAGTGTGTCGTAATGAAAATTTGAGTAAGAATTTATTATTAGATAATGTTAATAGAAATATATAGAATAGAATAAATGTAATATATATCTTATAGATTCACTTAATCCATTTATAGAACCATTATTGATGGGTGGTGTCATAAATTGAAATTTTTTGTTTGTGGAGGTGGTAGTCTGCACGTACACAAAATTGAAGTACCTAATTCTGATTGAATGGTCGAAGTGATGTCATAGAAAAATACAACATTTAATAGTTATAATAATTTTACAAATATAATATTATTTAATTATTTATAATTTTCATTCTATCAATTTCATATGATTATGTTAAACAAGACATGTGGTTTACGGAGGTGGTAGTCCACACAAACGCATGATTAATGATCTCATTCCTTGATTAATGTATATAACAATGGTAAATGTAAAATATAATAATTTATGAATATTATAAGTGACATAAAAAAATATTATTCATCAAACCATTCCATTGTACCATCCATAAGAGGTGGTTATGAAAAACAAACCATATCGTGTCATGAAGGTGGTAGTCTTCACATACACATGATAGATGGGTTTTTTTATTTTCAGATGATATTGAATGAATGAATAATATATGATAAATTAATACAAAAAAATTAATTACATAAATTATGTTTCATTAATTATATTTATAACATTATAGAATATTATGAAGGGTAAAATTAAAAATATAGACTTGGTGGAGAGTAATACTCATGTCAGTAACATTGATTTTCTTTTGAACGGTCTTAGGAAATGATGCTATTAGGATAATTATGAGTTGAAAAAGGATATGGATCATGGGAGAGTGTTTTGGAATTAAAAAAGGGGAATAGTTTGACAAATAATTTGAATTTATGGGGTCTTGAGAAATGGGTATAAGTGTGTTCCTTTATAAGTGAATAAAAGGGTAGTTTTGGAATTACATTAAATTATTAAATTATTTGTTTTCACTATTGTAGGTCAATGACCCCCAATAAATTAATTTTATTTATTATTGGACATGATATGGCCGAAATTCCCCCCCCCCCCCTACACTCAATTTGGATACACGTTTCATTGATTTAGCTTTTTTTACATTAAACTTCCACATTACATATGTGTACATTTTTCAAAAAAAAATTAATTTCAACCATGTCAATTGATAAAATTGTTATTTTTTAATATTTATATTTAAACTTATATAGAGTATTATATTATTAGATATGATTTTAATTTTATTAAATTTTTTTTACTTTGAATTATAAATTTTAAATAAAAAATAACAATCTTAAGATTTAAATACAGTTTAAAAAATAATTGTTTTTTATGAAAAAAAATTATTTATTAGTTGAAAATTATTTCTCTCAATAGTTTTTATGTACAAAATTTTTTTATTATCAATAAAATTAAGACAATGTTACAATAACATGAATCCATAAACTAATGATACCAAAATAATAATTAATTGAAAGAAAAGTCATTAAATTATTTTTTTTATTAATGAGACCTTTACTTTTGTCCTAAAAATGATGTTAATGGGTTCTTTAATATCAAAAAATATTTTAAGAAGATGAATTTTATTCTTTAATTTCATACTATATCAATTAAATTTTTTATCTTTTAGGACACTCGTATATTTTAACAACATCCTAAAAATGCTAATTTTTTTTTAAATATTATTTTTGAATAAATATGAATATTTCTAAAAAATGAAAAAATATTATTATTATGAAAATTTTAATATTAAAAATTAATGAATAAATTTAAAATTTTATACTTATATTTTAAAAAAAATATTTGTTCAACTTTTAATAGAAAATAAAAGAATATAATAATAATAAGATATGATTTAAATTTCATTATTAAATATTCAATGTTTCTGATATTATTTCATAAAAATTTTCTATTTCACGGAATTATAATATTTTATATCATATATATATATATATATATATTTTATTTTATCATAATGATATTATAAAGATAATAATTTCAATTTTTTAATTTTTCACAACATTTGTTTTAGTGCATTTAATAAAAAATATTGTATAAAGAATAATACATATACATAAATCATGTGATTTTAAAATGATTACATTTATCCCCAATATAAGAAAATATAGGGTTGATAGGGTATTATTACATTTTTTAGTGTGGTAGTCCCAGAAAGCATGAGGAATAATGTATCTCTAGGATTTCATAACATTATTAACCATCTTTTTGTGTATATTGGATTGTATTATTTAAAGCATATTTCAATCCATTTATTTCTACATGGTAGTGGTATGATTGGTTGGAATGAATTCCATGTTGTCGATATATCATTTATAACATGGAAGAGGATAATTTTCTACCATTATCCTTATGTATTGTATGATGAAAACCAAATTTAGTAATTAAATTTGTGTTAAAAATCTTGTAATCACCATCATCTTGACCACCATGACGGATATATCATTGTACCACTAAGAGGAGATGTTTATGGTTTAATATTTAAATATAAACTCTCGTGATGCATATAGGGGATATGACCATGTGAAATCTATTCCCAAGTTCGAAAATGAAAAATAATATTTATCTATGTACAAATGCTTTATCGGTTGATGGATAAAATTTAATTTTATTTAGAAGACATGAATTGTATTGGTGAATTACATGAAATTAGGGGTTATTGATGGAAAAAAGTATCAAATTAGACTAATCTAGTGAAATATCTTTGTCCTTGATTGATGAGAACTATAAGTATATACAAGTACTTATTTAACAATAGTGATGGTCTCTTCTCCTTCATTTCATTTGAGGATTAACCCATCAAAGATTATTTGTAGATGTAATTTTTGAGAGTTTATGTTACCATAAAGGCTGAATTTTGAACCCCTCTGGTGAATTTGACATTTAATCCATAATCTGATGGAAGAATTATTATTTGGGGGTAGTACAATGTAAACATCCCGACCACAGTTGCCTAATGCCAAGCATTACTTTATTAAATTATAATAGGACACAAGATATCATATCCCAATTAACCAAATGGTTATGCAGTCTTTCTAAAGTATATATAACTCATTACATTTGAAAACATGAAAATAAAACATAGTGAAAGTAAATATTATTAATCCTTGGAATCATTACAAAATTACTTCAACAATTCCTTGGCGAAGTAGTGTAATTAAGGGTGAGATCAAATAATGAGTATGGATTATGTACAATGTGAGATATAATGAGAAAATATGTAATAATCAATTTGTAAAGGTAAATAACATAAAATCATTTCATTGAATCATTTATATGAACATAAAGAATAATATTGAAAGAAGAAATGTCGATGAAGTAATTCTATATAACTAATCATTTAGGCTTTAAACATAATCATGGATATCATTACTCTTCAATTAATAACCTGTATATCAATAACTGCTCTAATAATGATGGAATTCATACTTTTTTACTTCATAAACATATCATCAAGGCCTTCTTCCAATGCATCTTACAAAAATGTGTAATGCCATAACCAATTACCCAAAAAAGATTCTATCTTGAGACATACTAAAGTATTGATGGGTTATTGAAGGCGATGATAATCACAAAAAAAAGTCTAAGCATTAATCATATGAAATATATAAATCATAATTGAAATCATAATTGATATAAACAATTTTATTAAAAACCCAAAAACAACATGACAATATTTTCCCTATTAAAACTGTTCATAAACCATCCTTAGAAACAATATAGGTTGAATAATTACAATATTTCCCAAGAGTAATTTTATAAAATAAAGTATTTTTATCATTCTTCAATATAAATTCTTTATAAAATTAAAAACATTTTTGAGTAAATTAATTATTTCACTTTTAACATCACTTTTAAAATCAATTTATTTATAGAAAATTAGAAAAAAAATATTCCTTGAAATGAATAATGATAACCTGTAGGGGAATCTTCAATGTATTGAGTATGCATGATATTTGAATTTTTTTGATGTTGAGTAACTTAAAACAAATATTCTATTGATATTTTTGGTAAAGAAAGACATAAAGTGCCTAATTTTATAATTGAAAAGATGATTCCCTTTAAATAATTTTGTAATAATTGAAATTTGGTTATAAATAAATTTATTAAATCTATGGAGGTTTTTAAAAAAAATATCATTTTATGGAAAATATTGGCATGGAATAAATAGATCACCGATTGAATAGATTACAAAGTCAGTTTTCTTTAAAAATATGAATTCCGTATATTTAGTACATAAATAATGGAAAATAAAAGGATAACTTATAATTTATTGAATTAAAAATATTAGAATAAAATATATTTGGTTTAATGTAGAAAGATTAAATAATTTCCACAATGGAGTCTATAATATTAACAATCCCAAATATTGATGATATTTTAAAATAAAATAGTACTACATTAATAAAATTTGAGTCCCAAACCACCAAAATGAAATAAGTTCAAATGAAATATTAAATAACAAGATTGTACAGTAAATAATGATATATAATATCTAATGGGTGGTATATATATCAAAAGAAATAAACTAGTGGTGAATATTATATATGTCTAACAGAAACAAAAGTGAGACATGAAAATCATAGAAACATCAAATAATAGGATTTATAATTATTCAATGAAAATATTATTTGTAGAAAATTTCAATACACAAAAAACAATTTGAAACAAAATATTAGTCAATCAAATGTTATTTTATACATAATCATCGATTATTATAATCAATGATGTTGTGATATAACCCAATGAAAGATGATGTAGTTAAAAAAAATACAAGAATCATAGTGAGAATTAATCAATACAGTGATTGTGTGTGACAAATGTAAATCCATTTAAAATATGTTTAATGAAAACATAAAATATTAAATTTTCAGTACCCACATAAGTTTAAAATAATAATGGCAATCAGGAATAAATATAATTTAATGAAAATAAATTGAGTTGTGGAATCCTTACAATGATCACAGAGATAATTAATTAACGAATTTATTATGTGTAAAAATGAAAATCCACATAAAGAAATTATAAATATAAAAAAAAATATTTCAATACACACATAATCTAATCACTTTATAGATATTGATGAAGTAATATAATATAATGAAATGAAATTTAGTTATGAAACCCCTCACAACTAGGTAACATTCATGTCAAAACCCAATTGATTAAATAATTTGAATTGAAAATTATAATTCCATGAATGGTTAATGATTGGTTATCTAACATGTTAAAGTGTATTATATACACCATATAAAATAAATTGCATAATAACTTTAAAATATGCCTCAATGAAGTGAAATTTAGATAGAATCCCTTACCTTAGGTATGACACGACTCAAACATTTTTTCCCTCGTAAATGATAAAATTATATTAATTATTTGATTTCACAAAAACCATTTTCATTTATATTGTTTCTTATAGTTAATTTAAACCATGATATAATTATTTAATTACACAATTATGTTCACAGAAGATATTATGATGATATTCAGTTAATAAGTCGAAAATGACTTTAGTATGATGATTATGGTAAACCATGTTATTATTCCATCATCTACATTATATTAATCCTAGAATAATTTTAATTTTTATACATCAATTATTCATTTAAAATCAACCATAAATTATGGTCATGGAAATAGACATATGTTACAACAATAATGATAGAAAGTCATACGTACACATTAGTAAAAATTACATTTTTTCCAAAATCAAGATTAAAATGTGCTTAGTGTAATTTTATTATTTAATAATTATAATTACATAATTAATAGCATTTATTTATTTAAATAAACATTTATATATCATCCAGGTGATATAGGAATTGAAGAAAAGTGGCATCACTTCATGGAACTGGTAGTCCACATGTATGCACGGACTACATTATCATTTTTCAATGGTTGGAATGGTATAATAGTATATGATATGTTATATATTATGAATGATACATATATCATGAATATCATATATACACATTAAATATAACATTATAACCAATATTTAGATGTTACTGTGGAAAATAAATTACATCGTTTCATGAGGTTTTAGTCCGTCGCAAACACGAATGTTGGTTTATATCCCCATTTGAGGGAAGTGTATAAATATATATAGTTTTATATTGACATAATAAAATATCATTATATTTAAGATACATGTTTTATTATTTCATTATAATTGAATAATGAATTTGTGGACGTATAATAATAAATAAAACTAAAACAGTTGGTAAAATATAATATCTCTTATTCAAACAACCTCTTTTTCTAAGCACGGTGATCCCTATAATTATTCTATTGTGCCTCAAATAAGTCATTATTATTTTTTAAGAGTTGTTACAATGGTTTTTTGTTAATTATTTTCCAAAAAATGGTTCTTGACATTTGACTAAAAAAGGAGAGTGGTTCCCTTTTATATGAGAGAGAATGGAATTCCTAGATTTTTCAAAATTATAAAATGTAATAAAATAATTTTCATGTTTAAAAAGATCTGAAATGAAATAATTATAATAAATTATAATTATGGGTTTAAATAATATAATTTTAATATAATTTAGAAATTTGAAATTACATTTATTTCCATCATCACTTTTTTAACCCGTGTTAACTCTTTTTCACAATTTCTAGGATAACGAAGTTTCAGACTATTTAGGGGTAAACATAGTTATTATAAAAGAAACAAATTATGAAATATCTGTACCATTATATATATTTTAAATAATAATAAAATAATTTGAAAAAATGTACTTTTTATGAATTCTAAATCATTTAATAATATATTACTTTTTATAAACAATAAATAATATAATTTTATACAATATTTATTTAATGTGAATTTAAAGTAATAGAGAATAACTAGGAATTAGAATTTTTTTATTTATTTAGTTTTTAAAATATATCTATAAAATTAATGGGACATAGAAATTCAAGAAAAATATTTCTTTTAATATTTATTAAATTGTTTTCTTATTTTTATATTAATATAATTAATATTGTGTCGGCATTTAATATTCATTGAAGGTAATTATCTCATCCCACAAAATTTAAATTAAATTTCCTGTGTAAAATTAAATCAATTATATTGGAAATTAATATCTATAATTTAACTTATGTTTTATTTTTTACTTGTCCAAAAATATTATAGAAAATAAAAGCAAGAAAGTGACATTTTTCATTTTTTCCCGTATTTATTATAAAAGTAAAAAATCACAAAAATATGTCAAAATATTTCCATATATTCACTATATAGATGAAAATAAAATAAATAGCCTCATTATATAGGTTTTTTTGTTGTCGGTTCAATTTTTTGTCCTTACCGTATTATTTCAACCTTAACTAAAGGATTTACCCTTATCATAGTGATAATTATTTACAATGGATACAATTCATAATGGCCAACATTAAAAGGGTCCAATTTACCAAAATTGGACCTCCTATTTGAAAATAACAAATCCATATTTCCTTATAAATTTTCAAGAAGTGGATGAATTTAATTTAACATTAAATTCATTGTGAAAAGAAAGAGGGTTTTCAAGAAAATTCATTTTTCATAAAAAAAAGATTTTTCATTAACATTAAAAATAGTAATAATCATTAAATGATTTTCAATTAATATAGATTGATTTATAATATATTAATTTCATTTAAATATTTCGTAATTGTTTTTAATATTAATTAATTAATATATAAAAACATTATGCATTTGAAAATAGCTTTAGGAAAAAATTGTTTTTAAGAATAAAAAATTTATTAATAAAAATCATAATTTTTTTCTAAAAAATGTATTTAAATAGATTATTATCAATAAAAAGTAATATATTTAAATTTAATACCAAATAATTAATGTAATGGAACTTTTATATTTCTTGATTTAGTAAAATAAAATTTTCTTTTTACAAAAAATAACTATTTTTTAATATTCAATGAAAAAACAATTTTTTTGAAAAAAATTAAAAAAATATCTTAATACAGTTTTAAAATTACTGTTAATTTTTTTAAGAAATAAAATTTTTATTGTGTTATAAATTTATTATATTATCTTCATGCTAAAATAAATAAAAAACATATTTAGAGAAAAAATATTTTTTCAAGCATAAAATGGGTTTACTGAAAATTAAGTACATATTTATTATGAATTAATGAATATATTTAACATATATTAAATATTAAAAAATAATTTTCATAACATGTTTTATCCTATTAATTCCCACAAATTTAGTGGCTATGTTATAACAATAACATTTAAATAATAGTATTTTGTGGATTGTTTAGGCTCGATGTTGCATGCTATATACTCTATTGAACATAATCATGTTTTAAAAACTCAATTTGTTAGATTTCCCACCAATTTAATAAATTGTGTTCTCAATATTATAATTTTATATAAATTATAAATGGTTTCACAATTTAAAATTCATTTTTTGACAACCCACACTATCGAAATTGTAAAAAAAGAATTCTCTAGAAAAGAGGGACATGGAAGTATGAGGGTCATCTACAATAACACATAACTAGGATAACATTATTATAATGTGAAACTATGGACATGGAGAATAAAATTAATGTACAAATAATGATGTTGAGCTCCATATATCACTGATCATAAGAAATTGAACTATAAATATGAAGTTAACAACCAAAAAAACTAAAAACCCCAAAATATTGAAAAAGACCATCAATTTTTCCAAAAGTATTGTAATAGGACAATATTTTTTTGTTTCAATAAACTTTTATGAAATTTTACTAATTTCATTACCATATTAAATTAATAAATATTTAAATATAGTCACTTGAAAATTTTAATTTCATATTTTAATCAATTTCAACTACAATATCAACTTTTTCTTCAAATGATGATTATTCAAGAAGAATTTTCAAGTTTGAGGAACTAAAATAATATTCTAAATTATCACATAATCCACAATATATTAAAAATATAGTCATATAATCTTTACTAAAACCAAAAAGGTTAGATAAATATAAGATAATACCCCAAATTAATAAACCATCATATGTAGAAATAATTAATTATTATCCAAAATACATCATTAAAACCAATTGGTTAACACCGATCATTCCTTAATAATTTAACCTACATCCTAATAAAACTAAATACCATAATAATTGAAGAATATTTTAATGAAAAATATAATCTCATACTATTCATCTTGAACCTCAAAAAAAATAATATAATTATTACCAAATAGTCTTTTATGTTAAACCTAGTTGTTATATATTAACGTCAACCCAATATAAAATCTCCTAAAATATCATTAATCCCTTAAAAACCATTAAATTTAAAATATATTTTATCCAATAATATATTTTCTAAAATAAATTTATTTTTTTTCTGTCAAAACATTAGATTATAAAAAATATCCAATTAACCAATACACCAAGTATGCTAGTGGTTGGTATTTCTACCTTGTCTCAATTCGGTTTTGGGTTCAAACCCCGCAACCATGCTCAATGTGATGAGTTATTTACCAGCCTATATTTTTTTTATAAAACTATATTAATATAAATCTTACAATGTTACCAAAAATATGATTAATATCTTTAAAAATAACACTAATCCAAAAATTTATTTTTAACCACTATGGTTTTCTATATAGGTAATTTTTTCAACAAAATCAAATTATATTAATTAACTATTAATACCTTCATATCAATGATTATATTAACCCTAATGGTTATCTATATCATCAGAATTTTATTGAAAATATAGTATTGTTATTCCCAAATTAACCTAGTCATTAATATATATATATATATATATATATGTATCGAAATGGTTTGATTCTCATCAATGTTTTCCAAAATCTATATAATTATTTAAAATCCCAATGACATAAATCCAAAAAATGGTTCCTTATTCCATTAAAAATATTTTCAACTATAAACATATTAGAACATGATGGTGCCTAAAAATCATAATCTATCCTCATATGAATCATAAACGTAGTGTCCTTGAGAATATATTTGATGTCCACCCTAATGTTATGATACTTAATATATGATTTCATAAATCTAGGTCCCAAAATTTGTATTAAACTTTATTTAATACTAGTTGTAATGACTCCATCCCAAGTAGCCCAACATTGGAGGTTACATTATTAAATTGGCATAATATGCAAGAGATTGTATACCAAAATACTGAATTGTTTACTCGTCATGGTAAAAGAGATACATACTTGAATATCACATACATTTAAAGTCATGAAAATAAAACATATTAATGGTTAATTTTATGAATCCTTGAACATGATCAAAGATTCCTCCTACACATCCTAGTGGAAGGAAGAATAATAATTATGAGATCTAATTTTCAATAAGGGTTATGTACATAGGAACTTATCATAAGTAGATATTGCATAATAAATATGGAAATGAATATAATTGATTTTTTTTAATTTAATCAATTACTTCATCATGAAAAATAATATGTCTTGAATAGATGATGATCCAATAATTCTATATAACTAATTACATGATCTTGAAACTTATGAATGGATATAATAACTATTACATAATACTAGAAATCATAAACTTACCATCAAGGATCTATGCAAAGACATCATAAATAAATGCGTAAGGTCTATCCCAAATTACCAATCAATATTGTCTCATTATACCTATTTATTCATAAATGGGATATAGTAGGCACCACCCATCACCTATTAATTCCAATTCATTAATTATGTATAGTAGTATAATAATAGTTTAATAAAAATTCTACATAAAGGAAGCTTCGAATCTGTAGGCCATCACGGTAGTGGGAAATTCATTTCATGCAAGTGTGTAAAAATAAATATTCCTTTAATATTTTCCTCAAAAAAAGTAACACAATCATAAAATGATATAATATTAAATTTAAACCATTTTGTTTAAAATTAATCATGTGAAAACGTTTTTATAAATTCATTGGAGAATATTAAAAAAATTAAAAAAACATTTTAAGGAAAATTTGTCCATGGAAAAAAAAGATTTGCAACCAAATTTTAAAAATTTGTTTTTCACTAAATCACAGTTTCATTTTTTAAATGATTAGAGAACTGAAAATAAAAGATCAAATTGTAATTAATATAAAAAACTGTTGGAGAATTAAATTTATTATGTTTCAAATATAATTTTAAAATTAATTCCCTCTTTTGAGATATAAAAATAAGCACCCTAAAATAATTATGAGATTGTGAAATAAATATTTACTGCTTTGGTAACTATTAAATCATGACCCTCATGAATGGATTAGCATAAAATGAAATATTGAATACTAGTTTTTCGAAGGGAATAATGATATATCATACCATAGGGTCCTTATGCACACCACATGAAAGAAATAAGTAGTGAATAAAGATTATCTCTTATAGAAACAAATGTGTGTTGATAAGCCCTTACAAAGATCATACTATTGAAGTGTGAATTAATAAATGAATATATTTTTTGTATCAAATGTTAATACACAAAAAAAGTGTAAATATAAAATAAATCATGAAAAGTTAAGTTAAAAAATAATCATGGAATAATATAATCAATGATGAACTGAGATAACCTAATGAAAGAATATCATTTTACGATACCCTTACAAAGATCGTAGGGATAATTAATCAATGAACTGATTATTTCTTAAATATTAAATTTACCTAAAAATATGGAAATACAACATGAAATATTAATATTTCATTATACATATAATTCTATAATATCAAATCCAATGAATATGTAATATATCCCAATAAAAAGAAGGTGAGTTATAATATCCTAACAATGATCACATTGAGAATTAATCAATGAAGTTATTGTGTGTTAAAAATGTAAATTAACATAAAATTTTTACAAATAAAACATAATATAGTCATAAATCATTACACACATATTATTATCATATTAACTGAAATTAGGAAGTAATATAACTCAACGAAAATAAATTTCTTTATAATACCCTTACCACTTTGAAACATTCATCAAACACCACATTCATGAAATAATTTGAATTAAAACATAAAACACCATATGTTATTAAGGATTCATGAAATAAAATTTGAAATGTCCTCATATTCCCAATATAAAATAATTTTTTTCATAGCATTAAAATATTCCTCAATAAAAAGAAATAGATATGGTAGTCTGATATACAGATTGATGATGATTTTGTTCCCCATTTTAGAGTAGAGGAAATGGATATAGAGTTTTCCATTTAAATAAATAAATAACATAATGGATGTTATTTTTATATTGTTTCAGTGTATTTTAAAAATATTTTAATGATGTATAATAACAAATAAAACAAAAACATTTAATTAAAAGTCATACCTCGCATTCAAACAACCTCATTTTTTACATTGTAATCCCTCTAATGATGTTATTTTACCCCAAATTATACCTCAAGAATGTGGCACGGGGTGTTAATAAGGTATTTTGGTCAAGTATTGTCTGAACCCTATGGTTTTTTAATAATAATGGAGAAGATTCAATTTAATATATAAGGAAAGGGAATTCTTGGAATTTCATAAAGAATTAAATTAATAAAAAAAAATTTCTTGTTCAAAATGATAAATAATGATGTGATTAGAAAAAATAATGATGATTTATCAAAACCCTACATTACAATAATATTTGGTAATATTTTGATTGATTTTTACACTTATCTATTTTTTTATCATGTGCTTACCTTTATTGAAAATTACCAAAAAAACGAGGTTGCGTACTCTATTGGGGTCCATATAGTTATGATAAAAGAAATATCATCCCATATATATTACATGGTTGATATAGTTGTAAGAACCACGGTTTTTGTATGAGTTAAAAATCACTTAAATTGTTTGTTTAAATGCTAAAATATGGACTTATGTATGTTTCCAACTTGACCACGGGAATTTTGGAGGTTTTGGGGCTTTTTCAGAGCCAAGAACTTGTTTTGGGTATTTTAATACTTGAGCACGATAACCTCAAACTGTGTGGGGAATGCCGCATTGTTTGACTAAACTATGCTAGGATGGAGGGGGGTTACATGCCACATGGATTGAGGAAATAGTATGGTATAAGGCTAATGTCTATATGAAATGGTCTAATGTTTTTTCAGATTTGGACATTGGGGTTTTTCAATGTTTATGTAGGGTTTTTAAACTATGTTGTTACCTCTTTAGACCTTAGGAATCATGCATGGTTAGCACATGATTTTCTATACCATGTGACAAAATAGAGAAACCCCGGATATTTTTGTATTTTTTTAATTTTTTACTAAATTAATTTTCATTTTAATCCTCATAACCCTATTTCACCCCATGCGCATTAAGGCTTCATTTTGAATCTCTCTTATATGAGTAATTTAGTATTTCAGGTTGATTCTTCATTATACCTCTGATTTGAGAGTGGATTTCCTCATCCGACCTATATCTGTAATATTTACTTTCATTTCTAGATATTCAGGATTCTTCTAGATATTGATTTTTCTATTTATATTTTGGATCATATTCCATAATTTGGCATTCTTCTTGTATTTTTCTGATTTCTCCTACACTAAGTTGAATAAAAATATGATACTGGATGAGCACTCCATAAAAAACTAAGTTAGGTGTTCGACACTTTTCTTTTTCTTTTCATTCATTTTAGAGATATTGGACTTTATACCACCTACCAAACATTCCAACAAAACCTTTGATTTTAATTGTTTAATTATAATGGATGTAACCAAAATGATTACTGATTACCATAATTATTTTATGATGTGTTGGTAGCTTTTTGGTGAACCATGGTGTCCCATGGGGTGAACCTATTATAATTAATATTGTTTGGACATATTGAACCTTCCATGGGGTGAGTTGAATCTTTCATTATTAAATTATACTCTTAGATAAATGAATTTAAATGAATAAATGAAATAAGAGGTGGGATTCCTCAATTTCATGTCGATGCTTTTGACTAAATAGATAAAATTGTACTGGAATATCTTGATTAAGAGATTTTTTTCCACATTTCATTAAGATATGTGGTTATGCCTTGTCTATTTGATTAAAATAATTAAGTGGAATTGATTAAACAGGTTGTCAAACTCGCTGATTGTTTTTAAATTTCATAAATGTTAATTTAGAAAAGGTAATGATTGGGTGGGTATACCCATTTAACATTTTTTATTATGAATTTTGAAAAACGAGTGGGTATACCTAAGTAAAATTCTTAACATTCAATTATGATTAATGGGTGGGTATACCAAGTTATATGAAGGAATGTTAATGAATTACTTGAGTCGGTAAACTCATGTATATTGTATGAAAATTGTATGGATGGATGGATTCTTGTATAGATTCCCTGGAAGGATCCTCATGGGTCATGAATGCAGTTATAGACTCCATGGTTTGATTATACCCCTTGGTTGTTTAATATTTAGAATGTGTTGGGACATTTTAACCCTCAGATCGGGATGGCTTGGACACCTATAGGACTAATCTGGTATAACATGATCCTAGGGCTCAAACCAATGCATATACAGAGTTTCCATTGAGATGATCCTATGGCCCAACGAGGATTATATGTTCTTAACACATTGGATCTATCCCTTATTTGGTCCAATACATTGGTTGATATGGAAAGGTAGTGGTAATGTGATTCACTTGGAGTATACGACATGGATGAGGTGATATGTTACATATAGGATTATAGCGTGGCCATAATGTTTGTTATTATTGGTTATAGATTCATTATTAAGAGCTGAAACATGTTTTGTTGGGAGCCTTGGGAGGATATATTATTAAAAATTATTTTTATTAGATATGTTTCATGGGAACATTACTTTTGTTTACCTACATTACATTCAATAAATTTCTTATACAAAATAGACTAAAATGTATATACCATTGGTGAATGCCAACGGGAATGTTATCTCATTCCTTATTTGGGCCTCCAAGGGGCCCAAAAAATTATATTAATGTATGTGACAATTGGGGAAAGATCCTTAACATTGGTTATTGATCATTACCTTGGTGCCAATGAGAATGGGACCAAGATGAGGCTTGTGATTCTACTAGATATTTTTTGGTTTTCTGCCATTTTTTATGCTTGTATTATTTTTTTCTTCTATAAACCAATTTGGGATGTTTTATAGATTCATGTATCATCTTCATGATTGTATATAAACATATTTTTGGATTTTTATCTATTCTTGTTATGTATATGTTCTATTATTGTTTTAATGCTTCTTCAATCTCTATTATATTTACATTCATTGTGGTATACTTTAGTAATGACATAATAGTCTCCCCATTGACACTCATAGGCCCTTGCTGCTAGTCGGAACCCTCTAGCATTTGGGGTGATGGACTTAAGGCCAAGTAGCCAACTGGGATCGGGCACTATTGACTGGAATCCTACTCTGGGATATTAAAATTCTTAACCACATTCTAATCACTTGAAAAAATCATTTATTTTTTGTAATGATAAATTATTTAATGAAATATTCATAATTATAAAATAGCATTAATTTTTTTCTGACACTGTTAATTTAATTTGACTGTAAAGACCTATTGGATAATATAGATTTCTAATATGTACATTTTTATAAAATTTTAATATTTTATATATATCAATAAAGTTAATAGGATGTAATAATTCAATAAATTTTTATTTCTTTTAATATTTTTAAAATTATTTATATAATAATAATTTTAATTGAATTAATACATTGTCAGCATTATGTATGAATTTAATTTAAATATGTGTTATCTAAAAAATTAAAATAAATTACATGATAAAAAATCATTTATATTTAAAATTATTCTTTATAATCAAACATAATTTTTCTCTATCCTTGTCACAAAATATTATAGTAATAAAAAGAAATATTGTGTCATTTTTAGATTTATATTTAAATTAATTATTATAAAATTACAAATAAAATAAATATGGGAAAAAGATTCCTTATATTTGAAACATGGATTTACATAGTTTAACTCCATATATCTAATTAGATAAATGAAAATCTTAGAATGATTTTTTAGTCCTTATCATGTCATTTCTAACCTTAATTACATTATTTACCCATAAAGTGGCGATAATTGTTTACTACGATTACTATTGATGATGAAAAAATAAAAGGGACCTATCTAAAAAATTTGGACCTCATGTTTCCTAATATGTTATCTATTTATCATAAATAAATTCAAAATAGTTGAGTAATTGTATTTATAATTAAACATGCAATTTGTGAAAACACGGCTTTCATGAAATAGTTTTTTTTTCAAAAAAATATGTGAAATTGAAAAAACTACAAGAATTATTATATTAATTATTTGAATTTTATTATAATATGTTTATATTTAACCTATAAATTTCATTTAAATAATTCATAATTGGGGTTTATTTTAATTAATTTTAATGTAAAAACATCATGCACTTAAAACAATTTTCTAAAAAATGCGTGTTAAGCATATACATAAATTAATTACCAAAATAGTCTAAATTATAGATTTATATGAACTTTTTTGGATTATTTTAAATGAAATGGATCATATGTAACTTTATCTAAAAATAATAAATAATTTAGTTCATTTAAATTACTTTATTTTAGGAAAATAAATTATAGTATTATAGAAATTTATATATTTTACTGTGCCCTAAAAAACAAATATTATCCATAAAAACTGAAAAACTTAGCCTATGATGATTTTGAAGCACTAATTTAAAAGAATCAAATAATTTTTTTAAAAAAATTATATAGGTGGAATAAATTAATTATATTATCCATTCACAATATGAAATAAAAACAATTTTTTCACAAAACATATTTTGGAAGCATCAAATGACTTTTTAGAAAATTGAGTGCTTATATAATATAACTTAATTTATATATTTTTATTATATAAGGACTATAATTATATTTTTTATAATTCACTTAATCTATTTCATGAATTTCAATTTAATGACTAGTTAATAAATATTTCATTTAAAAAATTATAATTTGTGGTCAGTTCAGACTCTGTGATGTGTGTCATATATACAATTAAATATTATATTATTTTAAAATACTTGGGTTTTTCATATAATATGGTGGCCATAAATAAACTGAAATGATCATTTAAAGATATTATCAAATTACCTTTTATTTGGATTGTAATAAAACTCATTTATTTATTCCACATTTTGGCTAATAAATTGGGACACCAACTTATAGAGTGCAATGTTGATGGCTATTTTGTCTCAGTCTGGATCTGTTAGTGTCACAATTATGTTATAAAATGAATCCATTTTGGAATTATATGATCGTGGGACATGATATAGTGTTGTCACATAGGGAAATTCATCCACTAACCCTTATACAAACTAAAGGTAATTAATTCCTCTTTCATAACACCATATTCATCATTAATCTTATTGATTAATAGTTCTGAATTTACCATGAAATTTAATCAATACCTCTAGAGGAAATTGATAGAATATTATAAGATATTTTTATTCTTATTTTTTACTATTCCAGACATATCATAAAATAAAATAATATAACATGACATACTTTTCTTATGAAATAAGTATGATTCCCTATCCAACTCTTTTGTGTTTCTGGTTTTCCATCCTTCTTCCAATTAAACATAAATAATCACTATGAAAATTCATTTCCCATATCTGGGGAGTGTTATTAATAGATAATACCACTTTTTTGGGAAATTCAATACTTTTTGGTGCGCTATTTAGTGAGTGATATTCCATAAGAATGTTTTACAATGCTTGGAAATTGATTTCTTTCTAATGTATGAGATGTTATTCAAATTTCAATAGAATGACAACACACTATACCCAAAATAGAATTCATATTATGTGATTGAGGATATATTTTATTGCGACAATATATTAAATCATATATAATTCATTATCATTAAAATTTTGTCACAATTTATTAAATGAAAATATCAATATTAAGAAATTATTCTCGATGTTAGAATACACATCCACAATATCTTGAATTATTTTTATATGATAATGAATGCCTATTTTCTATTCCATTTTCATTATTCAATGTGATATGGGAAAAAATTTATCACTAAAAATTTTCCATATACAAAATTATTGGACTTCCTTTATTTGGAAACATTAATATTAGTTGGATTGATAGATTCTACTTGAGGTTGTCGAAATCATCCTGACAATATTGATCATACTAATATGTAAATCATTGTTCTTTATCTTTTTAAAGATTATACACTTTTCTATAAACTATTTTATTAAGAATCTAATATTGGTGAGTTATCCTTTATTTCATCTCACAAAATTGAAAATTTTAAGCGGTGGAATATTTTAGACCACCTTGATATTTTCTAGTTCAAATTCGATTCAATGATGGCATCCGACAAGGATGGAAAATTATCCTAATGTACCCACAAAATCAGACTTTAATTGGGTTTATAATAATTTAATGATTCTAAATAATATTTAAAAATGTCTTAATTTTCACTAGGTGATTATATAATGGTTGATATTGGACTACTAAGTCATCCACAAAAAACTCTACAGTCTTATGAAAAAAAGAGATTAAAAATGAGGTAAATTCCGTGATTATTTGTTGAATAAGAATTCATCAAGACAAAATGAATCAATTGATATTAATACACTACATATGGTTCCCAATAATTTCTAGAGTCTTGTTCTTTGGGTGTCATATAGATATACTTATAT